>OX578134.1:18963434-19223434 GCA_951213105.1 Amaurobius ferox
TAAAATTTAATGTTATGTTTTGAAAGTTTATTTGTATATGTTATGTTATGAAAACTACATTTCTGTTAAAGTTTTCGCGCCTCCCTTTACACTAGTCCTCCCTCCCCAGGGAGGAACGCCTCCCAGTTTGGAAATCACTGCATTAAGGTATTTTATCTCAAATAAGAGAAAATTTTTTATATTGAATGAAAAACATTTCCTTATGCACCCAAATAATTTTCTTGTAATAGAATTATACATTTGCACATTAAGAAAGTGTTTTCAATAAAGTATATATCAATTTATGAAAGTATAGAAAATAGTTTATAGTATGCAAGAAAACATTTATAACGAATAAATAAAACCTTCTTTTAATAATGGAACATAATATTCATGAACGAATCAAGTTTTCTTTATGCAAGCATATATGTTTCTAAAATAAGATAAAATAATGTATACTTAACATGAAAGTTCCATCCCATATGTATATATTAAACTTTCTTATATTAGTCAAACAAATTAGGTTTCCATGAAGAAGATTGTCTTCATTGATGCATATTGTAATATTAATTTTTAAAAACGTAATCTGTGTCGAAAAGACATCTTTATGTTTGTATAAGAAACCATTTCTTATAAACGTGCAGATGCACATATCTTAATAAAACTTTATAATTGCAGATATTACAAATCTTAACAGATCCTTATCATTGCAGATACGCAGATCTTTACAAATATTTATCATCGCAAATACACAAATCATTACAGATCTTTATCATTGCAGATACACAAATCTTTACCGATATTTATCATCGTAAATGCACAAATCTTTACAGATCTATGTCATTGCAGATGCACAAATCCTTACAGATAGTTTTTAATGCAGACGCACAAATCTGTAAACCACTTTCACATTTTTTGCGCTTTATTATGATTATTGGCAACAAAAGGCCGTATTAATTAATGTTAAAATAAACAACACTGACAACATGCACAGGAATCTAATATAGAGCATGCTTCAAATGTCCTATTTCAGTAGAATGCACATTTGTATTCGATAAAGAATATAATCACATATTTTGCAGAGTTCACTTCTATAAGAGGTTGTAATTTCAGCCCAGTAACTCAACGTTAGAGAATCGGCTGGTCATTTCGAAGATCCAAAGTTCAATTCCAGGTTGGGGCAGAAGTGTTCTTCACAATGACGCCCGAACAAATCAATCCTGTAGATTAGTGCAAATATGTCGGAGGTCTGATAGTGACCCTAGTATGACCTGCACGAGTTCAATGGCTCAGAAGTATGAAACGCAAATTTCAAATCGAGAGGATAATTATCAAGCAGGATGCTAACTTAGAGAATGAAAGTAGAAACACGAGACTTGCCTGAGGTAAAAATAGCAGGAGGTGGTCAGTTGCAATCTGGCATAATAAAGTGGAGAATGTAGACTCCACTTTGACAATAAGAGCTTGCAATTAGTGTCCCAGTAGTCCAATAGCAGAGCATCGGCTGGTTAGTTCGAAGATCCAGGGTTTGATTCCCAGTTGGAGTAGCAAAGTCTTTTCCAACTTTAACCGGCGTTTCGAGTGTCACCATATTACAAATCCTAGCAAACAATCAAGAAAAATAAGTATTGTTTTCCCTAAACACATTTCATTTGCTCTTGGTGTTGATTCCTACTAATTCGATCACACTCTACAATTTCCTAATTGGTATTTTTCGTCTATCTTACTTATTTGCCGGAATTCGTTATCCTTTATTTTAATTATCCGCTAGGAGGCGTTGTAGTCACTTTTAAGTATGGACACTTTACAATACATATACCTAACATATATACTCTGGGGTGCTTAAGGACTATCTAGGAACACTGTTAAATTTCATAATTATACTTATTCAAATGCCATAGATGCATCTTATTTCACTAGGTGATCTACGAGGATGAATTAATATTAAGATAGTTTATGTATGACGAAAATTTGACAGGTATAAAATGGAATGTTATTGTGAGAATGATATTATGACCGAAGGGAACGTTTGAATTTTAGCTGTCTAACAGTCATATTTACACTTAGCAAATATCATATTTATTAATGAGACACGGCATATGCAAAATTAATCTTACACAGCTAATAAATTGTAAGAGAGCTAATATATTGCAAAACGATCTAGGAGGGTATACCATTTAATTATAAATATACTGCATGTAATCTAAAATATTTAAAAGTTAATTTTACGTAACAAGTGTTTATTTAGATAGTTGACATATTTGAGCACTAATACTCTTTTGTGTTCCGTATCATGCGTAATATATATATAAATGCACTGTGCATGGGTCAAAAATCCAACTCTTGTAATTAGAAAGATCTACATATTTTGAGCATTCTCGAATGTGAATCAGCCATTTTAAAATGGTTTTTGTGTGTGAGTTTGCGTAGATGTTATATCTAAAACACATTAAATTTCGCAAATGGGCAATGCCGCGTTTATTTATCTTTGTAAGCTTAAGAGGACTTGCTAAGGAAATTGCTGCCTCATTTGCGAATCGAACCACGGATCTTCGTACTACTCAATCTGATGATGCTGTACTCTTTGAGCTACTAGGACGGATTTGTAAGCTCTTATCGTCGAAGTAGACTTTAATTTCTCGACACTCTAATGTCAGATACACGTGCAAGTGTCTATCTAATTGGCCACCTCCTACAATTTTTACTTTCATC
Organism: Amaurobius ferox; assembly: GCA_951213105.1. Classification (NCBI taxonomy): domain Eukaryota; kingdom Metazoa; phylum Arthropoda; class Arachnida; order Araneae; family Amaurobiidae; genus Amaurobius; species Amaurobius ferox. The sequence goes on from OX578134.1 coordinate 18,966,126, forward strand.
TTGTTCAACGATTCCTTGCACACTTTGGTATCACACCCCGATTTCGAATTTACTTTATTTTCAAATGAGTGTTTTACTTCCAATTCTAAATCACTCCCCAACTCCAAATTCACAACTTGTTTAAAATCAGCCTCTTTACTTTAGGACAATATAGTTCTTTCCTAACCTTTTTAGATTTAGATTTAGCAAATTAGCTTTTATCTATTTTCCCCTCACTATGTAATTCGGTTTCATATTTACATTTCGAATATGTTTCCTTTGAATCTACTTTGAGTATTTCTAAATCACCTATCAAATTCAACTCTGCTTCATTCACCAGCATTTGTCCGGATTTACTTTCGTTTCCGATTATTAATCCATTTTACGCTTCACTACTGCAGGCACTATGGGTTCATTTTCTAGAATCAAATCCACAATTTATCTCCAAATCGGCCTTCCATACTTCTCAAAACATTCTTCTTTATCGTCTAACTAATACACGCGGTTTTCCTAATCTCTTTCGCAATTTTCCCATTCGCTAAGCCCTTGCAATACATTTCTCGAATTTGGGAATATCCTTACAATTAGTGTATTAATATTTAGCCATGTTTTACATCTATTTTAATTAAAAGCTTAAAAATTTTTGAGATCGGTGATTTTGTCGGTGATCCAAAGTAGATTTCATTCATCTCTGTGGGTGCTTTAATTTAAATTTTACTCCTCTCTTTGTGTGCTTTAATTAAAACTTTCAGGCGCTACTATAAAACAATGTTACTCTAACCGAGAATAGAAGCACGGATTGTCATGCTGGCCATCCGACTTTCTAACGTTGGGTCCCAGGGAGGACATTGCAGCTGTTACCGAAGTGGACTCTGCAGATTATTGATTTTTTAAGTTGATCAGAACAAGGGAGACCCTTCAATTATTTTTATTTTTTAGAAATCGAAAATAAAATATCACGGAAATGTTTATTTCTTATATACTATTTCTTATTTTAATGCGAACAATGTTATTTACTGAACGTGGGCATATATCCTTCTTAAAGCTATCTACATTTCCCCTCTATATTAAAAAAATCTAGGTGCAGCCGATGAACAAATTATTTTAATATAGAGATATTTTGAATTAAGCCTAGCGCCGGACCTATGGCATCAAATTATTTGCAATTTGGCACGATGATTAAGAATATATCAATAATGCTTGGAATATTTATTGGAATATTATTAATGCTTGGAAATGGGTTAGGGTAAATGGCTAGAGAAACAAATTCGGCGGTTGGCAAGCGTAAAACAAAAATTGGGCGAAGCCCCATCGGGGTGAAAACCGTAGATAACCTATATAAGAGATACTTTACATTTTATCCAAAACGGTCCAAACATCTTTCTTAGGTGGGTTGGTTCTAAATGTTAGGGTTTTATTTTTGCGCGACCCTACTTCCTCAAAGTAATTAAGAAAGGGTATCAGCACTTATAATCCGAAATTGTGGTCGACATTCAAATCCCATTAGCGCACGAAAAGAAGACGTGGACATGAAGTGATTAACAGTTGACGAGCTGTGTTTCAAATCAAAGTAGCCAATCAGAAAATATTTTTGACACTTTCTCACCGAAACAACGAGAACAAAGTAATAGTTTAGAGTGAGATGTTACCCCGGATTTCTAGCATTGGAAAACATACGAAGAATGAATCTATTCTTTAGGATACCTACGGGGTAAACCATTTTCTTACTGCATTACAAACAATTATCAAAACGTACATTTCTGAAATGTTACATATAAGCCCGTAAATGTGTAAAATGGCTTATAATTTTGTTTTAGATAAATTAAATACTATATACCTAGGCTTCGTTTTCCAAATATAAGCAAATATTTGATTAACTAATCCAATTCCTATACAACCCCTTAAGCTATTACACCTGTTTATCAGTCATGAAGTAAGAGGACGTTACTTGAGTTGCTACGGTTAGAAAGGGGTAATGAACAAGCTGAGTTTGCGAGCGTCAGCAAGCTGGCATGAGGACCGAGTGGGATGAAGGAGTGAAGTCCCAAAGGGTGAAGTCCCACTGGTGAAGTCCCAAAGGGTGTAATACGCCAGAGTGTTGCATTATGAGTAAATGGCAAACTGTACAGTTATGGAATTTTACATATAAGCCCGTAAATGTGCAAGACAGCTTAGAATTTTGTTTCAGCCTAATTAAATACTAATTAATAAACTGTTGCATTCTCATTATTAGCAAAGTTTTCTTTGGTCGATGTAATTGTCAATTTATTTGTAATTAGCTTCTGGCTATAACCTCATGCTTACATCAGAAAAAGGTAGACTACAACGTTAGTTAGGTAGGAAACACTTGGAGCAATATTTTCCCAATCATATACCTTATTGACCTTAATAATAATTATACTTTGCGTCCGGGGTAAAATAGCTCGCGAAGCAATATTCGGGGATTGGTGAGTGTTAGCGAACAAGAAGAGGCCACCGACGGACTATTACGCCTACGTAGTTGGCAGAACGAAAGGGAACCAGCGAGTAGAAGGCGAAGCCTCTCGACTCAAGAAGCGAGTTGCTAGAATTTGCGAGTGTTAGCGAGCAGAAAGAGTAGGTATATAAAATAAAGACATAAAAAACAAATATTTACTATTTATGAACCGTATAAATGATTTATAAGTATCTGTCTGTATCATACATAAATAAAAAGCTATTTTTTATTAATTTAACATTTCTGCATAAAGTGCTGTGTATCTATCAACCAAATTGAGCGAATTGGATGACATTTGATACGAATATTACAATGACTAAATGCTATTGCTCTCTTTATGTTCGGGAATATCAGACAAGGTAAAGGCTTTCGATTTTTAAACGTTTTGTTTCGAAAACATATTTGTAAAATATATCTTTTGTATACAATATAATTCACCTTTAGATACAATATTATAAAATTTATTTAACGTAAAATAAACAACAATCAAACATAAAAATCATATTTTAAAGTGAAAAAAATGCATTCACAAACATAGCATTTTTAATTTGACAGTTCGGAATTTTGGCAAGAATAAAATAACTAGCTTTACAGATATTAAGAAAGTAACGCAAGTCTAGTACATTATAGTTGTTTATACCAGTTTTTATACTCATATTAACTTTCCCCCTACTGATATTGCATACTGTTTCATATCCAATCATAAATCATAAAATCATTTACAAAATCTGAAACCTTTATGCTTTATGCAGCATAGCATTATCCATGATTCATTTTGCATCTGTGTCAGTAGAAACCTAACAAGAGAAATGAAACCCTGACACTATATATAAAAGCTATGAATTTTGTTCCTGTAGAGAGGAAAGTAGGGAGATAACTTTACACTGTCCGCTCATAGAAGAACACACCTCCTTATTATTACAATAGTAAGTTTTGGAGTATTTCATCATAAAAATCAAATCAGAACAAGTCAGCAACATAATCCAGTGACTTATAAATGACATTAATTATAACTGGTATCTAATTACCAAATCAAATGATTCCTACCCCTCTCTCTGTCAACACATAACTTTCCTTATATAATGTAATGAATTTACTACTTTTACAGTAAAAAAAATAGGTTTTCTTATAGTAGATACTTATATTCTTTCCAAGATTTTGAATTTTCGTCAATTAGTCATCATTTTCATTGATTTAGCGTCAATTTTATCCATTTAGCGAGATTTTCGTTAATTTGGCAACATTTCAAAAAGTCGCCAAGTTGGCGACATTCTGCCAAAATCTCGCCAAGCGTTATGGATGAAGAAATAAATTATTCTTGCAGCAGATAAATGACTATTGGCGATCAAATACAAAAGTATTACTCAAAGTACCGTTTTTCATGAATGGAACGAGCTAGATCCACGAGAATGATGTCATTCAATTTATCGCATGGTATTACATATGAAAAGTTAACATGTTTCTCAATAGAAACATTTTTTTATATGACTTTTTGATAATTTTTTCAAAAATGTGCAATATCTCGAGAACGGTTCATGTTAGCGTTCTAAAATTTATGTCAATCGTTTTCTAATGAAAAATTACATAAGAAATGTCTATTTGCGTAACTATATTGGCGGTTTTGATTTTTTGACGATTTTTTCAAAATTTCACTCAAAAATTTAGGTGGGTTCTGAACATTTGATTGCGTATAAAAACAATAGGCTTCCAGTGTTTACGGATTGTGATTTTTGTACCAAATTTCGTTCGAATCGGTCCATTCGTTCGCCAGTTATCGTCTCCACAGTCTCACTGACACACACACACACATACTTTCAAACACACACACACACACACACACACACACACACACACACAGACATCACTTCAAAAATGTTTGATTCGTGATCAGGGTTGCTTGAAACGTGCTCTCCCGTCGAAAACTCGAATTCGAATTTTCGACCCCGTCACAATACTTTCCTTATACATTATGTATATAAGGAAAGTGAAAAGACACATTTATCTGCATCTCCCACAAAATCGCCGAGAATGTTTTATCAATGTCCACATCCATTCAAAGATCTTCCAAACAATAAGCCAAGATAGCCAATATGAGAGAAAATAGTTTCCTCCCCACAAGAGTGAGCTTGTGACCGGGAAATGTGGAGGCAAGTTCTAACTAAGAGGATGATGAGGATGATAAATCGATAATAGTTCCCACCAAACTGGAAAAAAATCCCCGTCCAAAGAACTGCATGGCTTAGGCCCATCCTAAATTGAGAAACATACAGCGGAAATATAATTCTGTACCGGTAGTGGATTCCTGATAGACTGGGGACCATATATCTTGAAGTCATTCCAGAAAGTGACAAAGCCTGAAAGGGGGTTTACTCAATTGGCGCGTTATCGCCTCTAATAGTGAGTTTTGCTTTAAAGAATTCGAGTACGTAATGGCACTTATTTTTCATTTGTTTTTTTTTAAGATATCGCTTGATGGTGAAATTATATATTTCATCGTTGCACTCAAAGACGACCCTTCCCGAATAAAAACGAAATTGGTGAAAAAGTGCAAAGTGACAAAATATGCATGGCATGATTTAAAAGCTCTTTCTTTGTTTTCAATTCCTAATTTATATATGCATTTTATTAGCGTGTATAAAACTTTCCAGTTATCTTTTCAAATTGTAGACCATTTGCTTTGGTATAATCATTAATTTTTAAACTTAAAAAGTTGGAAGTTTAGTTTTAGCAATATATGAGTATAATAAAATGATTATTGAAAACTTTTCCATTCATCTGAAAATATCTTATGCAAACCACAAAAACATCATAAATAGTCAAACAGTTGTTGGATGAATTGCACATATTAAAAGAACTCACAAAAATGCTAGTTAATGTATTTCTATAATGATTATGTTTTTATTTTACCTACAGTAGTTGAGAACGTATGGCCACGACAGCCATCAAGTCACTTACGATTCTATCATTTATATGTCTTTATGATTTTTGTGATTAACCATGGATCAAATCACGTTGTCATTAATATATAATTTTTTAAACATTTGATAGCTGTACTTTCTATGACAATTAATATTGTAGACTTGCTTTTAGCACTGGAAGCCAATCAGATATAGCCAAGGATTCAACCGGATTTTCCTATTTTTCGTCCAGTCGTGCAAAATGCTCACCGAGCAAAGAATGAAAGAATGACAGTAGTATATAATTAGCTTACATTATATGTAGATATATGATGTGTCCAAACAAGACTTTCACAACAGTTTAACACAAAATATAGAACCTCCCCCTGGTTCAGCTATACGGTACTTGTACTCTTATCGATCCAAACAAGTGTACAAAATATAATTCGATTATTTCAGTTCATTTCAGCGATATCGAATCAGTCTCCATAGACCAAACATCGTTCAAAAAGGATTAATGGTTGACAATGGGTTACGAAAAATGATTCAGTGTGTTCTGAACTCAAAAATGGATCAATTTTTGAGAGTCGGATTTTCGATCTCATCATAATACACTCATTATTACATGTACTAAGTATTGTAGGGAAATAAAAAATCAGTCAAATAATATATGATTTTATGATTTTTGTGAAGAATATCAAAATCGATCTTCTTGTAGCACATAATTTAACACCATAAAGTAATAATTTGCTTTAAAATATGCAAAAATAGTTTTCTATTTATTTGTAAGACTACGGGTGTAACTGAATTGAATGAAATTTTTGTATACTCCGTGTGCTTATATTTTATTTATTTATTTTAATCACTTATTTAATTTTATTGTGGGTTTATGTGGAATAAAGTTTTTAATCTACATATTTTTGCAGTGAAATACCAAAAAAACATATTTCAAGCTATAGGAGACTCCTTTACAATTCTTTTTTGCTTTGGAAATATATATTTATATACCCTGTACAGATAGTGAATTTACTGCATCAAACATCTGCAGAAAAGTTAAGACGTCAAAGGAAAATAAATCTACGCTAAACGGTGATGACAGCACCCTTAAAGGGAGAATGCACCCTGCAGAGAATAGGATCGAAGGGAAAACCTTGTACTTGGGTCTCAAATGCTTGCCGATTATCAGATATATTATTACCAGTCTTTAAAAAAGCATCAAATTTAAAAAAACTAGTGACTGACATGATTCTATATAGTTAGATGTTTTGTTCAACTTAATTAGAATATTTTAGTACTGCATTTTGCTTAGTTAAGCAGTATATCATTTTTTTGTTTAATTGCGCACCCTGCCCAAATTTAGTTCACATCCCTCGGTGCTTTCACCTATATGATAATTTCTAAGCATAGTCCTCTCCTGTTATATTCTCTTCCACCCTAGAATTTCTCCCTTATTTCCTGCCACAGCCACGCAGTCGCTCAATACTTTAAAAAAGCCATAAAGACAAATCCTCTTTCAAAGCAGTTCTTAAAATATATATTAATATTTTTTAATTTGCTCAAGCCGTGAAAAATTCGGTGTGGAGAGATGGTATTCGTCTTCTCTAGCTTTTTATATTCTCAACTTTAATAAAATTTAATGAGTAATTCTAACATATATGGCTATCGTGAAAGCACAGGCATATCACCCAGTTACAACGGCGCCTCTCTAAGATGCACGCTGCCTCCGCATAACTACATATTAGTTGAAAGTCAACTTCCCTGGCCTGACAATTCAAATTACAAGTAGCTCATTAGCCTTTTTCCAGGCGATTTTATGTATTCGGCTTTTTGCGAACATGAAGGCAAGTAATTATTTTCTGTTTTCTTTTCGTTCAGGGTGACCTCTTCAGCCATGTCTCCCGGGGCGCTGAGCATTTTTACTTCGTGCGGCTTCTCTCTCTCTCTCTCTCTCTCTCTCTCTCTCTCTCTCTCTCTCTCTCTCTCTCTCTCTCTCTCTTTCTCTCCTCTCCCCCCCTTTTTTTTCTTTTGCGCACGCGGCCCAATATGGACAACTCACCTGAAGGTACAGATCTTTTCACTGTCCAGGCGGAAAGGAACTGTGCAACCTGAAAGAAATAAAAACAATTTGATCGGGTGTTCTGTGATAAAAATTAAATATAAACAAATATCTCAAAGAAAAGTAACAGAGTCTAAATCCAGTCAAAAAAGTTAAATATAAATAAATTAATCTAAACTGAAAAGGTTAATTAATAAAATCTACGAAAAAACTTTTATGAATTCCCAGATTTTCTGTCTAACAAAATTTAAAAATAAACAATCACAGCCCCAAACAAGTTCCACATAATGGTAAGAAAAGAAAATAGGAACTGCAAATTCCGTTCTGAGACACCGTATATAAGAAGCAGGTTACTGCCAAGGCCAGCGAAGAGAAAAATCTAAAAACCATTAAAAAAAGAAAAGAAGTGTAGCTTTTTTTATCAAAGCAAGATGTGTTGAATAGATTCAATCTTTGAAAACACCAACCCAATCATAAGGTTAATATTAAACACATAGCCTGCATCATCATCGGAGTTTTACCCACTTTGAGCAGTTTTTCTGATTGGTACAAACTTAAATTTGAATTATATAAGAAGCAGGTTACTGCCAAGGCCAGCGAAGAGAAAAATCTAAAAACCATTAAAAAAAGAAAAGAAGTGTAGCTTTTTTTATCAAAGCAAGATGTGTTGAATAGATTCAATCTTTGAAAACACCAACCCAATCATAAGGTTAATATTAAACACATAGCCTGCATCATCATCGGAGTTTTACCCACTTTGAGCAGTTTTTCTGATTGGTACAAACTTAAATTTGAAAACTACAATGTGAATTTAAATTGTCGTGATTAATAAATAAATATTTCATATCGAATATATGAAAACTCTTCCAACATTCTGAAAAAAGTATTTCAGAAACTAAACGATAAAAGTTGTTACTTTTCAATGCTAACCATAGATAATTTTAATGGAAACCGTAAAAAATGAACATTAATCTTAATTAGAATCGTCCCATCGTGAATTTATGTGGTAGAGAAATTAACTTAGAGTATAAAACGAAACTGGATAATTAATTTTGAAATAGTGTTGATAAGGTTAATATTTAGCCGCGAGGAACATTTTTCAGTGTTGGAGAGCTAATTAAAAACTGCTTAAATTTAATGAAGTTATTTCACTAGATTTATAATTTGATGATAAATAGCTATAAATCTTGTGAGTATACATACATTTAATATTACTCACCAAACTACACTTTTAGTATGATATTCATAATTCAAAGGTTTTATAATTAAGATTGCTATCAATTTTACTTTATCATATTATTGCACAGAGAAAGTAATATATTCCCGAAAATTTTCGAATTCGGAATTGTGATGGATATTGTGATACTAAAAACCAAAACCGTTTAATAAAATGCATCATATAACACGTTTTAGAGTTACTTAGAAAGTAATTTACCTTAATAAATTTAATGCGCGTTGTGTGATGAGAAAACCCATCCTTGAATTTCTATCTCATAGAAAGAAGGTCCAACTCTCTCTCAATCACAGTATTTTGGTACTGCTATCTAGTGCACGGAGGTAAAAAGTAGTATTGATGATCATGTACCGATTTTTACTTTCTTCATATTTTCCTTTTCGTAAGTCTGTTATCACATGACTCCTCCCCACGTATAAGGAACTGGCGCAACAATGCCCGTTTTGACTCAGTTGAAGCAACGGTTGCACATGGGGATGAGAGTGTTACGTTCTCCTCATTTTTTCGGAATCTTGAGATAATCAAAACATTTTAGACTACTTTCTAGGATAATTCATACAATTTCTTAAAATCAGAAGTACATATTTTCCAGCTAAATTCCGTATCAAATATCAGAAATGTAACATGCGCGCGCAATTGAAATAACACTGACAGAGGATAATCGATAGGACAGCATAAAAATGGCGGTTGCATTAGCCATTACCTACTAGCCTCAGATGTTGTACCTGCATTATTTTCCCTTGCCTGATTGGTTTGTAGATGTCAAAGGCGACCTTCATAATCCGTCGTATGATTATGCCAGTGGCTTGCTTAGTGTCACGTGATCTTGTGTCATCACTTTTTATGATGGCCCATATTTTATATTACAGTGGCACACTTGTTATTTATTTTTTGCATTATTTCTTTGTATTATTTTCGCATTGTGTTTTTTGTATCTGATTTATAGCCTTTGTCGAAAGCCCAGGCCGATTGACTCATCCGAAAACTGAGAGCAGCAATTTAGGCGGCCGGAGGCCTTATAGTCTTTGTCATAAATCCTTGGCAGTTTTAATATAAAATGTTGCTTCCACAAAGTATGGGCTTCTCCCAAAGTCGTACATATCTTATTACTTCAAACATCAGTTATTATTTGTTTATATTACATGCAATTTATTACTTGCACATTTCGAACACTTTTGAGTGCGTGCATGTGTATGTCCGCGAAGTTGAAACACGATAACTCAATGAATGTTCGCTCCTATATAAACATTTTTATACATACTATGTAAAGAACTGGCATTAAATTAAATTCTCTGCAATAAACATAATTCGAACTGGAATTAAGGGGAATTAATGAACATTAAGAGGATACTCTGCTCCTAAAATTCGAGACTGTGAACGAAATCAACAGAAGTTTAAACCTTTTAAAATATAAAACCTATTGAAGTAATTGGAATGACAATTTTAAGGTGGAAAAATGTAATATTCTTCTTTAAAATAAAATAAAAAATAAAAATTGAAAAATTGAATATTTTAAAATAAATAATTTTAATTTACCTTAATTTACCTTAATTAACTTTTTTTTTGGCGATAAAATCATATTATCAATTGTTAACGTTATTCTGAATCAATTGCTAATGTTTTCGATTTATGGTTGCACAAGTGATAATCTATGCCTGTCATCGTCCCGCTTTGTTATTAATGCATTTCACGGTGTTTTTTGTAGAATTTAAAAATATGTATAAAAATCTATGGACTTTATCAAAATTTTAGCTTCTAAAGAATCTTTAAAATTTATCTGTTTCCAGTTCAAACGAAAAATCAGGATTCCAATTTTTTTTTTCTTGCAGGAGGTGATGGATTTTTCTCGCACCTCTCTTTTGCCCTCATTTTGGAAGTCTTTAATAAATATCTAAAATTCAATTTTTTTTAAATTATCGAAAGTTTCGGGACCATCTCCAGTTTGAAAGCTACGTTTAAAAAACCGCTAACTTCTAGGCCATGAAGGGGCTCGACATAGTGAAAATATACATATGTATATGAATACATACATACATTTATATATACATACGCGATCCCGTTTCAATAGTAAGATCAACATTTACATTGTAAATTTTAATTATTAAATAAAATTATTAAAAAAAATAATAATCGTATGATTAAATTGTAAATAATAACCATATGACTTATTATGATTGTAATAAACATGTAGCTGCACAACCATTGTTTCACTTTCAAAGATGTAATTTAGGCTTTGATTGTTATAAAAACATTACCAACGTGCTGAATCTAATCCAAGTATTTACCTCTTGTATCTAATTTCTTTTATATTGTTAACAATTATTTTAGTATTCTATAGCTATTTTATTGATTGATCTTTGTATATTATACTATCATTTGGAAAATATGGTCTTTACAAATTTAATTAAAATCATCGACAAATGTATTTTTGTAAGTCGAAACTGAATATTGCCACATTGCAATTACTTCTTTTATTCACACTCATCTGTCCATTTCATATATTTTTTTTTTGTAAACTGCAGCTCTAAGTTTGTATTTTTTTTTCGCGTGAGTTAGTTATAATCTGGATTAGTTATAATGTACGATAAGTATCATATTTAATAAAATGATAATTTCGTCCATTACTTTTAAATCGAAGACCTCTCATATTTCATAATGAAACGTATGGAGTTTGTGCAGGATTAAAATAACAAATTTGTTGAAATATCAGTTGAAAATCAGTTGCAAATTTTATTCTGGTAATAAGCTATTTGTGTCTTATTGTCTACACTCTATGGACACATAATAGCAAAACAAGACGGATGATAATTGAAAATTTCATTTGCGAATAATCACATAGGAAACTTTTAGTTTGAAACTTCATCCCAGTTTCAAGAGTTTTCGTTATGTGTTTCAATAAGCTTAATGTGTTTTCATTTTTATTTAATAGTAGAGATATCAAATTGTGAAAGATCTGGCGGCGAGTTAAACTGTTAAGAACTTTAAAAAAATGTTGATTAATTATATGTTTAAAGCAAGATTTCGGTATTCAATATGCAAATTTGAAAATAAGAAGTAAAATAAAAAGTTGAATCCCTCGCACTTCTGATCAATTTCAAAGCATTTTATATTGATTTTGGAGACGCGTGTGTTTATTCACCCATTTGTTTATTGATCGCCAGATAATATTGTACAAGAAAAACACAAGATAATACTGATAGATAATACTGAAATAAAACTAACGCGGTATGAAATATGAAATGGTTAACAATAAATGAACTTCCAATCAGCTTCAAAAATCATTGAAAATGAAATATGTAAACCCATTAAACCACATTTCAGTTATAATCGGTTATTGCGGTAGGGATATAAGTTATTTTATTACCATTTATTCTGAGGGTAGATTTAGTAGGATCAGATTAAGTCAAAACAGATATCTTGACTGAGTCGCATTTGAAAAAAAAAATGTCTCCTCGTAATCGATCATTTGGCGGATACTCAACTTTCAAACATATTTTGAAAACGTATTTTGAGTTAGAAACGTGTATTAAAATTTATCTTTTTATATAGATGATATTATTTATATAGGTTATATTTCAATTTCACCTAATCAATGACAATAAGTAGTAAAATTTAAAACAAATATTTGCATTCCGATGTCGTTTGCCATTTCTGTTTGCAATCATTACCTTATTCAAGTACATTCACAATATATTGATACACCAGGACAGTTTAACACAGATACACAGAATATTTTACGATTTTCTGCTTGCATTATTCGAGATTACTTTTACCTGTTCCATTAATAAATCTGAAGGGGGAGCTGCAGATTAATAATGATGGAACGAGATGCCTGATATTTGAATATTCCATTTGTGGATAATCATGTAGAAAACGTTTAGAATTGGATTTTAGTTGCTAGAGATTATCTAAGCTTAAACTTCAATATGGCTGTGATTTAATTATTCTTATTTATTACTCGGTTAAATAGGTTTGGTTTCAAAAATATGCGGAAATACGAGGTCTTAACTTCTTCAGTTGTATTAAATGTATATTTACAACGGTTAATGTGTAAAGCTTAATTTTTAGATTTAGTTTAATCTGCATGTAGCATAAGTTTGAACTAAATTTAAATTACTCTACTTTATGACAGGTTACCATTCTATATAACAGAATATTGAAACTACAGTATTGCTAATTAATTTAAGGGGAATTTTAGAATTATTTATATGTTTAGGCATTTCTGAACAGCAATGTCCTCTTTCATCGCTATATGCAGGTACAGATATTCTGTGGCAGGCTTATCATCATTATTTATCCTTATGTTGCATAGGACGTAAAGAAACATTTAAATACGTATACGGGGAATAAATAGAAACTGTAGAATGCGATTCATATATAGTAGAGTGAAATATGCCAAAGTGATCACATTGGTATACTGCCCATCTGGCTAAAGTGACCTATTTTCCAAAAATGACCATACCATTATCATATAGTTACCACCGCCATTTTCATGAAATGATCAGTTTTCTCTGCTCCAACGGTATTCTGTTTAACCAGGTTTCACTGTATATATTTTTTTCAGAAATATTTTATTTTTAGTATAAATTTGATTTTAAAAAATAAATCTCTGAAACTACTACAAATATATAACAAAAAGTAAAATGAAATCATTAAATCACAGCATAAAACAGGTTAGTAACTGTATAAAAGCATTCGAGGAAAATTAAAATGTCTGCTTCTTCAGAAAGGACAACGACACCAAATAATAGCAGAAAAGTATTTGTGAATAAATAGTAAAATAGTATAAAGATGACAATCACTGCTAATTATAAAATTATAAAGATTTTTTCTATTTTCTGTTTGACACCAATTTTCTGGGTCGCGTGATAGCAGTGGCGGCTCGTGAGCGACATGTAGAGGGGGGGGCGCTCATCTATGTATTTATGCATTTATGCTTCTTATATATGTGTTAGTAATATATATATATATATATATATATATATATATATATATATAATTGAAGAATTGTTATTTTACTTGTATTACATATACCTGAGATTAATCTTTAAGTGAAAATGTTCTGTACAGCAAAAATGATAAGAAGATGGCCTGATATATATATATAAAGCATATGTATATATATATACGTATTTTGGGTATAGCAACGGGAGTATTAAAATTATAAAAGACTGATATATTAAGTAAAATGACGTACCTCCCACCTGCTCGCTCGTTCATAAAAATCCTGAACACATAGAACGTATACTTCCTAGTGAAAAACATTGCATAGCCCTAATTTACATTAAAGTAAAATTGTAGGGGCTAGTTAAACTAAACGTTATGCCCAGGGAGTTGACTAAAAATATGCATATTTTGGTGATACGTACTGGTAGTTCAGACACTATAGCCACCAGTAAAATTAAAATCGGTAGATTAGGAGACGAGATGGAAAATTGGCAGGGGGGGGGGTAACCAAAATAAGAGTTACGCTCGGGGATTTGCCACGTTAAATTTGCTTATCCAGGTGACATGTACTAATGGTGCAGAAACTATATAGTCACAAGCCGAACAAAAATCGCTCAATTAGGAGCAAATATGTAAAATTGTGGGGACTAGTTAAACTAAAAGTTACACCCAGGGGTTGACCCAAAAATATCTATATCCAAGTTAAATGTGCAAATGTTGCTCTGAATATACAGTCACCAACGGAATCAAAATCATTCAATTAGGAATTGAAATGTAAAATTATGGGGACTAGTCAAACTAAAAGTTACGCCCAGAGGTTGAAGCAAAAAACGTATGTATATTATATCCATCAAATATGTATATCAAGGTAATACGTACATATGGTTCAGAGACTATAGCCACCAGCTCAATCAAAATAGCTTTATTATGAGTCGAGATGGATAAGTGTGTGTGTGTGTGTGGGGGGGCTATCTGAAGTAAAAGTTACGCTCAGAGATTTATCACTATAAAGATGCAGATCTAGGTGAGATGTACTAATGGTCCTGAGACTATAGCTACTAGCAGAACCAGAATCGCTCAATTAGGACCAGAGATGTAAAATTGTGGTGGATAAAAGTTACGCCCAGGGGTTGACACGAAACACGTATGTATATTATATCCATCAAATATGTATATCAAGGTGATACATACAGATGGTGCAGAGACTATAGCCACCAGTAAAATCAAAATTGCTTAATTAAGAGATGAGATGGGAAATTGGAAGGGGGGGGGGGTAAACGAAGTAAAAGTTAATCTCGAGGAGTTCTCACCGAGATGCATATCCAGGTGACATGCACAAATGGTGCAGATACTGTAGTCACTAGCAGAACCAAAATCGCTCAGTTAGGAAACGAGATGTAAAATTAAGGGGGCTAAGCTAAAAGTTATGTCCAGGGGGTTGGCACAAAATATATATTCTGGTGACACGTACAGATGGTGCAGAGACTATAACCATCATTAGAATCAAAATCGCTGAATTAGAAGCCTAGAAAAGAAATTTGGGGACTACCTCAATTTAAATATAATCCTAGGGGTTTCTAAACCATATAGTCGCCAGCGGTCGGGCCAAAATTTCCAGAAAAACGACATCAGATAAAAGGGTCATATTGAAAATTTAATGCTAAAGTTTTTTGACAAATACTTAGAATTTCTTTAATTTTTAAGCATTTTTTAATGTTAAATAGCTGAAAAAGTAAGACAGCTGGGTAAGTCACCTCAAACTAAATGTCCAAAACAACACATTTATGAAAGTGTCACTAAAAATAGCCTATATGTCACAGATATGCCAAAAATAGGAAACTTGTGACGTTTAAAGAATTATTTTGAAGTCAAACATATTGGAAATCTTCACCATCACATCAATCAGAAATAAATCTCTTCCCGAAGAACAGAACATCAGAGAAACTACATCAGAACTGACGAAATGCGAAACAACTTCAATAATTAAGACAGCTGGGTGGGTTCAGCGATCCGTTAAACTGAGTGTCCTAAACAACACATTTTATTCACGATGGTCAGAAACCCCTAAAATATCATAATCCCCCCCCATCCTTCCCATCACCACACACTTACACTTATTTGTTCAAATGTTTATTTAAACTTCCAAATTTATAAAAAAGACGAGAATGAGAACACACACATTCTTAAATGCGGAAAATTAAAGCCAAATTAGCGAAACTGCGCCAATTTGAGAGGTACCTCTTCATGTGTTTTCTACTCTTATGTTTCTCATTGGCTGGAGGCGCTCGAAGACCCGCGACACAATCAACTAGTAAATCTGCAATGTCTGGTTTTTTTCACGCCAAATGTCTAATATTACTCCTATACCATTCGTTCACTCAGGAGGTTCTGATGACAGGGACGCGGCTTTAGCAAATATCCCTGTATTTTCCCCTATGTGTTGAAAATTATATTCACTACAGCTTTAGTGAGTCTCCTTTCTCTGAGGAAAGATGTAGTGCTGCCATCTGGTGACACTTTTCATAACTTATTTTTTAATAAATCTCGATTTAATTGAACCAGAAATTCAGATTTTTTCAATAGAAATTGTAATAAATCTGTATAACTAAAAAATTAATTTGGAGTGTTTACTCAATGGTGTCGCGCGTACTCGCTGCCTCCCCAATAGCCGCCCCTGCGTGATAGTAATATTTATTGATAGACGCATTCTTGATTTTAATGACGTTAAAGGTCTGTCAGAACCTGAAGAAAAAAGGAAGGCTTTGCTTCTAAAATCTATTGATGACATTAGTTATATGTTTTATGCTACATTAATAAACAAAATTATGACATTTTAGAAGCTTTATTGCTCAGTAAAGTTTCCTTAAAAACAATGGAAGTATTCCTCACAATTCTGAAACTGGTTCTGAGACAGAAGGAAAATGCAACAATTATGTTTTACACTATTTGGTTTCAGTTCATTTATACCTATATCTACTGCTTAAACATACGAGCTGAGACCGAAATGGACATCTGAAATATATAAATTATATTAATACAGTTTTTTAAATTATTCATACCTCAATATTTTTGTACAGAATATTTTTCATATTTAAGAGCAATAAAACAACAATAAACATTGCTAAAGTTTCTAGATTCATCAGATAATGAATAATAAATATTATTTTTAGATACCTCACGAAGTGTTTTGTATATAGTAGCATTTTATCTATAAACTGTGTGTAATTAATTTCGCTTCAAAATTTATAATCACATTTTCAGTCTAAAAATATTTGAAATTGGCAGTTTGTTGAGCAATTTTAGAACGACATATATGTCAGCGGATTCTATAAATGGGTAACTATTATTAATTGTCCCAGAAAATTATCTTAATTAATGGTAATTTAAAAAAAATACTACCAAACACAATGGCCACTACCAAACAGACTGGCCACACACAACATTTCTGATTTACTAATATTGTATACATATTTAGCATCATAACCTTCAGAACTTTGAAACGAAGAATGCTTTCAGAACCGAACTTTCGGCTAGGTTGCAAACCGATTTTTATCTTTTACTCTGCGGACAATTGCTCTTTAGTGTTTATAAAAGCTACACTATCGGCTTAAAAATACTGTAGCATGATTTAATGTAACACATAGAAACAAAAATTATGCTTCATTCATTTTAAAAAATACGTCTTAATACTTGTTAATTCGTTATATTAGACAACTCCCAGTAATAATGTTTCCAACTGTTATACTTCTTAGATATCTCACTTTTTAAGAAGTCAGTGAGTTGTTCTATTCTGGCAATCGTGGTTTTTGCCAAACGGGGCGCCACAATAAGAGCTTTTTTTAAACGGAGACAAATCAGTAGTTTTCCCCATTTTGATCCACTTTTCCAGGAACACACACACCGACAGCAGTGCTGCAATCACGTCTACTTCGCAATACCAACATAATTTGCATGCATTCGCTTATAACCATACATGTTCCCATGTTTCCAATTCCCTGACCGGTGTATTTATATTGAATGAAAACAGAGCATCGATATCTATGTGACAGAACACCAATAACAACTAAGGCAGAGGATTTTGAGAAGGACAGACGAAGTTGCCTTTCTCAAGCAGCCTTTGTTAATAATGGTGCTTCGTTTAATTTACCCTATCACAGAAGGTCCTTTTTGCCTTTGAATCTACTTGGTAATTATTCAGATATGTATAATCTATCTAATAAAATTTTTATGTATTTTTCAGATTTAAATATAGAAAATTGTATAAAAATTTGATATATACAAATAATATAGAAATGGGAGTCGATTGATGAGAACAAATTTTATATCTTATTAGTAACTGGTATAAATTCGTCCTTTAACAGTTTTAAAATAAACAGATTGTTTATAACCGAAGAAACAGGCAATAGTACTTTTATTGTACAAAACATGAGTATTTACACAAAGCGAAAATAAATTGTAACAGTTGCTAAGATCATTATTTGAAATAGATTATTGACTTATACTGCAGTTTCTCACTTTCAAACAATTATGAAAACTTCTTTCAAGAACTTTCGACAGCCCCTTCCCTACTCAAAGGTCAAATGGGATATAATCGTTAGTTTCTCGTTATCTTTATATTTTGTCTGATTTAATTCGACATTTCGTGCTACTTTCAGCAAGTTTACCTGTTTCTTTTTCTCCTCTGATTTAGGGAATTTAGAAAACTTTTATATTTCTCGATCATTAATTGAAACCGATTTATTGTATTTTATTTTTCATTGTCTAAAAACATGTTGCGAAAGAAAAGATAAAATTCGTAAGGTGGAGATTAAAGATCATGATTTACGAAAAAATACATTAAAATATCTCAGAATCTATCTCAGTGTAGTTTATATTTTATTTGGCAATAGAAAACGTACCCTGTGTTACTCGGTATATAAAGCAGGAATAAATTACGTTCATTCATTCAATTTTTTAAAAGGCGTAGACACACGTTGAGTGGACGCACGAAGATAGACACACGTTGAGTGGACGCACGAAAATAGACACAAGTTAACGCACGAAGATAGACACACGTTGAGTGGACGCACGATCCGTCCGCTAATATTACCGCGTAAGATGGTACTTTAACTGCACACAGTATTCAGACAAATTTAAAACATTTATTTGCAAATTTGAATATCGTTACATAACGATTCTTTCAAAACACCTCATATTAAGAAAATAAAAATAAAAAACAGAACAAAGTATTGCGCATTTCGCACACAAATAAATAAACAATTTGGAATACAACCGAAGCTCTGACAGGTGCAGCGAATTTTCCAAAAGCAAAGAACCCTCATTTATAACAAGGTATAAAAACTATTTTGCGACGTGAATACTTTCGAAAGCATCGTCAGATAGTTCTTTATTCAAATGAAATGAACAAAGAAAAAACTCCACTTCCTCGTTCATTATTCTAACCCGTGTGAACTTGGAATCTATGTGAACATAAGGAAGAAATACTAAATTCGTTTGAGCCTGGTCCCCTATGCTGTTAGAAGCATTTTAAAAATGTATGATAAGTATCACATAAAAATTTAGAATTAATGAACGAATAACCCCATGATCAGTTCGTTGGAGCAGTTTGTAATGTTCAGTTAAAATCTGATAAATTAAGAAGATCGGATTGTCAGTTAATTTTTCTATATTATAACTTTTAAATTTCTTTCGAAAACTCTTTATAAAATTCCCTGTATAGTAGGACAAAAGGTTTTCTATTTTCACCTATGCGGTTTCTCTACCTCTTGGAATGGAATGCATTTTATCTGCGAATTATTCCAAAGATTTTGAGTTATGTTTTTTGTCTTTTTTTGTAATGACGTTTTGCTGATGGTATTTTTAAAAACTATTTGTGTCAATTTTCGTATAACAATACTTTTGTTAATTTAACTAGTTTTTGCAATTATGCCTTTTAAGTTCTATTCTTTCGTGCTGTAATTTGAAGCTACGTGTAATACTTAATTGAAGTGGTGTTAAACCTCAATTAAAAAATCCTCCAGTTCTGCAGTACAAATATAACCAAATCCTTCTGGTTGAAGAGTTGTGCTATGTATATAATCATAAATCGAGCTGCTGGGCGTAGCCCTCTAGTTATATAAAAATTGTTATAAATAATTCTAGTTTATGCACAATAAAAATAAGCATTAATTCCATAATGCATTTCTTTTTACTACCTTCCGTACACTTATTTTTACTACTTTACGTACACTTACTTTTACTACCTTACGTACACTTACTTTTAGTACTTTATGTATACTTATTTTTACTACCCTACGTACAATCATTTTTACTATTTTACGTACATAAAATATGCAATGCAGATGGAAGTAAAATGAAAAGGTAATACATGATATACGAATACCGAAAATAATAGGAGAAAGTGAGACTGAGGGAATTTTCATTTAAATACTTTCTATTTTTCATATGGCCTAAATAGCCTCAGTTTATAATTTTAAGGTTATATTGAACATAATATTGACCTCAAAATTAAAAGAAAACGTTTTATAAATGCCTAATGTGTATTATGGTGCTCACTTTATGGGTTTCTTGAAAACAATGAAAACTTTGTACGAAAGTGTAAGTTATTTTTATGTATATAAAATAAATTCCTAATTTATAAAATTGCACATAATTATTTTTATTTTTCATTAAATAAGCAATATAAAAATTAAATATCTATAAAATAAAAATTATTTCATACATTATCGGTTCTTCATTTTTAAATATTTAATCTAATTAAGTAATAGTTAATTTATCTATTTAATATTAACTGATATGGCATTTTCTATTAAGTTAATTAATATTAAAACCGATATGGCATATAGAGATAATGTTTCAGAACAAGCTACAGTCTCCGTGGAGACTCATCTAATGAATGCATGTATTTCAATAACAATATTATTAAATTTTATTGTTAGAAATATTTTTTAAAATTTCGTTTAAAATAATTGCATATTTAAAAGCCGAATTATATTTCAATAGTTTTTCCTATAGTTTAAAATAATACGTTACATATAAGCTGCTTATAAAGTTAAGCGAGAACGATTGGAATGAAATATTAGTTACTTGTTTATGTTGATCTAGGGACTTAAAATACATCATATACTAACACTATCACCTACATAAAAGCAAATCGCTTCAGGTGCCGCTGTGCTACAGAATCACTGCACTACAGAATCACTGCTACAGATCACTGGGATACAGAATCACTGTTTTTAGTGATTTCATCAATACAAACACAGATACTTCCAGTCTTCCCGTTCGGTATGTCTGTCTTAACAGAAAAAGTGGTAGTTATTGTATAATCTAATATTGAGCAAGGGCGTACATATAAAAAGTCAGTTACTGAAAAACTTGCCAATTGCCAAGGGAATAAGATTGTTATAACAGAGATACAGATACAAAACTGCGATGCTGAATGATAGTTGTAGCAAAAAAAAAGCATTGTCGAAACAAAAAGTAGTCTAATAGCAGAATGTAACATAGAAACGTTTTGTTCAAACTGGTAACGCTGGATACTTTTTATCTTAACAGCTCGTTGTACAAAATCAAGAGACTGCTCAAATGATAACTTATCACCATCTATAACCACCATTATGGTGCAAGTGATGCTTCCAAAGTTTTAATCTCCGATTAAGTGTCATATGAATTCATGATCTTACTTCAGAATATACAGTCAATGAAATAAATTCCCAAAAGCAAAATATTTTCTAATAAATAATTTAGGAACTTTTCTGGTAGAAATATTGTAACTTCATTTAAACTTTTGCTAGACTATTAGTTTTTATTAGTCTGTTATTGGGAGGCTCTTTAGACCGACAAATTTACTCAAACCGTGCAATCATCATCAAATTTTATAGAAATTAAGCTCAAGCTTCGCGACTCTTCAATGGCCAAGTTCATACATTTAGAACCAGCTTAAATGAAGCTTTCCCAAAGGAAGTGTTTAGGAGTGTTTTAAGAACGCCCTCTTTCAGAATAGTATGTTGTGCAATGTTATTTGAAGTACAAATTTACTTCTAAACCCCCAAATTAATCTCTCAAAAGTATATCTTCAAAGACTAAATATTTGCACAAATAATATTGGTCACGGAGCAAAATCTACCTGAACCAGATACTCGATACCTCTCCCTGACGTGCCGAAGAAAATAGGGATGAGGTTAGACAAGTATTTCCAGACCCTCCAGCAGCTACTATGTGACTTAAAACGATATTTGCACACTTATAGTATCGAGCATTAGGCAGAATCTGACTGAGTCAATTTTCTAAAGAATATCCTCAACATTAAGCGACATACAAACTTAAGCACCATAAAACGTAATGATAAATGCTGCAATTTAATTTTAATGGGAGTAACATCTATGGTCGGGTTATCTCTGGCAGAAATCGGAGATCTACGAAAATAGTAGATACTTGGGGCACTTATACCTTAGAATCTGGTCGGCAATAATGTAAGCAATGTTTACTTATTTTGTCGGATATATGATACCATTTACGCATATATAAAAATGATTTTAATATTTTGGAACTTTTATTTCGGAAAAACTAAACGTATTTTGTTCTAGGGCGTAATTTTCTGCACTTTGCTTACTTTCCCTCAAAATAACTTCTAAATTATATAATATAGATTTTCAACAAGTAATCTAGTCCAAAATTAAAGTTACAAACACAAAATATGTCATATCTCGAAAAATAATTGGTTTATTGCAATTAAATTTTGTACACTGATGCCGCATACTATGAGATAATTAATAGTAATATAACAAAATAAATAGGACGTATATTTTTGCGATATGCAAATGAAACTAAAAGCGACCATGACTTTGTACATCATATCTCCAGATAGGTCCGGCTAATAAGGAGTGTGACCACCCATCTCAGCTTTACAAGCCGCTCAACGGGCCCTCATTCTGAAAATGAATTTGTTGATCCCAGCTTGTGACAACAAATCTCATTCTTCAGAAAGTGGGGATTTTAACGCCTGGAGTCTCCTGTAAGGGGGTTGTCGTCGTGCAATGGCTCCTCCTACAGTTTCCCAAACATGCTCTATAGGATTTAGTTCCGGAAACTTCGTTGGCCACACCATACGGCGAAAACCCTCTTCCTCCATTAAATCGACGACAAGCTGAATTCTGTATCGCCTCGCGTTATCGGTCATAAAAATAAAGCTCCCTCTGATAGCTCCCCGGAAAAGTCTCACATAAGATTCAATGATCTCATCTCTATAGCGTTATGCGGTCACAGTGCCCGCATCGAAGATGTGCAGTGGTGTACAATCATCTAACATGATACCTCACTACACAAGGATTCCACTTCTACCAAAGTGGTCAATTTCTCTTACGTTGCAGGGACGATAGCGGGCCCCAGCTTCTCTCTCCAGACGAAAACTAGTCAGAAAAACTTTAGGTACTGAATCTCAATTAATCACTGAAGATGACACTGCCCCAATCTTGCTGTGTGCAATAATGGTGTACCTAGCCCCACGATAGATGGGTCTCTTCTGCGATCTGTTGAGAGGAGCACACATCACTGTTCGCCGGGCGTAAAGGACCTTCTCTGCTAGGCGTCTCTATATACACTTTGCTTCCAGACGCTGCAGCGAGGTCCTGGGAGAGCTCTCTAACAATATCTCTCTATGGCGTTGTGCAGTTGGTGAGACGTATCGATCACCCCCGCAGGTGTCGTGACTCTTGGGCGGTCTTGGCCGGGCCTCCTGATGATAGTACCCATTGTTTGGGATTGGCGCCATAAACTGGATACCATCATTCGAGACACTCATAACCATCGAATGCCCCCCCCCCCGCATGAGGCTGGCAAGCTTCAACCCTGCCGATGGCTCTCCACCTCAGTTTTTCGTTTAAACGTTTACGAGAACTCATTTTAACTGAAATCTGTCCGTTTCCTGATTTTCCCTGCAAGAAACACACCTCTATAGAAGAAATTATATGATTAAGAAAACGACCACTTTCGCGATTTCTTACTAAAAGTACCCTTTTAACTGTTTAATAAACACTGGATGCTTACAATACATTGGCCACTCCCCACTTTATATATGACATCAATTCTTTAAATATTAGTAGTAGCTATTTTGTATTATAGCAAACAGTGTGTTTGTAACTTTCATTTTGGGCCCCGGTATGTATATATATATATATATATATATATATGTATATATATATATATATATATATATATATATATATATATATATATATATATATATATATATATATATATATATATATATATATATATACAGGGTTTCCCCAAAAGATTGAAACGCGCTTCAATTCTTTAGCTGTTGGAAAAAAGTGAGAAATGTAAATTGCAAAAATGTTGAAAGTAAGGTAGGGAATAAGACTACGTTAATGAAATAGTCCTCCCATTAATTTTCAAAAAGTTACACTTTTTCAATTTTTATACGACCCCCTTAGTCAAACTTGGTCAATCAGATTTTTTTTATTTTTAATTCATAATTTTATTTTTTATTAATGATCAGGGATGTTCGGATACTTTTGATCATTAGTTGAATAAAATTGTACTAGTTCATTTTCAGAACAAGGGTGTCCGATGAATTTATAAAATGTCAATTTGTGAAAACCCCATTATCAGCCAGGTACTTTCAGAGAGTCAGAAAAAAACAGATCACTATATTGTCGATATCTTTGTGAATTTTCATGATATTCCAATGGATTTTTTTATAGAAGTTGCCCTACAGTATTCACTACAGAATAATGAAAGAAAGCTATTGCTGTGTTTCGCGCCTGCACAGTAAAATCTTAGTTTCTTCAAATGCTTATATCTCGTCGTATATCCAATGTTTCAATTTTCTATTGAATTATAATGTTTTACTTGGACGTTGACAAATGTTCTGTAAGTTTCGTGAAATTTGATTGAAACCTATGGATATTGTAAGCAAAAAACCTGTAACAATTTTTTTTTAAAGAAACGTTTCTATCTTCATGAATATTCTTTTTTGTTTTACTGAAATACTTATACACATTGAACAAAGCTAGTTAACTATTTTGTGAAAGATTGAAATAATTTCAAGCTTTTTATGATACAGGGCGATAAAATATATTTTCCCCTTTTTCAATATCTTGGTGGTCCTCAAAATGCACAAGTTACCGAAAGTTTACTGGAAAGTGTGCGTTCAAGCATTTCTTCACATTGCCAAAGTTACAGAGCATTTCGTCAAGTATTTGTTTAGAAATTCGAAAACCATTTTAACATCCAAAGTCTCCGGATACTTTTGATCATATAGTTTATATACAGGGTGCCCCAAAATCATTGACCTCGGCTTTTATTTCTTAAATATTGATCTTTAGACATATATAACAAATCATCTTGGCAGATTGCGTTTCAGGGGTCATACACAAATTACGAAAGAAAACAATGATTATATAAATGAATAATAATTTTGCTTTTAATTGGTACAAAAGTATCTACGATATGTAGAAATAATAACTTTGCACAAAGATTACAAATCTTTTTCAAAACGTTTTCCATCCATGCCTATACAGAGCTGCATTCGACTGATTCTACGCACTCGATAAGTGCTTGTTCGGTGATGTCACGACAACTATCTTGAAAGCGTTGTTGTAACTTTGCTTTATTTAAAGGAGCTGACTAATAAACAGTTGTGCGTAAACGACTTCACAAATAAAAATCCATAGGTGTTAAATCAGACGATCTAAGGGGAAATTCGAATGATCCATGCAAGCCTTGACTGGAAACTTGTTTTTAACCAGTGTTTCACAGCTGTAGTATGTTTTTTTTTCAGATGGCCAAGCACTTTGACCTTCGTCATTCGCCTTTATTACAGCGGCCAGAGTATGTACCATTTAGTCGTCCATTGACGTTGCCCCAGGCGCACCAGAGGGGGGCGGATCACACTGCGCCCACAACACAAACATCCATGCGTTACGTGGGGCTCGATCCCACAACGTGGCGGTCGAGCGATTGATACGGAAACGCATGCCTTGACCACTCGACAACCACGTCGACAGCTGTAGTATGATGAACTGGAAATCCCTCCTGTTGAAACCATACATGTGGAAGTTCTGTTAGGGGCAGTTCATCCATAAAATCTGTCATAACCGCATTCAGAATCTCATTAACATATTTGTCACCCGTCAATGCACAATCATACAGTAAGTCGAAGGCCCAGACCATTCAGCCATCCCTAGGGCTTACTGCGCTTTAATGTGTGGCCGGGATCATACAGAAAGTGTCAAAGCAAACGGTTTCTGAAAATACTACACCATACATTCACAAAAAATTGTTTCTGATGATGAATATCACGTACCATGGATGGCCGTCCGTCCAAATGGATGCTCTATGTCTTCGGATGAGTCGGAAGGTCTGGATCTTCACCGTACCACGAAAGGATTTGTATCAAATCAGAAGTGCTCATTTTGAGGATTTATGCATCCATCTTGTTTAAAACAGAATTCATCAGTCCAAATTACGTTTTTCAGGAAAGAGGGATTTGAATCTTCCTGATGTGGAGCCCAATTATAAAAATCTAGACGACCTTGATAATCTGTTGACTCTTGTCCTTGCATACTATTAATGTTAAACGAGTGCCATTTATTCAGTCTCAGTATTATCATCATTGCTGCACGTGATACTTTCATTTCTGAAGCAGTGGTACAAACACTGCTTTGTGGATAACTGCAAAAGTAAGCCAAAATATCAATTTCTACATCAGTTGAGTGAAGTCTGGGTCTGCCTAGTCCACTTACACGATGTAAGCTTCCTCTTTCACGCACTCATTGCACCAATCGGGAAATAAATCTCACAGAAGGATGTCAAGAATTGGGAAAAGTACGTTGATATTCCAGTGCAGTTTCGTTAGAAGTGCGATTGCATAAACTGTACAACATAAGCATTTCAAAAGTTCTTCGTTGCTGTATAGCGACATACTGTCGGTTCAGGCTAACTACACGCTAAAAATGTAGCAGAAATGTGAAATACTTGCGAAAGCGACACGATTGAACAATGGTAAACCAAAAACAACTTTTTCATGTGATGATGAGTCTGTTGCGATTGTGTGACGCACCTATCAGAGGTAGATATTTGCATATGCATACATTTCTAAGCTGTTTTAATGTTAATTTTGATTGTGCCATTTCCAAGTTTTATTCTGTAATTAATCATGTAAATATGTAAGGTATTTTTCAGGAAACATATTTTTGAAAAATTGTAAATAAATCTAAAGATAATAAGCAGATATTATTTGCCTATGATGCATTTCTGCGTTGCGTCATTTGCAATCTTGCTGTAAACGTTTACATTTTAATTTGGGATGAATTCGTCACTTCCGATAGTAGAAGCCGAACTACTGCCCCCCCCCCACACACACACACACACAGTTCGAAACGTAGGAGGCTTTAGGCCCAAATCTGGCCTTCGAATTTCCCCGCCTGAACTTTTCTGGAAAATTCTCCCCTAGTAGCCGACACAAAGAAGTATGCGTAGTACGTGGACTCGTGGATGTACAACGGTTTTTTTTCTAGACAATGATTCTTTATCGTATTTTTGAGTGTCTAATATGTTAGTTCATGATTTAATAAGGATTTTGACCTGCATACCTTTGATTACATACCTTATTATATTGGATACACACTAATATTGGATACTGCAAATGCTCTTTAGAAGTAAGTTCTTACCATTTTTTGCTTATTATCAAGTCATTTAAAATTACTTAGAATTTTAAATATATGGCATTCAAATTATTGCTATTGAATTATAGCTAACTGGATTCTAAATTGTTTTGTTGCTAATTATAACGTCAACAAACCGTCAACAAACGTCAACAAATTTTATTGTTGTCACATTAATTAAGAAAACTGCCCAGGCACTTGTAAAATTAAGCTTTGTTAAATAATTGTGAAGTATTTAATATCATTCAATGTTTAAAATGTATATTTTATCAGATTAGCTTGTGTTATTCATTGCATTTACCTAGTGTACTTAATATGTTGTCATAAATTATTCAGTTTCCTGCAAATAGTTTAAAATTATGTTAATATAGTTGTTAGTTGTGTGATATTTTATAGTAGACTAGCAGTATGTCCATTTTACGTACTAATTATATAATATAAGAAACTTAAAATTCAGAATTTGATGTGAAGTTTTAATATTTGGAATCTCTATTTTTTAAATTTTATAATAATTCTAGCGAAAAGAAAATAGGTGAGTTCTACCGTGCTGAGATAATAAACAGACAGATAGATGTACAACATACAATTTTATGTATACTGTTAATAGCAGATATATCCGACATTGCCCATGATTTAAAATTTTTGCAAATTCCTGCAGCAGTATTTTAAATGACATTTTTACTCAAAACATTCTATTAAAATATTTCATTTAATTCTCCCTTCACATAATTATTCTAAATTTAATTCTCCTTTCTGTGTTTTCTATACGAAATTATCTTAACAAGCAGATCTGAAAAATAAAACATCCTCATTTGAAAACAAATTATAAAATATATATGAAATTGGATCAATATATACTAAAATGAAAGCGCTAAAATGGTATAAAAATGGTTATAAAATTGTCTTTTATATCAATTTATTATTTAAATCGGAAAAATTTAATAATCGTCTGCCTAATAAAACACATTTGATTTAATTACGTTGCTAAGCATCATGATATAATTTTCTTAATAAATTTACGGAAAATATATCATCTGCATAATTCTATTTTTATGGAAGGTTTAATTGTGAGACTTTTATTTATATCTGAACAATCCCTGGTTCTAGAAACTCGAAACATGGACTAAATTTTAAGTAGGGCTATTTCAAGGCTACCAACAAAATTTTCGTGAAATTAGATGCAGCAGTTCTACTGTGATGATGAGATAGATAAACACACAGACAGATAGATGTATTTTCAATTTTATTTATATAGATAAAAAATGCCATTCTCCTTTTAAGATATTGTCAATAGAAAGAAATCTTAACAATAAAAATGCTACACTAAAGTTATGAAAGTAAAATAAGGTAAAATGTTTATCACACATCAAATAACATATTTTTAACCGTTTGATAAGTAAGTAATTGCATATAAAAGATTTAGTATCTTAATATATTGCATGTATATTTTTATTATTTGATATGGCATGCTGAAATTTTAAAAGAATGTATTAAGAAGAAATTTGTGTTTAGGTTGTGCACATGTTTTTTTATGTTACGAGTTATTATGCTATTGAAAATTGTTAAAATTACTTGGAAATAAGTAAAGTAACCAACTTACAATTTCCAGTTACCATTGCATATTTCATTATATTATAGTTAATATTATTTTAATAATACAAAGCTAATTTAATCTTTCTTACATTCACTTCAATGAAATTATAAATGAAATATTAATACCAAAAAGTTCTATTATGCAGCTTTATTAAATTTTCAAAGCCCCTGAGGTATTTTAAACTCTATAATTAAGCAAAATTCTTTACAATTTGTTAATGTGTGGTAGTAGAAAAAGGAATATGAGATATGCTATTTTAGAAAACCTGAACTTCTACAAATTATATTGCATAGATTAATGAATGACATTCAACTAATATTTTATCTTAATTCTAAATCATTTTACAATTTATAACAACACCAACAAAAAATGAATAAAATAAAATGAAATAAAAATAAACAAACAAGTAAGCATATTAAAAGTTTAATTTTGAGTTTCTTTTTAATGATTATCTTATGATAATTAAAGATATAGTATTCAGTAATTATTTTAGTTTCTGCATACTTTAGCTGTAAGTACGCATACTTTAGCTGAATGTACTGAAGAATTATTTAAATAAAATGCCTGATTAAGCAATAAATATACAGGGTTCTTTTTCAAACTTTTATTAAAACACTAACTGAATAGAATCCTTTCATCTTTGCTCCCAGAGTGATTTTGAGTCATTATGAATATTTTATTTTAAGGAAATGTACAGCAATATTAATATTTTAAATCACCATTTTAATGTACATTATCGAAAATACTTCCAAATTTCATGAATATTATTTGCTTTACTGACAAATTATTATTCTTTTACATCGAACAGAGAATTAAAAGGGAAGCAAATAGCAAAAGCTCCACTCGCGATCTGGAAGACCTACTCGCAGTGGGCCTACAAGCCGTGACGTCAAAAGTTAGTGCTCCGGCCTCTGCTCCAGGAGGTGACGATTAATCCCTCACCAACTTTGTTTAAACATGTCTCTGGGACGTTTTATGATAAAATGCTGAAATTTTGTACATCACATTATTAGTGTATGAGGCACATTTTAATCATTGGAAATGTTTTTTTCTCCGGGAGCAGTATAAAAATTTAAATTCTGTATTTCTTCAAATTTAATCCCCGGAAAAGTTTTATCGATTTCATAAAATGCTGTACCTATTTTACGCATCTTTGTAACTTATTATATATGTCTAAGACTGATATTTAAAAATAAAAGCCGGGGTCAATGTTTTTTGGACACCCTGTATATACGTATATATATATGGATTTAAGATAGATTACGTAGTTTTTGAACCGTATAGTTGTTATAATAGTTGTTACAACTTTGGCATAATAATATTTTCACCTGCAAAGTTTATCAATTTGAGGTGAAGCTGCAACCTTTAACATGTCATTGGTGTTACAGCTAAGTGTGTTTACTCCTGGGAAAATATTAGAAATGGTGGTGCACAAGCACGATATATTTTTTTAAACAAATATGAAATGAAACTACTAGACTGAGACTTAGATGAGAGGGGCTTAGACGACTGGGATGTGCTACCCAATATAGACCGCAACCCAGTAGGAAAGGCTTCCAAAGGGACCGTACCGACCTTCCCAACTTCTTGGAAGGGCTTATGGACCCACACATTTAACGTGTCCGTACTCCGTTTTAACACGGGGACAGTTTGGGTAGACTCTGGAATCGAATCGTGTCATTCCGAGTGCAATCCCTGCGAGCTAGCCACTGGAATGTCCCATCTTTTGAACTGATTTGAAAATATATATATAAATCAATACACCAACATAAAATATGTTATTCATTCAAAACCATTTCAGCTCCATCGGACTAGAGCCACTGTCGATTTGATACAAGTGTTAGTTTTCTTGATTTTGATAGGTCTGAATACTATGATTTTATGGGTTTATTTATCTCAAATACTTAATGGATATTGTGCGCCATGAGTTCATCGTATCTAGGATTAAATATCTTTGAAACTATAAATTATTTTGAGTATTGAACTGATGAGTGATATACATCACTGGTTTCCAAGACAAAGTGGACAAAGAGAAAAAAAGTAAGCTACCATTTAATCGATTATTCTATGAGTAATGGTACTTCTCGAACACTAAAGGTCGTTTTTTTCTGGGAAAAAATCTGGCTCCTCCATTAGGATTGTCAAATAAATGAAAATCCGACGATTACCATTATTTCTCCAAAAAACTTTTGCAGATGATTTTGACAAATTTTCTGTCTCTATTTTTAATCATTCTTTAAAATAGAAAGATTGATTTTAGTGAATTACCTTTATGCCGAAATTTCTTAGTGCAAGCAGGATATAAGTGGCATTAGCAACAAATTTGAGTCTACCTATGTTTTTAGGGTTAAAAGATTTGCTGTTTATTTCTACGTAATTAGTTTTTGGTTTTTGTATATTGTTAAAGTTTTTCCATTAACAAATTCAAATAAACATAAAGAATTGGTCAAATTTTTTTTATACTTTATCTACACACATTTCCGTAACAGACTCAAATATGTATTACTTTTAAAGATGTTTATAATTTACACTGGGTTTATCACAGAAAATAACACATGCAATTGCATTGGATTGTTTAATAGTATATCAAATTTGCTGATTTTAACAATTAACATAAACAAACCTGACAGAAAACAAGCAACATAATTTTGAGTGTGAGCAATTTACGAACGTTGTTGTCGTTTGGCGAATGACAGCAATCCTATTATTATTATCAAACAACATAATTTTGATAGATACCTGAATCAAACTTTTTCAGTAAGGTAATCCGTTCATAAAACATTAAGGCATAAGAGGAATTGATCATGTAAATTTGTAAATTCAATCTATGTAAGGATTGCAAAATGATCTACATAAATCGCTATAAATTAATTACAATTGTGCAATCTTCAGATATATTGAGGTATCTTAGTATCCTTCATGTGTTTCAAGAAATCGCAGCAGAGTGCGTTGAATCTGTGAGTGCAATTTTTATCAGCTCCCTTTTTCCCACTCCAAAGGGGGAATGCAATTCAACCTCCTTTCTATACACTTTCTCAAGACAGTATTTTTTGACCTGTTTGGAACATCTTGGACATGCCGACGGTGTTTCGGGCAAAATACGTCCAAAATACAGGTTTGAAAATAGGCATGTAAAAGGGGTTTCAGGGATGCATTAGACACTAGATTGAGCTAATACGCAATATGGGCCGAGTACAATTCAGACATGCTCCGGTCCAATATGGTTTATATGAAAAAAATTTCAGCGCACTACATTGTATAAAATATGATGTCTTCGTTATGATGTCGACGTTATAATGTCGACTGTGTTTCGGGCAAAATGCGGCCAAAATACAGGCTTGAAAATATGCATGTAAAAGCGGCTTTAGGGAAACATCATAATCTAGATTGAGCTAATATGGGTCGAGTACAGTTCAGATATGCTCCGATCAAACTTTGTTTATATGAAAAAATTGTAGTGCACTACACTGTATAAGTTAGTGCTGATATTTGCGACCAGGCTCCCCTCCCCCATTCCTGCTATTAAGTATATATGTAAAAGAATATATACAACAAATACATACGTAAATAAGTCCTTATTTGTATAATACATACTGTACACACTACGTGTACTCTCATGCTCTTCGATGTATCTCCCTGCGGTTTTATTCGCATTTTGACTTGCGGTATGCAAAATTATTGATACTTTTCTCAGTTCCATATTTTGCCCAGCTTCGCTCTCTTGTTTTCCCCCTATCACTGAATGCATAATTTATAATTATGTCACTCGTCATCTCTTGTTGATCATTAATCCTATATAAAGCGTATTTTACCCGTAATAAGTTTTGTAACTAGAAAAACCTTTTATTAGCCGTGAAGAGATTATATTTATCATCACTTTCTTCTTCCGCTTCTCTGAAAGAAAAATCTAAACTTCATGAGAGTTGGTGGTTCAATGTGTAGAGACCGACTGTCTTAACCTCGTTCAGGTTTGAACCCGAGACTACCAGTATGGTAACCTGTTGCTGTAAGTTTAGACCAGAATCTTGCTTCAGTCTAAACTTCTGGCTGTTTGGTCACGTTCATATTTGAACCGGAGAACCCCTTTGTGGTAGCCCAACGCTATCAGTTCAGACCAAAAGCTATATTCAGGTCCAAATTTTCTGCCGTTTGATCCAGTTCAGGTTTGATCTGGGTACCCGGTGGGTCGTACCCTATGCTATAAGGTTTTGTCCAAAATCGAGCTTCAGGTCCGAAATTATAATTCGAGTAATAATACCTACAGTCGATCTATGTTGGAAGGCGCTAAACCTGTCTCGCCACAAACTTTATAAGAACAAATTATAAACTACAGGAAACAAGAAAGATCAATCATGCATAAAGCATTGATTATGAAACACTTTCCAACTTCAATGCAGTTATATTTAAACATCTCTAAACTGCAATACATTCCTAAGTAATATTTTAAAACTTATCACACACTAATTTATTATATTTGACACCTTAAACCTTCATCGAAAAAAATTAACTTCATTCAAATGACGGCATTAAAGTATAAATTGTCTGGTTTAAACATCTCTAAAATGTGATACATTCCTCGGTAATAATTTTAGAATTATCATACTACGATAATTTATTACATTTGAAAACTTCATCGAAAACAACTGAAATTCATTCAAATGACGTCATAAAAAATAACACGCCTGGCTCTCTCTATAAAAGCAACATTTCATTCATAAATAAATCCCCCATTCATGTCATTCATCACAATACTATAATAATTTATTTTATTTAAAAATTAAGACCATTGAGCTACAAGTAAGTAAACTCAATGCGTAACTTCATCGAAAAATATCGTCCTTCTCTTTCTAAAATCAATGAATATTTCATTCATATCAGCTAAGCAGACTCCATGGACTAAATAATTTTGTGTTAAGGAATTACAGGGATTCTAATACAACTCATTCTTATCACAATACTACACTAATTTATTATATTTGAAAACCTAAAACTTCATCGATAAAAATGAACTTTATTCAAATGACGGCACTGAAATATAAATTGCCTGGTTTAAACATCTCCAAAATGCGATACATTCCTCTGTACATTTTTTAAAAATTATCATAATACTGAAATAATTTATTATATTTGAAAACTTTATCGAAAATAAATGAACTGTAATCAAATGACGTTATCCAAATATAAATCGCCTGAATCTATATAAAAAAAGCATTTCATTCACAAACTTTTTCCATTCCTTTCACTCATCACAATACTATACTAATTTATTTTATTTAAAAACTCAAAACCATGGAGGTACAAGTAATTTAACACTATACTTAAAACG
This sequence comes from Amaurobius ferox, assembly GCA_951213105.1. Classification (NCBI taxonomy): domain Eukaryota; kingdom Metazoa; phylum Arthropoda; class Arachnida; order Araneae; family Amaurobiidae; genus Amaurobius; species Amaurobius ferox. Next base: position 19,000,323 of record OX578134.1, read on the forward strand.
TCATCGAAAAAATCGTCTGCATCTAAATGTAAAATCAATGAATGTTTCATTCACATCAGCTATATTGCATACTCCATGAGCTAAATCATTTTGCGTTAAAGAAATGCAGCAATTCTTATACAACTAATTCTACATCTTTTGGTGCTTACATTCTCCATAAGTGAAAATCAGGCTTCGTTGTAGAAATAATCAAAGTTTGATGATCATTTAAATTCAAATATATTGTAATTGTGTTGTTTCAGATTGTAGATGCACAGGATTTAAGCAAAAATAAAGCGGTTTTAGGACGGATACAACATTAAACATTAATATAAAGGACTTTAACCGTTTGCTTACTGATGAGATATTCCATTCGAATCGAATTCCCGTCCATTCCAATCGAAGAATCTCCCCAAAACACAGGTATTTGACATACCCTATCCCAAACAGTTCTATCCCAAACAGTTCGATTGGCCTCCAAGGACGTCAATGCCAGCAAAGGTGGGTGGAACTGTTTGGGATAGGGTATGTCAAATACCTGACGTTTTGGGAGGTTCTTCGTTCTGGACAGACGCTGTCCCACCCGTAAGCAAAAGGTTAAAAATCACGATTTTGGCACAAGATAGATGCCATATTGTATTTTGAAGTGGGTCACGTGATCTCTTCATATAAAGGGTGTAATTATTATTTTGACTTTAATTTAAAAAACTATTGAATATATTTTGCTGATTTTTTTTTATATTTGATGGGATAATTTGAATATTTCCTAAAACTTTCGAAGCAATTTGTGAATTTTAAATTCGTTTAATTTTTTTTTAAAAATTAGGTCCCATAGTGTTCAACGTATTTCATCTTTTCAACCTGGGGTCAATCCAAAATTAATTGGCTGATATTATTTATTTATATTCCCATAGGTCCCACAGAACGTCTGAACAACATACTAAAATTTTATTTTGATAAAGTCATTTCTGTGGCAGTTATCGTGATAACGGGCAGACAGAGAAACAGACAGAATGAACAAAGTCATAAAGACTTTTCAACTATGTTGCAAAGTATTAAAGAGCCACTTACGATAGCACGCAATCGTGGATTATTGGTACTAGGATAATTGGGATACAACTGTATATGTCACAAATAAATTACATATATTTCATATATTATTTCCTACCCCTCTGTTTATTTAAAAAAAAGGCAAAGTAATATGTATTCATTATTGAGTATCCAATATCACTTAATTACTCGCCCCAGTCTTGCACATTTTAATTTTGAGAAAGTAACTGCTGCGCGGCATAAATCACTGCATTCCCAGATTGAGTGGACAGAGGAAAAAAATAAACGTTCGTTCAATCGATTGATGTATGGATGGTGGTACGTCACGATCATCGGGAGGAAAATTTTTATTTCAGAGAAAAACTGGCCACTCCATTACGATTGTCAAATAAATGAAAATCATGCTATTAAAGATATTTCCTCAAAACAATTCCGCAGATGTTTCTGACATATTTTCGGTCTTTGTTTTCCCAATCACTGATAAAAATGAAATCGTTAATTTTCGAATACGTCTTTTTGCAATTGCGAGTTTGAAAGTTTTGCTCCTTGGAGATGAAATTTTTATGTTTTGAAGAACATTTATTTTCAGCTGATACCAAAATAAATTAAACAAGAAAGATCAATCATGCTTAAAGCATTGATATTGAAACACTTTCCAACTTCAATGCAATTTTATTTAAACATGTCTAGAATGCAATACATTCCTCGGTTAAATTTTAAAACTTATCAGAATACTACATTAATTTATTATATTTGAAAACTTAAACCTTCATCGAAAAAAAATGAACTTCATTCAAATGACGGCATTGGAATACAAATTGCCTGGTTTAAACATCTCTAAAATGTGATACATTCCTCGGTAATAATTTTAGAATTATCATAATACTATGATAATTTATTATATTTGAAAACTTCATCGAAAACAACTGAAATTCATTCAAATGACGTCATAGAAAAAATAACACGCCTGGCTCTCTCTATAAAAGCAACATTTCATTCATAAATAATTTCCCATTCATGTTATTCATCACAATACTATAACAAGTTATTTTATTTAATAATTAAGACCATGGAGCTACAAGTAATTAAACTCTATGCGTAAAACTTCATCGAAAAAAATCGTCCTTCTCTTTGTAAAATCAATGAATATTCCATTCATATCAGCTATGCAGAATCCATGAACTAAATGATTTTGTATTAAAGAAATTCAGCAATTCTAATACAACTCATTCTACATATTTTGCTGTTTACATTTTACATAGGTAAAAAATAGGCTTCGTTGTAGAAATAATAAAGTTTGGATGGGCATTTAAACTCAAATATTTGTAGTTGCGTTGTTTCCGTATGTAGATGCACAGAATTTTAGCAAAAATAAAGTGGTTTTAGGAGAGATACAACACTCAATATGAATGAAAAAGAACTTTATAAATCACGATTTTGAGACAAGATGGATGCCGTATTATATTTTGAAGTGGATCACGTGATCTTTTAATATCATGGTCACGTGATCGCTTCATATAAGAGGTGTTATTATTGTTTTAATTTTTATTTAAAAAACTACTGAATATATTTCCCTGATTTTTTTTTATATATTTTATGAAACAATTTGAATATTACCTAAAATTTTCGAAGCAATTTGTGAATTTTAAATCCGCTTAAAAAATACTTGAAAAATTAGGTCCCATAGGGCTCAATGTATTTCATTTTTCAACCCGGGTTCAATCCAAAACTATTTGGGTGATATTATTCATTTATATTCCCATAGGTCCTACAGACCGTCTGAACAACATACTAGAATTTCATTTTGATTAAGTCATTTTTACGGCAGTTATCGTGCTAACGGACAGACAGACAGACAGACAGAATGAACAAAGTCATAAACACTTTTCAACTTTGTTGTAAAGTGTTAAAAATGGTTTGTTTAATGAAATCAGCTTTTAAAAACTTAACTACAGACTATAGTCATTTTAAGACGTATAAGCTTAACATATGGCAGTTATTTAAATATAAGGCAAGGTTAATATACGATTATTATTTAAACATAAGACTTAATATAAGACTATATTTATTGAATATCAAAGCAAAACGATATTAATTCAAGATGTATTTGATACAATATATAATTCCAACGTCAGAGCAGTCTTTCAAAGTAATACGTTTACAATATAAAGAATTTTAAAATCATTCCGCCGTGACACTTCAAAAACATATGTCAGTTCTATGGTGCCTATAACTTCAAAATATATTAAAATCCGTTAGTGCCCACATACAGGGATACCAACCAGGGTCGTGATCGACAGCTGCTAAATTTTATAGTTGCATATATGTTCCGAACAGGGGATGATGTTTAAGTATGTAAGAAGGGAGTGTGATGAAGTGCTATCGCTGCAGGCGGGTCCGCATGGGATCGGGAAGACGAGGAGAAGTTACTTGGAATATCGAAGAAGATTCATGGGGAAGTCCGGACTGGTCAGCAGCAGGTCTTGTAAGAGTGTGATGTCCAAATTGGAATTGTGATGGCAAGTGAAGATTGCGTCGTATGTTGAAAAGACGAATCATACAAAAAAAAAAAAAAAAAAAAAAAAAAAAAAAAAAAAAAAAAAAAAAAAAAAAATCAGCAGGTCGTTCTATTTGCATCGTTTATTTTCTGCTGATGAATTATTTTAATATGATACAGCAAATTCGAAATATTTTTATATTTTACATCGAAAATCGAAAGTCGTTGAGACTATGAAATCGATAGTATAATAGTATTCGAGCACAATGAAAATCCTTTGCTCCAACCAATACACCACTCTTCCAATTTTTCTGTCCACTGCACACTATATTCCCTCATGTTTCGACAGCAAAACACACCGATATTTATGATAAATTTATATGCCGCCTGCAACGCCATCTACTGGTACATATTTGAACTGTTTTTGTAAACCATTGTATGTAAATTTTACTGGCTGTCCAACTGTCCCATAAACATGGGCTTCATGCCATCCTTTTGCTGTAATCGTTTGCAAGATATTCTTCTTCAAAGTTCGGATATATATATATATATATATATATATAATTTATTTCAATAGATCTGAATTGCTTAATACATACTGAAAATTATCTCATAGATATAGATTTCTATTCAGATAATTTGGAATTAATTCCTAATGAAGCTACTATTAGTAATAATATTAATTTTTTGGATTTAAATCTTTTTATTGATCTTTCTAATAGAATTGTTACTAATTTTTATGATAAAAAATACTTTTTTTAATTTCAACATTAATAAAATCTTACCATTTAATTTCTGCAACTCGATTTAATTATACTTAATTAATATTATTTAATTATACTCGATTAAAAATATTATACTTAATCAGTTTTTTAGAATTTATAGATTATCTGATAAAAAAATTCATGTTATGCATATAAATAATATCGAAATTACCATCAATTTATATAAATATCCCTCTTATTTAGTAAATGGTATAGTTAAAAAGTTTAGATTATCGGGATTTTCATGAATTCTATTCATAATATCTTATATTAGCCAGACATCACTTTTCTCTTGTATTTATAATACTTTTATTTTTTTCATCCTCTTAAGCATAAGCCTTACTATTATTAGCCCCTCTTTTTAGTAGCTCTTTTTGTACGAGTATATTCTTACTTTTTCTTACCATTTCGCATTACTGTTTTTCATTTCTTACGAATGGCAACAGTACATCATTTCTTTTTTCTTTGCGAATGGCGACATTGATCTCTTCATTCAGGGTTCGACTGGTTCGGACATTTGCAGTGTTTTTCCAGGTATTCATGTTTTCTTTTATTTTTCAATCTATATGTATGTTTTCCAAGTAGAAATGGTTTATAGATATAATGTATCTATTTCATGAGAAACATATACATTTTGTGTTTGCTTCGTCAAAATACTTGGACTCGAAGAAAAGTTTTGCGAAGTGAACAAGTTCATTTTTTAAGGCCTAGCCCTTATCCACGTGTATAGCAATAATGCTTGATTTTTATGCTTCTCTATTATTGTTTCCATACCTTTGAAATTTGTTGCTAATATAAAATTTACGAACTAGAACCATTGCGAACATGGAGAACGGCATATTTTTGCAAACAACTCCACATTTTTGTAGATATTGAGATAAAGCTAAAATGGTTGTGCTGATGTACTTTGATATAACGCACATAGAAAGACATTGAGTGCCAATGAAACTATTCGGGGAGATATTGAATGAGAAATTGAGATGATAGAAAATATTGATTTAGATCTCCCAAAGAAGAAATGCAATACTTAGAGCCCATTGCAATGTAATTTTCAGAGTATTATCAATAAAAATTTCACTGAGAATGCGGATACGCCTCACGGGTACAGCTAGTCTATATAAATAAAATTGAAAATCTGTCTGTCTGTCTGTCTGTCTGTCTGTCTGTCTGTCTGTCTGTCTGTCTGTCTGTTTGTCCCATCATCACGGGAGAACGGCTGAACCGAATTTGATGAAATTTTGTGGGTAGCCTAGAAATAGCCCCACTTAAAATTTAGTCTATGGTTGGAATTTCTACGACCAGTGGTTCTCGAGATATTAGTAAAAAACGAAACTTTCGTTTGTCTCATCATCACGAGAGAACGGCTAAACTGAATTTAATGAAATTTTGTGGGTTGCCTTGAAATAGCCCCCCATAAATTTTGCCCAAATTTCAAGTTTCTAAGACCAGGGGTTGTCGAGATATTAATGAAAAACGGAACTTTTTTTATAGGAGTTCTACTCTCCAACTGCGTGGTTTATTCAAACGGAAAGGATAAAAATCGTTTGTTTAAAGCGTCAAAGGGAATTAAAACTTTATTTTTGAGTTTGATGCAGGATTTTTGCATTAAATAGTCACTATCTGAAAGCATGAATTGTTTGAAACATGAATTTAAATGGAAAAATCTACCTCCATGTTTTTACATGTATTAACCTCCATGTATTTCACAAGCTTTTACTCAACGATTAGAAGTATAAAGAAATTAAAATGGTTATTTAATTTCGCATTTTATGAGGAAGATTCTATCTTATATCATGTTGCTCGGCAAAGGAATGGAATTAAATGTGTTTGTTAATGATTATTATTATTTTTTCTATTTGTATAATAAATAAATGGATGTAAAAATATATTTTATAAATAAACGGTTTAATTGTTCTTTTAATTATATATATTGCGGACTGCGTACATTACTTTTATTTATTTTAGCAAAGAGGTTTCAAGCTCATATATTGTGTTTAGCTAATAAACTCATAATAAATGAACGGTTTGATTGTTCTTTTAATTATATATATTGCGAACTGCGTACATCACACTTTTATTTATTTTAGCAAAGAGGTTTCAAAGCTCATATATTGTGTTTAGCTAATAAACTCATATATTGTGTTTACCCAATAAATTCATTTAGCCGATTGTTGAAGCAGAAAAAGAGTAGAACGGATGTATGTATCTTCTAATACAATTTTAGTGTTTTCATTTAGTATATATACAGACGGGATATGGATATTTTATTCTTCAGATCTGCAAATTTAGAGCTACGAATTTAGCGGAATATCTCTAAATAACTTGTTAACTTTTCTTAAACTTTACTAAATTAGAAGAAATATCTCCAAATTAATAAAAATGACCCAAATCAATGAAATTAAATTTGTTTTTTTAGAATAGAGTACTGAAATGATGTTTCTGTAGTATTTGTCGGTCAGTCCATCCATCCTACTTAGTAACGCATTTAACTAATGTTTTTAATATCACTAAATTGATAAAAATATTTGTAAATCCATAAAAATATCATGGAGACGAAAATGTCGCCAAACCTTCCATGGAGATCACATTATTCAGACGACATGATTTCCATCAATTTATTTGAAGCAGATGATATCATGTCGCTTAGCAACGGATCCAATGTGTTATGTGTCATACGATTTTTATTAAATCTAATAAAAATATGTATATAAAATAAATTTCATTGACATTGCATTTTTGACTGGATAATATCAATTACGGTCTTCAGGTTTAAACATCATTATTATTGATATTTCGGGGACAGTTGATTCAGGAATTATTGATATTTTCAAATTATTATGCCATTGTTTCATTATGACGAAAATTGTTGAAACTCATATATAGTGCGTTGTACAAGTAATCTTCTACAAATGCACGGGTATATCTTCTAATCTACGACAATATAAGTAGTACAGGTATATTGGCAAAATTTTTATATATATTGGCATATATTGGAATCAATTACGACCTTCTGGTATTAAGATTACGGGGATTTTTGATACTTTCAATTTATTACGTCACCTTTTTTATTTTGGTAAATATTTTTAAGACTCATATTACAATATGTTTAAGCTTCTACTAACACACTGGCATATTTTCTAATTTGCGACAATATAAGTAGTACGTGGTTGCATATATTGATTCAATTCTTTTTTTTTGTGTGTGAATTTGTTTACAAAAGGGGCCAGGATATTTTATTCTTCAGATTTGCCCGTGAAGATAATTTTGCATGAACAGATATTCTTAAACTTCTCTTTATGAGCAATAAATTTAATATTTAATCAGAATTTGCACATGATTGCGAATTATAAGTTTTTTTATATTATATACTCCGTACGAAGGACGGGTATGCTGCTAGTATAAATATAAAAATTAAAAACCCTTCACACTTCATTTAAGATATACAAAGTTTAATCTTTTTCAAGTTGTAATATTTTGTTGCAATTTCAAGTTGTAAATTTATTTGCATCAATTGTAATTTTTTGCTTATTCAAATCAATGATATAAAATACTTTTTCACGAAAATGTATTGATCAGAATAAAAAATATCATCGAACTAAACCGAGAGAGATAGTTTATGTAGTAATGGAAATAGTTTCACTAGTTTACTGTGGTGAACAAATAAAAGGCAAAGTCTCACGGATAGGAAACTGATGCTTTTACTTTTGCTAGCCATTTTTATGGACTTGCCCTACCTGCTTGTTTTTTTTTTACTTGTTTAAAATGCAATTCTATTAACCAAATCTTGGGGCTGAAATAATAGTCATAAAATGATTTTTAAATTATAAAATCTATGGAACTTTCTGAGTTTTTAGAAAACAAAATAATAGTTATGTGTATTTGTCTTGTAGCATTTAAAACATCTTCACTGTTTTTAATGAAAATTCTCAGAAACGTGTAAGAACATGGAAGAAAAATGATTAGAAACCCTTATTTATATTCAGGAGTGTTTTTAAGAACATTAAGACACTTTTCTGTTTTAAATCGCCGCTTTCTTTATTAAAGAAATAACAAGAAAACATATAAATATGATGCAAGGATATCATTTGTTTTTTCTTCTTCCTAAGTTCCTTAATTATATCCCTCATTGATATTCTGTTGAGTTTTTCACAAGTGAAAATTTGTTCACATCCAGTGGATAAGATGTAAAATTTCTATGAGTAAAAAACGAATGTTTTTCTGCTTAATTACTTTCGAAAAGTGGCTTGTAAATACTAAATTTTCAACCGTTCAATTAGACTTCTTGTTATCTTGTTATTTAGTTAATTTGCTGTTAGTTATTCGTAATGAAAATTTTCGTAAAAATTCGTAAGAAAATTACACTATCTGTCGATGAGGATTTTACAATACATATGTTCGTTTACATCGATTTCTATTATACTTAGAATTAAGTATTCTGAGATTTAGAATTCACATGCTATGTATGAAAATAATATATATTTTATCACCTTAATTTGAATTTGGGAATATTGCTGGAAGTGGAAACATTATTTAATCATGACTTTTGTATTACTTTCCTTATATACATAATGTATAAGGAAAGTATTGTGACGGGGTCGAAAATTCGAATTCGAGTTTTCGACGGGAGAGCACGTTTCAAGCATCCCTGATCAGGAATCAAACATTTTTGAAGTGATGTCTGTGTGTGTGTATGTGTGTGTGTGTGTGTGTGTGTGTGTGTGTGTGTGTGTGTGTGTGTGTGTGTGTGTGTGTGTGAAAGTATGTGTGTGTGTGTGTGTGTGTGTGTGTCAGTGAGCCTCTGAAGACGATAACTGACGAACGAATGGACCGATTCGAACCAAGTTAGGTACAAAAATCACAATCCGTAAACACTGGAAGCCTATTGCTTTTATATGCAATCGAATGTTAAGAACTCCCCTAAATTTTCGAATGAAATTTTGGAAAAATCGTCAAAAAATCAAAACCACTAATAAAGTTACGCAAATAGACATTTCTTATGAAATTTTTCATTAGAAAAGGATTGACATAAATTTTAGAACGCTAACATGAACCGTTCTCGAGATATTGTTCATTTTTAAAAAAAAAAATTATCAAAAAGTCATATAAAAAAAAATTCCTATTGAGAAACATGTTCACTTTTCATATGTAATACCATGCGATAAATTAGGTTACATCATTCTCTTGTAACTAGCTCATTCCATACATGAAAAAATATACTTTTAGTAATACTTTTGTGTTTGAACGCCAATAGTCATTTATCTGCTGTAAGAATAACTTATTTCTTAGTGCATAACGCTTGGCGAGATTTTGGCGACGAATTTGGCGGAATGTCGCCAACTTGGCGACTTTTTGAAATGTTGCCAAATTAACGAAAATCTCGCCAAATGGATAAAAATGACGACTAATTGTCGAAAATTTAATATCTTGGAAAGAGTATTGGTATCTACAACAAGAAAAACCTACTTTTTTTTACTGTAAAAGTAGTAAATTAATTACATTATATAAGGAAAGTCATGTGTTGCCCACATCAGATTTTTTTTGTATTGTAACGATCATGTCCTCCGAAAAATATTTCTATAATGATAGGGCAATTGTTTCGTTAAACATCCTGTTATATATATATATATACATATAAAAATAAGTATATCACGAAAGGAACTCCTATTTAAGTAAAGGAGAGAATAGAAACCTTACAGAGGATGTGGCGCTTAGCAGCTCTGCATCCAGAGTGGCATATAAGGATATAAAAAAGAAGAAAAAATTAGCGAGAACAGGAGTGACCATATGATTTGCATAAAATGGCAGGGGTGGATTGCTGGTCGTAAAAGCTGCTTTAAGCGGGAAAGGGGTGTCGCAATCCATCCCTGCCATTCTATATAAATCATATGGTCACTCCTGTTCCGCTAATTTTTTCTTCTTGTTTATATCCTTATATATATATATATATATATATATATATATATATATATATATAGACACATGTATACACATATATACACACACATATACATACATATATATGCGTATACATATATAAATATATTGTGATTTATGAAAAATATATATATTACATTCATATACAATTGCTGAAATGATAACCTACCATAATTAATTTGGAATGTTGCCCGGGGTTTCTTCTGAAAAGCAATTTGATTAATAACATGAAATTAATTTCACTTATCCAATAAGCATACATCAGATAGCTTAAACAAAACTTTATTAATTACTAGCAACATACCCGTTCTTTGTACGGAGTATATGATAAAAAAAAAACTTAAAACTCACAGTCATGTGCAAATTCTTATAGTACACTAAATGACATTGTTAATTAAAATATTCTGTTAAAATACTAAATTTATAGTGCCCAAAAATGTTTAAGAATATATGTTCTCACTATGAAAAATTATATTCACGGGAAGATATGAAGAATAAAATTCTGACCCCTTTTGTAAGCAAATTTACAAAAAATATGAAATGGAATCAATATATGCAAAATAAAAGCGTTAAAATTGTATGGGACCCGTACTACTTATATACGTGAATATTAGAAGATATAACCTGTATTAGTAGATTACATGTATAAATTAAAAATATCAATAAACCCTTAATATTTAAACTTGCAGGCCGTAATTGATTAAAATATATTCCAAAATGAAAGTTCTAAAATTATATGGGAATATATATATACCCGTACTACTTATACTGTCGCAGATTGTTAGTAAATAATTACCGGTATTACAATATGAGTCACAAAAATATTTGCCAAAATAAAACAGATGACGTAATAAATTGAAAATATCAATAATTCCCGTAATATTTATACCAGAAGGTTGTAATTAATTCCAATATATATCAAAATATATGCCAATATATATCAAAATATATGCTAATATATATTATAAGATATGCCAATATACCTGTACTATTTATATTATCGTAGATTAAAATATTATACCCGTGCACTTGTAGAAGATTACTAGTACAACGCACAATATACGGGTTTCAATAATTTTTGCCATAATAAGTCAATGGCATAATAACTTGAAAATATCAATAATCCCTTAATCAATAATCCCCGAAAATATCAATAATAATAATGTTTAATCCTGAAGACCGTTATTATGTAATACTAATGGCATTTATTTTATATACACATCATTATTATTTAAATCGAAAAAGATTTAGTGAAAATAGTATGCCGCATAAACATATTGGATTTAAAGCCGTTGCTAAGCGGCATGATACCATTTGCTTCAAATAAATTGGTAGAACAAATCGTCTGAACAATGCTATCTCCATGGAAGGTTTTGCGGCATTTTCGTTAATTTAGCGACATTTTAAAAATTCGCCAAATTTATCGTCAAGTGGGACTGTAGAACTGACATTCCCACTTGGCGACAAATTGACGAAACATCATCACAATACCATCCCCTAACAAAACACAATTAATTTCCTTTATTAAGCGCAATTTTATCAATTTCATAATATTATGAATTTACAAATATTTTTATCAATTTGGTGACATTTTAAAAATTCGCTAAATGTGTTACTAAGTAGGACGGTTGGACTGACCGACAAAAGCTAACGGAAGCTAACTATTTCAGTACTCTCTTCTAACGAAACAAAATAAATTTCATCGATTTGCGTCGATTTTATTAATTTGCCGGCATTTCCGTCAATTTGGTAACGTTTGAAAAAAGTTGCCATGTTAGCGATATTAAACCAAATTCGTATCTCTGAATTTACAGATCTGAATAAAACATCCTGATCCCGTATATACTAAATGTATATACTAAATGAAAACACTAAACTTAGAAGATACACCCATTCTACCCTTTTTCTGTTTCAACAATCGGCTAAATCTAAATGATTTTATTTGCTAAACACAATATATGAGTTTATTAGCTAAACACAATATATATGCTTGGAAACTGTTTGCCAAAAAAAATGAAAACGATGCACGGTGTTTGCAATTAATATAATTTTTAAAAAATCAAACCATTCATTTATAAGTTATATTTTTATATCCATTTTTACTTTCCTTATATACATAATGTATAAGGAAAGTATTGTGACGGGGTCGAAAATTCGAATTCGAGTTTTCGACGGGAGAGCACGTTTCAAGCATCCCTGATCACGAATCAAACATTTTTGAAGTGATGTCTGTGTGTGTGTGTGTGTGTGTGTGTGTGTGTGTGTGTGTGAAAGTATGTGTGTATGTGTGTGTGTGTGTCAGTGAGTCTGTGGAGACGATAACTGACGAACGAATTGACCGATTCGAACCAAATTTGGTACAAAAATCACAATCCGTAAACACTGGAAGCCTATTGTTTTTATACGCAATCGAATGTTCAGAACCCCCCTAAATTTTCGAATGAAATTTTGAAAAAATCGTCAAAAAATTAAAACCACTAATAAAGTTACGCAAATAGACATTTCTTATGTAATTTTTCATTAGAAAACGATTGACATAAATTTTAGAACGCTAACGTGAGCCGTTCTCGAGATATTGTACATTTTTTAAAAAAATTATCAAAAAGTCATATAAAATAAAAAGAAAAATATTTCCTATTGAGAAACATGTTTACTTTTCATATGTAATATCATGCGATAAATTGAGTGACATCCTTCTCGTGGATCTAGCTCGTTTCATTCTTGAAAACAGATACTTTGAATAATACTTTTGTATTTGAACTCCAATAGTCATTTATCTGCTTTAAGAAAAACTTATTTCTTAGTGCATAACGCTTGGCGAGATTTTGGCGACGAATTTGGCGGAATGTCGCCAACTTGGCGACTTTTTTGAAATGTTGCCAAATTAACGAAAATCTAGCCAAATGGATAAAAATGACGCTAAATCTATGAAAATGACGACTAATTGTCGAAAATTCAATATCTTGGAAAGAATATTAGTATCTACTACAGGAAAATCCTATTTTTTTACTGTAAAAGTAGTAAATTCATTACATTATATAAGGAAAGTCATGTGTTGCCCACATCAGATTTTTTACTTTCCTTATATACATAATGTATAAGGAAAGTATTGTGACGGGGTCGAAAATTCGAATCCGAGTTTTCGACGGGAGAGCATGTTTCAAGCATCCCTGATCACGAATCAAACATTTTTGAAGTGATGTCTGTGTGTGTGTGTGTGAAAGTATGTGTGTGTGTGTGTCAGTGAGTCTTTGGAGACGATAACTGACGAACGAATGGACCGATTCGAATCAAATTTGGTACAAAAATCACAATCCGTAAACACTGGAAGCCTATTGCTTTTATACGCAATCGAATGTTCAGAACTCCCCTAAATTTTCGAATGAAATTTTGAAAAAATCGTTAAAAAATAAAAACCACTAATAAAGTTAAGCAAATAGACATTTCTTATGTAATTTTTTATTAGAAAACGATTGACATAAATTTTAGAACGCTAACACGAACCGTTCTCGAGATATTGTACATTTTTCAAAAAAATTATCAAAAAGTCATATAAAAAAAATATTTCCTATTGAAAACATGTTCACTTTTCATATGTAATACCATGCGATAAATTGAGTGACATCATTCTCGTGGATCTAGCTCGTTCCATTCATGAAAAAGATACTTTGAATAATACTTTTGTATTTGAACCTCGATAGTCATTTATCTGCTGTAATAATAACTTATTTCTTATTGCATAACGCTTAGCGAGATTTTGGCGACGAATTTGGCGGAATGTCGCCAACTTGGCGACTCTTTTTAAATGTTGCCAAATTAACGAAAATCTCGCCAAATGGATAAATATGACGCTAAATCAATGAAAATGACGACTAATTGTCGAAAATTCAATATCTTGGAAAGAATATTAGTATCTACTATAAGAAAAACCTATTTTTTTACTGTAAAAGTGTGTAAAATTCATTACATTATATAAGGAAAGTCATGTGTTGCCCACATCAGATTTTTTATTATTCAAATCGAAAAAATAATAGTAAAAATTAACAAACACATTTAATTTTATTGTGTTGCCGAGCAACATGATATAAGATAGAATCTTCCTCATAAAATGCTAATAATTAAAGAACCGTTTTTAACACGTTACAACATAGTTGAAAAGTAAATAAGTTGGTTTCACGTCTGATTTCAATAGCAAAAAGATCAAGCACACAATTTTGATAGAAGGTCTTTATTACGCTTCTTATAAGACTTACAAAAATGATAAAGGCCAGAGCCCTTTCAAGTGTAAATACGCTCTTCATCCGTAGAAATTAAAATGATCGTTCCTATATACCCCAGAAAAGATGACAAATTTGCATAAAGACAATTAGTACATAAACTTTCGATTATTAAAGGAAAATTTGGAAATTAAAGTGATCGTTCATATATAGACCAGAAAAGATGACAAATTTGCATAAATGCAATTTGTAAATGAACTTCCGATTATCAAAGGAAAATTTTCCTTTGATAATCGAAAGTTCATTTACTAATTGTATTTATGCAAATTTGTCATATTTCAGATCTATATATGAACGATCATTTTCATTTCCATGTAGCCACTGATGAAGAGCGTATATACGCTCAAAAGCGCACTTACATTTATCATTTTTGTACGTTTTATAAGAAGTGTAATAAATACCTTCTATCAAAGTTGTGTGCTTGAAATTTTTTCTAGTTTAAAAGTGTTTATGACTTTGTTCATTCTGTCTGCATGTCTGTCTGTCCGTTACCAGGATAACTGCCGTAAAAATGACTTTATCAAAACAAAATTTTAGTATGTTATTAAGACAGTCTGAGAGACCTATGGGAATATAAATTATTAATATCACCCAATATAGTTTTGGATTGAACTCGTGTTGAAAAAATGAAATACATTGAACCCTATGTGACCTAATTTTTCAAACATTTTTTAAGCGCATTTAAAATTCACAAATTGCTTCAAAATTTTAGAAAATATTCAAATTCTCCCATAAAATATATATAAAAAAATTCAGCAAAATATATTCAGTAGATTTTTCAATAAAAATTAAAATAATAATTATGCCTTTTACATGAATAGATCACGTGACCATTATATGAAGAGATCACGTGACCCACTTCAAAATAAAATATGCCATCCATTTTGTCTCAAAATCGTGATTTTTAAAGTTCTTCTTAATTCATATTGAGTGTTGTATCCGTCCTAAAACTTCTTTATTTTTGCTTAAATTCTCCATCTACATACTGAAACAATGCAATTACAATATATTTGAGTTTAAATGATCATTCAACGTAGATTATTCCTACATCGAAGCCTAATTTTCAGTTATGGATAATGTAAATACCAAAAGATGGAGAATAAGTTGTATAAGAATTGTTGAATTTCTTTAACGCAAAATTATTTAGCTCATGGAGTCTGCAATATAGCTGATATCAATGAAACATTCATTGAAACAGAGAAGCAAACGAGTTTTTCGATGAAGTTTTTAGCATAGAGTTAAATTACTTGTACCTCCATGGTCCTAAGTTTTTAAATAAAATACATTACTATAGTATTGTGATGAATGGAATGAATGGAAAAGGGTTTATAAATGACATGCTACTTTCATAGAGAGAGCCAGGCGCGATATATTTCGATGACGTCATTTGAATAAATTTTATTTGTTTTCGATGAAGTTTTCAAAGATAATAAATTATTGTATTATTATGATAATTTTAAAAATATTACCGAGGAATGTATCGCATTTTAGATATGCTTAAGCCAGGCTATTAATATTTCAATCCCGTTATTTGAATGAAGTTCATTTTTTTCGATGAAGTTTTAAGTTTTCGAATATAATAAATTAATGTAATATTGTGATAATTTAAAAAATATTACCGAGGAATGTATCGTATTTTAGAGATGTTTAAATAAAATTGCATTGAAGTTGGAAAGTGTTTCATGATCAATGCTTTATGCATGATTGATCTTTCGTGTTATTTTTTAATACTTTTCATTGACTAAAAGCTTGTGAAAAATAAGCCATAGTGATAGATTTTCCATTTAGATACACGTTTCAAACATTCAGGTTTTCAAACAATTCATGATTACAGATAGTGAGTAATTAGCGCAAATATCTCCCAATAAATGCAGAGATAAAGTTTTAATTCACTTTCACGTTTTAAACAAACGATTTCCAACGTTTTCTTTTGGAGGAACCAAGGAGTTAGAGAGTAGGACTCCTGGGAAAATATTCCGTTTTTCATTAATATCTCAATAACCCCAAGTCCTAGAGACTCGAAACTTGGATTAAATTCAAGAGGGGCTATTTTAAGGCTACCCAAAAATTTTCATTAAATTCGGTTTTGCAGTTCTCCTGCGATGATGAGACAAACGAAAGTTTAAGTTTCCACTAACGTCTCCGCAACTCCTAGTTCTAGAGACTCGAAACTTGGATTAAACTTAAGTGGGATAAGTGGAGCTATTTTAAGCCTATCAACAAAATTTCATTAAATTCGGTTCAGCCTTTCTTCCGTGATGATGAGACAAACAAAAGTTTTGTTTTTCATTAATATCTTAAGAACCCCTAGTCTTAGAAATTCGAAACATGGACTAAATTTCAATTGGAGCTAGTTCAAGGCTATGGACAAAATTTCATCTAATTCAGGCGTACTCCTGTGAAGATGAGACAAACTAACAGACAGACTGACAGACATATTTTCAATTTCACTTATAGAGCTTAATATTATCATTAAAAATTATTTACCAAATTTATCACTTAATAATAGTTACTAATGCTGTTTTCGTGTTGTGATACAGTGCGATTACTATTAATTTAGTATATGGCTACTGAGCCTTCAAAATCTTTAATCAAAATGTTTATGTATAAGGTTACCTAATTAATCTTTGATGCCTGATGTCATAAGGTAAAATTGTCCTTATCAAAATTTACCAGTGTAGGACTTACCTATGATGCCGTCGCTAGGGGTGGAGCATGTAGCCCCAGGTTCACAAGCTGCGGAGAGGAACGCACAAAACATAAAGAAATACTCATTGCTTACTGCTCAATTTATTTTAATATTTTACTTAATATATATCCACTATAATCTGGAGTAATTATATTATGATTAAATCAATTATTTAAAGACACATAATACTAACAATATTACATTAATATATATTTACACAGGTAAAAAACATTGGCTTCAATTTCTTAAATAACAGTTTCCTTTAAACAATCTATAAGGAATAATGCTTATAGTTCAATATTTATGAACTCGTTCATATGATCTATTCATACGAACTGGTAGTTAATTATCTTAATACTCGTTAAAGGTGTGCCTTCCGTGCTAATAGTGACAATTGAAATCGGTTACCTCTACTCTTTGTTACGTGCATATTCGTGCCATCTCACTGGAGTGGGAAAATCGTTGCACTTCGCGTACTTGCGCAGGCTACCATTCTATTGCTCACAATCTACAGACATTTATTCACAAAAACCAAAAACATGATGCTGACTCGTTCGAAAGTTTTTTTTACGACTACTACCAAAAACTTCAGGTGCGTCTAGGACGCTGTCGAAATTGCATCTCCTGGAAAGTTCTAGAACATTCTCTCAAACCTTTTTCTTTTCACATTGTAGTGTCGTTGTTGATTCGTTGACGTGAAGAAGGGGATGCGCTGCTTATTTATGTTAGTATTGCCATTGGCTCCCTCCGCAGCATTTAAATAGCTCATTAACTAGGTTGGCATCCGCAATTGGAATTTCGAAATGGCTAGGTTGGCATCCGTAATTGGAATATAACATGTAATACAAATATTGTGTTACATGATATCCCCCCTTGCAGAGAGAAAAGTTCAGCACACGGTAAACATTGCACTGAATACATCTGTGTACACATTGCGGCTACTGTGGAAATGTTGCTTTGATCCACTGCACATATATCTGTCACGGAAATGCAGATCACCGCATGTAAGACACACTATATTGTAACATTGACATACATATATCGGTGCATTACAACCGACATGTCACTAAAATGAAGGCACTCACAGTTCGGAAGATACACCATCGTACTTGGTAACACATATACTGCTGTACATGAAGAAAATATCACTGTTCGGAAGGCACACTATATTGTCACATGGAATTATCACGAGCACGGAAGACACCTTATTGTCACATGGAATTATCACGAGCACGGAAGACACCTTATTGTCACATGGAATTATCACGAGCACGGAAGACACCTTATTGTCACATTGAATTATCATGAGCACGGAAGACACCTTATTGTCACATTGAATTATCATGAGCATGGAAGAATGAGTCACCATCCTGTGACCTAACTTTCAAAGTTCCGGTACTTCAATATTTATATTTTCATTATGTTGCTTCGTACAGTTTATTGTACACTTCAAATGAAGACTATATCATAATTGTTATTTGCATTTCTATTTATATACAATTTCACAACATTACATTAAACTATACACAATTCATTACCTTGATTTCTCATTTTCACAGACGTAAATAATTTTTCGACAATTTTTTAGCTGTATATATTTCTTACTTGTAATACACATACATGTTATATAACTGTTTAAGCGTGTATCAATCATGGGTATTTTGCACATCATAATTATATCATATTACGTCTCGGCATTTAAAATATTAAATCTATATACTCATTTCGCTACTCCAAAATACTGCATCTCCACAATAACAAGTCTGCCTTTAAATTTCCTCTTCGGCTTCCCCTTAGTGTGACACAACTGCGCGGGGGGGGAAAGGGAGAAAAAGAAAAAAGAAAAAATTTCGCTTGACCCGTAGCTTTCCTCTCTTCTCCTACGTGTTTCCATGCCAACTGCGAACAATCGGTCATGCATGGCGATTTTCTGCGCCCCGACCCCCCGAAGCACGGAACGTTACATAAGATTGCAACTTTCAATCCCCTGTTCTGCCCAAATAATCGTAATCGCTTGCGATTTTGGCGGTATATTCTTCACAAGCGCGCGCTTTCGACTGTCCGATGGTGATGTACGCTCTCATTGACGGAAGGTTTTACGTGTATCCTTTTAAGGAATTCCACATTTTATAGTTTATGTGTATTAAGTTATACATTTATTTTACATATGTTGTTCTTAATTCTATTTAATTTAATATATATATACATATATTTTCTTATGACCTTCACAGATCTATATGTTGAATTTATTATGCTTTTACTTTCATGTACTCTTAATTCATTGGATTTATTTATCCCTTGTTGCAACAACGCGTGATATATTATCTTATGTGTAGTATTATGAATATACCATGATTTTGTTCTGTTATTGATATAACTGACTTTCTGTTCCCGTTTCAGCATAACTTTACATATTTATTTATTTAAATCTAATTGTTTCATATTTAATTTTATCTGTTATTTATTTTTATTTTCAGTGATGCTTAATTAATGCTATAGTTTATTAATTATACTCAATCATTTATCATTTACATACAAATCAATGTGTTTTCCTAATGTATTTTTATATACCGGCCGGTATTTTTAAATAACTATAATTGCCTGCAATTATAATTTTAATTTTGAAACATTGATTGTATGCTTACAATAGAATTTTTTTTGTATTATTATCGTACTGTGTAGGGGAGATTTTCTCCGATGTTTATTTTTAGCCTGGCTTTTTATTTTGAAGGTGATTAGCTTTCGCCGTACAATGGCCATATATGGAGCTGTTACGCTGACTGTGAAGGCTGCGAAATTAATCCATTTATGTAATTAACTTTTATTTTGTTTTCCAGATTGCGTGTTTTTGTAAAAGGTCTGTATACACTATTTATGCAATATATATTTATTAATTTACTAATTATTATTTACATCAGCTGTGCGTGTTTATTTTGACTTCACACTTTTATTTGTTTATTTATTTATGATTTTGCTTTTATTCTGTCAGCTTTTTATGAGGTATTTAATTAATACTTTTATGATTTTGAATATTATATACTTGCGTTTACCATGTTCCATGACTTTATTTTGAATTTTATTAATTATGTTATACAATTTTTTCAAAACCCGTACAAGAAAAATGAAACAGTGCATATACTTCATCAGCATGTTACCATTGGAAACAAAATTTGCCACTTCCTCGTTGACCTCTACAGCCATTCATCATCTGTTATCAATAAAGACACATGACCATCAAGATTCTTGAATTGTCAACTCCCTATTACGACACTCCTATCCTTAATTCATCAGTCACCGTACAAGTAATACAAATTGCAAGTAAGTGACATTTAATTATCTCTCTCCTTCTTTTTTCTAACACCTTAGTTTATTTTATTTTGGAACATTGAGGGGTATTGTATGTATTATTTATCACTTGTACATATTTTTTCTGATATTTATTGCTCTATTCATAAAATGTATCCATCCGAATCTCCCTGCTCTTATCCCCACTTACATAGTATTTGACAATGTCCATTTTTATAACGTAGACTAATTTTTATTTTGTTTGGAAGGGAAAATACATTTATTTACTTTACTTATATTTTCTAAGATTAAATTTATTTATTTTACTTATATTTTCATATAAATTATTTATCTTTTATCATTGTCCGTTCATTTATTTAATATCTACTTGCATAAAAGGGACGGGAATCTAGAACCTTTTAATTTTGCTGTACTGCTACTTGATGAAACGCTGATAATTTTAATAAAATGGGCTGGCGCTAATACTTTTACGTTGTACACGTTGATACTTATTGACAACATTACTGCTAACCAGTCAACCCGCTGATAAACTTTCCTACTGTTATTTTTTTTTGTTGCTGTTGTTGCAGAAACATCCATGATTTAAAAATTCCTATCCGCTGGACTTGCCTTCCTCCAGACAATTTTTTTTTTGAAGTTTTATTTAATTTTGCGATTTTGTTGACTACCGTGCATTTTGGATAACTATCATGCCTATCCTCGCACTAAGTCTTCACTACTACACACTTTTCCTTAACACTACAGTTTTCACAATATACCATACATAATATACAATACACAATACATACTAAAATAACCATATACTTTTGCTGCCCTATGTTTTGCACATATTGTGGCACTATGCTATTTGTAACACACTTGTTGTCTATTTACTTATTTATCACTTAATTTTGAAAGTTGCTCTATCTACATAAATTTTCTATTATTATAATTATATTCATTTTCTTTACATTAACCAAAAATATCTATTTGTAGACTACCTTCCAACTTAATTTTTACATTTACTGTAGATTACCAAAATTATTTCAAAATGCTTTCCAATTTAATTTCAAAATATTGTAGGAAACTAATATATTTTCTAATACCATCTAATTTAATTTAAAATTCATTATAGACTGCTACACATCTTGTAGAGTGCTTTCCAATTAATTTTAATTTTATTGTAGAATCGTAAAAAACAATTATTGCAGAACAACTTCTAAACTATTCAATAACTATTGTAGAATACTAAAAAATTTATTTTGCAGAATATCATTTGAATTAATTTTAACATTATTGTATAATATTACACATACTGTAAAACTTTTCCAAATTTTATTTTTGAATTCACTGGCTCTACCTCTTGTGCTGCATTTATTTGCATACACTTACTATTTATTTCTGCTCTATAATATTTTAATTTTTCCACTTAGTTTAGCAGACAATTTTAAATTTTTTTTTTTTTTTTTTTTTTTTTATATTATTTTGCTTTCGAATACTATTTTTTGCGTGTCCTCAGATTATAACGTCTCGGACTCTGATAATTATGATTATTGGCGTTATATTCTTTGTTTACATGCGATTGACTTCTGTCAACAGTTCGCCGTGTTTGTTTACTTTGTAAATACTTTTTACGCGGCTCTGCTTTATATAATTTATTCGCGTGAATAACTATCCATTTTTTATTTGGATCGTTCATAGGTGTGATAGCGTAATTATTGTTACGGATCACCTTTACGATGCGATATGGTCCTTGAAATTTTTTTTGTAATGCTGTGGTGGGTCTTAGATTTTTTAGATAAACAATTTGCCCTCTTAATAATTTCTGCTGTCTAACTCTTTTAAAAATTCTTTCTTGGCGACTTTGGGCTTGAATTTGTTTTCGTTTTGTATATCTATTAATTTTTTCCGCTAAAATAAGTGCTTCACTGACGTCATTATCATATTCAGTTTTAGTTAAATTCGGACTGTCATCAGGGTCCGCTATTTCCAGATTATTTTCTCCGGGCAATTTCAAATCTCTGGTGAGAAACAAAATAGCGGGACTGTGGTCTATATTTGCGCTGGGTGTAGCATTATGAAATAATTTTACATATGGCAAGACTTTGTGCCAATTAAATGTTTGGTCAGCCATTGCTGCCAAAGAATTTTTTATTCCCAAGTGACTTCTTTCTAAAATTGCATTTGAGCTGGGTTTGTAAATTGAAGTATATTTCAATTTTATACCATGTTGCTCTGCGAATTTTTTAAATTCCTCGCTTTTCAGTTGCCGAGCGTTATCGGTCAGCAGCCCCATAGGAACGCCATTTTGTGAGATCCAATTCGTTAGGACCTGTAATACACTCGCAGTTGTAATATTTCTCACGGGTACTGCCTCCAAGAATCTCGAGTAATGGTCTATCATCGTTATGATGTACTCGTGCTGTCCGTTACTTCTCGGTAGCTTCCCTACAATGTCTAATGCCACCGTGTGATTTTGTTGACATGGACGTGGCACATGTTGTAATGGCATAGGTCTTATAGCCTTATTTTTGTAACATAAACATGCATCACATGATGCGCAAAAATTCTTTACATCACTGTATGCTCCTTTCCAGTAATACTTTCTATTCAGAATTTGATAGGTTTTTTCAACTCCAAAATGTGGTGTATGAGCTAACTCAATAACTGCAAATTTTAGACTGTGAGGTATTAGAATTCTGTCCTTTTGCATAGGATTTCTGATATTTCTAGCAGTCTTTATCATAATTAATCCTGTATTTACATCTCTATAGTATTTATTTACATATATTGGCTGCCTAGATTTTGCATTTAGTCCGTTCATAATTTTCTTTATCTCTCTATCTTTTGCTTGCTCTTCTAAAATTTTGGCTATTGTTATAGCGCTGTCATTAGCAATAATGTTATTTATTAATTTAGTCTTAGTTTGTTCAGAAAAAATTTGTCGCGACATAAAATCACTGGGATTATCTTGTCCTTTAATGTATTTTATATCGAAAGAATATTGTTGTAAATTTAATAACCATCTTGCGATTAAATCAGAATTTTGATTTTCCAAATTAATAAAGTGCGTTAACGCTTTAGAATCAGTAAACACCGTAAAATGCGTACCATATAAAAAATCTTTGAAATGTATTATAGCGTCGTGAATTGCTAGCAATTCTAGTTTCATGCTCGGATATTTCTTTTCACTGTCTGAAAGTTTCCTGCTATAATACTCGATAGGATGAAAATTTCCATTCACTGATTGAAGTAAAATTCCTGACGCGGCTACTTTTGAACAATCAGTCGACAAGAAGAACGGCTTTGACATATCAGCTGCCTTGACTACCGGTTTCGATAAAATCGCGTTTTGCAATGTTACAAACGCTTCTTCGCATTTCTCCGTCCATATAAATTTTTTATCTTTCTTTGTTAATTCAATTAATGGATTGCATAGTTCAGAAAAATTTGGTATGATCTGCCTAATTCAATTTCTTACCTCTTCTTGACCTCAACTTGACCTCTTCTTTATCAATAAGCATGGGAACGCGTAATTACTTGTAGATTTTTGTATAATTCCAGCTTCACACAATTGTTTTATCTCACTTTCGAGTACAGGTTTTAACATTTTTGGCAAGGGATAAGGTTTACATTGAATTGGGTATTGGTGTAGTAAATTAAATTCTGGTACTATTTCTTCCGTCATTCCCAGCGTTTTGTATGATTTCGAAAATACATCATAATTTTGTAACAGTAATTTTAGCAATATATGTTTTTCATTTTCTTGTAAGTGATCTAGTTTAAAATCTTGCGGTGTTAATTCCGCTTTTCGTAACGCTGAAATGTCCATTTTTTGTGGATCATTTAAGCTTTCGATATTGTTAATCTGTAAAATTTTATCAGTATCATGTTTCTCTTCATAAATTTCAAACTGCGGTGTTACAGTACCAAATATCATATTTTTATTTAGATGAATCTCTTCTTCTGTTTTGTTTGTTAAAAGAGTAGAAATAAATTTTCTATTATTTACATAATGTAAAGAATGCTCAGCGTGTAAATCTTTTAATGAATTTGTAATATTTAACAATACCTCCTTATCCTCAAAATAGTTTTCATTTAATTTTAATTTTATTGATTTTGTTTCTTGAGGGAGTAATTTAATTTTATGCGCTAAGCTTGCATTTAAGCATTGAATATGTTCAACTCTTGTATTATTATTTTCTGGTTGCTGTGCTTTTTTTTTATTTTTGTCTTGAAATGGTATAGATATGGATTCTTTGACAAACTTTAATATTAATTTATTTGTGTCAATTATGGCATGATGGTTTTTGAGAAAATCAAATCCTAAGATTATTTCATAGGGTGTGTTGTTTAATTGTTTAGTTATGAAAAAAGAATTTTTGCATCTTTTGTTTTCAATTTTAAAGCTAAAGCTGATGCATTTTGAAAATTGAATGTTTTCTTTGGTCATAGTCTGTATTTTTACTTGTCTAGATAAATAGTTAATTTTAATTTTATTTTTGATTTTTTGAAAAATGTTATCTGATAATAAAGTGACACTTGCGCCACTATCTATGAGAGCCACTGTTTTTATATTTTCTAAATTAATGTTAATCATTGGCAATGCGTCACTCTGTCCATATGTTGAATTCAGTAGATGTTCATTTAAATTTTGTGCATCCTTATTAATTTTGCTTGCAATTTTATGGGATCTCGAATCCTTATTTGATGCCTTATAACTTTCTGTTTGTCTTTTATTTCGAGGTCCCTTTCTTAGTTTAAATATTCATTATTCTGATATTGCCTATGATTGCTTTCATAATGTGGTCCATTATTCTGATATGATCTTCTGTTATTATTTTGAAATTGTCTGTTATTTCCTGCACGCCGCCGTATTCCCCGGTTATTTATGAAATTACCTCTTCTGAAATTCGCCCTACTATAGTGTGCATAATTATTTTGAATAGTGGGTCTTTGTTGAAAATTGGTAGTTTCTTGACTGCTGTTTTCATTTGTGAATGCCCTTTTTAAATTATTTTGTACTTTTTGCAGTGTAAAACATTCTGACATCCAGTGATTGTTGCGACCGCACGCTATACAGAATTTCTGTGGCGGCTTTTCTGCATTATTTTCAGTTTTTACATGATTTATTTCTACATTCTCAATTATTTTATTTTCTATTTCAATACTATTTATACAATCACTATCTTCCTCCAATGCGGATTCTATCACCTCAGCTATTTTCACTGCTTCGTCAAAGGTCTTCGGGTCATTTTTTTTTATTTCTGTTCTTAAATCTTCTCTGACTATTTGCAAAAATTTAGTAAGTTTAATTTTCTCTGTAATGTTTTTTACATTTGCGTCCATTGTTTCATCTACTTCTAGAAAAATTATCGCCTGGTTTTCGATTTCTTGTGCAAGTTCCTTAATTGTCATATTTGGTAAATGTTTCAGATTGTTAAAATTGTTGTATTTTTGCACTAATGTTTGTTTCCTTTCAAATTTGTTTTTTAATAACTCCATGAATTTTTCATATGATTTTTCCTTTTGTAGAACAATATTCTCTGCCAAAAATTGCTGAGCCTTTCCTCTTAATCTAGATTTCATAATTATTACTTTCTCTTGTTCAGACCATGCTGTTAGGTCCGATATTTCATTGAATTGCATTATAAAAAAATGCACGTTGTTGTCTTTTTGTCCATCAAATGATGGCAACATCTGCATAATTGGCAACGATGTATTTTGTTGCGCATGATTTGCGGGCATCTGTATCTGGATCGCGTTATTTGCTTCTGCCGAATTATCTGTTATACTGCTATTTACATTAATCTCCTGCTGTATATTATCGATAATTGGATCATCTTGCCTCGATCTTTTACTTAATTGCCTAGTTTTATTCGGCGCCATGATTTGCTACACTGTCATACAATTCTGACTCTATATTAAATATCTACACTAATACACACATATATACACAATAATATAATACATATTTAAATTATCATTTTCATGCATTTTCTTATCATTCTACTGAGTTATATCTCATTATTAAATTCATTGTTAAATTCAATATTACATTCCACTTATTATTAAATTCACTTTTATATTCAAACTCATTATTAAATTTAATATTATATTCAAACTCATTATTAAATTTAATATTATATTCAAACTTATTATTAAATTTAATTTTGCCTTTTACTTATATTTTTTTTTTACTTCGTCTTATGAAAATTAATTCTCTCCGAGCTTGACCACATACGGCACCAATTCGTGCGGCGACATCATGTCATAAGGTAAAATTGTCCTTATCAAAATTTACCAGTGTAGGACTTACCTATGATGCCGTCGCTAGGGGTGGAGCATGTAGCCCCAGGTTCACAAGCTGCGGAGAGGAACGCACAAAACATAAAGAAATACTCATTGCTTACTGCTCAATTTATTTTAATATTTTACTTAATATATATCCACTATAATCTGGAGTAATTATATTATGATTAAATCAATTATTTAAAGACACATAATACTAACAATATTACATTAATATATATTTACACAGGTAAAAAACATTGGCTTCAATTTCTTAAATAACAGTTTCCTTTAAACAATCTATAAGGAATAATGCTTATAGTTCAATATTTATGAACTCGTTCATATGATCTATTCATACGAACTGGTAGTTAATTATCTTAATACTCGTTAAAGGTGTGCCTTCCGTGCTAATAGTGACAATTGAAATCGGTTACCTCTACTCTTTGTTACGTGCATATTCGTGCCATCTCACTGGAGTGGGAAAATCGTTGCACTTCGCGTACTTGCGCAGGCTACCATTCTATTGCTCACAATCTACAGACATTTATTCACAAAAACCAAAAACATGATGCTGACTCGTTCGAAAGTTTTTTTTACGACTACTACCAAAAACTTCAGGTGCGTCTAGGACGCTGTCGAAATTGCATCTCCTGGAAAGTTCTAGAACATTCTCTCAAACCTTTTTCTTTTCACATTGTAGTGTCGTTGTTGATTCGTTGACGTGAAGAAGGGGATGCGCTGCTTATTTATGTTAGTATTGCCATTGGCTCCCTCCGCAGCATTTAAATAGCTCATTAACTAGGTTGGCATCCGCAATTGGAATTTCGAAATGGCTAGGTTGGCATCCGTAATTGGAATATAACATGTAATACAAATATTGTGTTACACCTGAATAAAAATGAATCTTATTTTTGCCTGTATAAAAATTAATCTTAATAATGTAATTAATCTTTGATGCCTGTATGGACTCTTCAAGTCCAGGTCCTACGACACTACTGTGGTACTCTGTCCTTCCCCTTTCTGCTCATTGTCTTTGCCGATTTGTTCTGCCATTAGTTCCAGTTCTGTGTGTGGAACTTAAGAGGGATATAACTAAGCGTAGTATGTGGGACCTCGCTTCAACCGTACATAAGGTATTTTAATATATTGCAGAGCAATGTTATTGTGGTACATTTGTTTACTGTCGTGTCTCATGACTGTGAATTGCTTGGTGTTAGTTTAATTGTTAATTGGCTTATCCCATTACTGAACAATATTTCTGTGTCTATGACTCCACCAAAATCGGGCCAATCATACGACTTAAATTCGCCTTGTAAGTATTGATACTTATGTACTCTATTATCTGGCAAAATACCGGACACCGGGAGTGTTGTCGCGACATAAAGCTTGCTTAACCGAGGAACGGGGGCCACTCCCCCGGCCATCTTTGGTACCTTGCTTTCATTTCCTTTTCATTCCTTCGTGGTTATATATATATATATATATATATATATATATATATATATATAACCACCATATATATATATATATTCTTTTTATACTGGGAATATATATACTGTTAATATGTGTATTTATATGCTGGGAAAACTAAATACATTAGAAACCTGAGATCTTATTACTATTTACCTCCGGCTGTACCGTATATTATTATATTTTGAAAAAAACTGTATTAAAATGTATAAAATTAACTAATGGCTGTCTTCTAATAATTATCTATTGCACACCTTTATCTACAAATGTTCTTCCACATCAAAAATTAAATACACATTAATAACATTTCTGATTGTTCTGGCATCGTTTATAACACAGCGATCGCATGAATTATATTTGCATTTAAATACAAAATTTAATTGCAAAACGCGTTGGAATGAGAAGGAGAGCAAGCAATAAATCATTAGAAGCTAATGAAATATGTCTACTTTTGGCATAACGAGGGAGTATTTTCAGATAGATAGTTCAAGTTTCAATTACTATTGAATAATTTCCACACATGTTTTATAATAATTATTAAAGTTTCTACATAAAATGTATTTTAACTAAGCATTTGTATTTTTATTGAATCAGTTGAACGTTTATAAACATTCACAAGTTCAATATATTATTAATTATATCAATGTTTAGAATACAATGAATTTTCAGAAAATATTGTATGCAGTGAACCCCTGTAATAACGATTAACTCGGATATACCGCGGATTAGGATATAACTTGGGTATAAACATGTCTTCCTTTCTTCTTTTGCCGCGTCGTCTTAAGCATCTTTCAATTTTCTACGCGCCAATTAGTCAACAAGACAGCAGTGCATCTGGTGATAAGTAAAGGGAGACAGACAATTGTAAATCAGTATTCATATGGACGCATTTGGAACAATCTGTTAAATTATCACTGATGAATATATAATTGTTGCATCCGCCAATGTGATTATTGAAGTGTAAGATTCTTGAGATAATTACAAGGACAAATCTAACTATATTTCTACAGCAGAAGAATCTCTGGAAGGTAATTAAAGAAATAGAATACGGAATGAATATCACTTTATCTTCATACCAAAATTTAAAACAATGTGAATGGTTTATTTGTGGATGCACGAATATAAAGATGAAATGTCCAAAATGAAGAGCGCATTTAGATGTATATTCAAGAATTTTTAACACTTTACAACATAGTTGAAAAGTGTTTATAACTAAGTTCATTCTGTCTGTCTGTGTGTCCGTTCGCACGATAACTACCGTAAAAATGAAGTTATCAAAATAACATTTTCGTGTGTTGTTGAGAATGTATATTTCGTATGTTGTCTTTTAAATTTATATTTAATGTTGCATCCGTCCTAAAACCGCTTTATTTTCGAGTATTTTCTGTGCATCATTATTCTGTGCCAAAGTAATTACAATATTTTTGAGTTTAAACGATCATCAAACTTTGATTATTTCTATAAAAGAAGTCTAATTTTTATGGATGCAGAATGTAAACAAGTGTAAGATGAGTTGTATAAGAATTGCTGAATTGTTTTCACGCAGAATTATTTAACTCTGATGTCTGAAATAAAAGTGTATAACTGAAATATTCACAGCTTTTAAATAGAGAGCCAGACGACTTGTATTTAGATGAAGCCATTTGAATAAAGTTAATTTTCTTTTATAAAATTTAAATTTTCCAAGGAAAATAAATGAATGTAGTTCCGTGATGATTAAAAAATATCACAGCTGAATGTATCGCATTTTAGAGATGTTTAAATAAAATTTAAATCCAGTTGGAAAGTGCTTTATAATCAATGATTTATGCATGATTGATCTTTCTTGTTTAATGAAGGAATTGTCCCAAGCATGCGGTTCAAAGCTCATTGAAAAGAGAGTTCTTTAGTCCGATGTTGTTAAGACGGGAATTATTTAATATTTCGATCCATAAAGAGCCGGTAAAATTTGTATGACTTTGCGCTTCAGCTTCATATAATTCAAATCTAATTCGTAAAAAAAAATATATAACTAAGGGGTATCTTAGAATGTGACCTGAACTGTCATTCAAGCGGAAGGTATGTACACATATATAACGCAGTTAAACGTACATAAACGCACATGCACACATAAAAGAACATCTGTAATTGAACAAATCATTAGGAAATGCTCTACATTATTGAAATTATCTTTTTATGTTTATTGCGTTTTGTTGCATAATTCGTTATTCTAACTATTTATTTCGCAGCTAAAGATGCTGCGATTAGGTTTATTTCATCGGTCTTGGTGACTTTACCTGATAAACCTTACTTGCACCCTCAGCTCTCAAGGATCTTTCGTTTCAATGTTATTGAAATGATTAATACTAGGGTCATCTTGAATATTTGAAATTTATTGAAAAATAAGAGTTTTTATTCGTTTTTTTAAGTTATAAACGAATAAGATAAAATAAAACTGCTATGGCTTAAACCTGCTAAAGCTTTAAATGAAAGCCAAGGAAGTAAAGCATTTTGAAATCTTTAAAATCCTAATCCCTCTCATCTTGCTCAAAACATACAGATGATATAGATAAAGAAACTATCTTGCCAAAAGGGGTAGCCTCTATTCGTCTGAAGAGATTGAAGATGACAAGGATGAATATTTCGAAGAATTAAATCCTCAAATTAAGTCGCCATCAATAAAAACTCTTTTTTTTTCAATAAATTTCAAATATTTAAGTGGTTCAATGGAAATTCGTCAATTTTTGTAAAAAATGTGTTTTTTTAAGTGTAATACGTTACTAATAATTTATAAAATGCATTATTTTTTTCATTTATTTATATTTCCCATACTTTATTCTACTAAAATATGCCCACAGCTACTTGTTATAGAAGTTATTCGATTGTTTTCCATTTATTATAAAAATATCGTATATTTTCTCAAAGTTTAGGGTCGAAATCGCCAGATGTAAACAACAAAATTATTTTTTTGCATTTCACTATCTACCCTAGATGCAAGTTTTCCGTAATATAGCGTTTCAAAAAAAAAATAAATAAATAAAAATTCGCCCACCCTAATTAACACCTTTCCAAAGAATCTTGTATACAATGTGAAGGCGGACAATTTACATGTCCCAAATATTTTCCCGTGGCTTATATAGGAATAAGAAATTTGAAAAGTTCTATGAATATTCTAAATATATTGGTGCATGAGCAAAAATAATTGAAACTGAAAATATTTTCTTTTTAAAATAATCAATAGAATCTACTTAATATTAAATCTTGAAGCATATTTATCTTACCTGATTTATATTTTCAGATATTAATTGAAAAATTTTGAAAAATGAATAAGAACTTTAATAGAGTTTGTTATCGGCGGACTGCAGACTTCATCGTTTCTATCTTCTTCTGACAAGAAAGTTTATTCAATTACCATGTTTATATAAATTTTGCATATTTTTTATTTCTATGCATCTGTAGCAAAACAGTTACAAAAACTTTCTACAGTGATATATATTTTTTTCAATGTGAAATCGAATAAAATAGGAGTAATAAAATAATTAATCCAATTTAACGAATTTTTTTTTTACATTCTAAAAGAAGATGAATTAATTCTGTATGTCCCTGTGTGGTTGTGCCATCTGTAACGGAAAATCTAAGCTTCGGAGAGCTACGAATTTGGTACTGGGTTAGCTGAATTCCCGCTATGACAGATAAGTTATGGTATGTTAAAGGACTATTTTGAGAAATTTTCACAAAACTCGGATTCCTTAGCGAACAAAAATCATACCACAGTGTATCCATTTTGACACTATCGGAAAGAACGAAGGACGTTCTTTCTAACGATCTCTGAATTGAATCTATGGAACAAACCTTTTATATATATTTATTTTTAAATACAACGTATATTTTAGGTTTGATAATTCTTATTTCGCCGTATTCGAAATAGAAGATTAGCACAAAGTTTGAAAAATATAGGTGTATACATTTTCATTCTAGAACTCAATTGTCTGATTTTCTGAGAATTTTAAGACAAAATTATAGATATCGATATCTTCGAACCAAATGTTGAAAGGTTTCATTCATCAGTTTGATGGTTGCTATTCAGTAGGTTTTCAACTGACGTCGTAACCTATCCGTTGCTATAAGAAGCAGGGATGTATTTATCGTAAAATCTTTGTGGAATTTTCCGGCATATTGGACATACAGGAAAGATAACATGGTAAGGAAAGATACTACTACGTGTTTAAAAATATTGAAGTGATGAATTCGATTGATTCTGCTTTAAATCCTGGGCAAAGCTGGATACATTTTACAGTTTATAAAACAATGTCTAACATATTTGTATCGTTATAGACCATGCAGAATCCTTCGGTAAACTGTAAGACATAAGCACTTTCCATATATAATATTATGCGACAGACTTGTTAACATCATTCTTGAGGATCTAGGTCGTTCTATTCACAAAGGAAGACACTTTTGCTCTATTCTCCAGGAAGAACTTATGGAAGTCCATAACGATGAAACTCTGAGTCATAGTTTTCAAACAGAGTCTATTTTCACGTCCAACAATCCACTCATATAATATATATTAGAAAAAAGCTCCTCTCCCCGTCTATCGGTAACGTTTGGCGATCAATTTGGCGAACTTGGTTTCTAATGTAATCAAATATCGCGAACTTGGCAATATTTCGTCCTAGATTGACGAACATAACTTTAAAATTGCAAACATGATACTAAATTAACAAAAAGGACACCAAATTGATGAATTAATTATTAAAAATATTTTAATATATGGACTATATTGTATGTTGCGGATACTATCAATATTGATAACTGTCAATTTAGAGGTTGCGCATAATATAAGTTAATTGGGTATTTGGAAATTATTTTACATATTGCCATCGGAAAAAGCGCCAAATGTGCGATTCAACGTTAAAAACATTGTACCGTAGATCTAATGCATCATTTTTACACTGTGAAAGAAGGAAATTCGTTACATTATACAGGAACAGCCATTTGCTGCTAACATCAGATTTGTAAAATATGAATGAAAAGCAAGTACGTATCTTAAAATATTTTAGATTTTGTTTAACGATAATATATAAAAGTGAAATCTGAAACCACCGTTTTAAGATAAATTTCGGATAAAATACACAAGCTATATATATATATTTGGATGACACTTCCTACAGGACTGAATGCAGGAAATAATTTTATACAAGATTTATCCTCTTCCACCTACCCATTAAATAACAAGAATTTAAATATTTTTCTTGTGTGTAGTTAATGACTACTTATAACTCCAAAAACGGTTCAAAGACATCCGATATTTTTACTTTCCCTGCAATATATGGTAATGTATAGGAAAATATTGGAATCATGCCGAAAATCACAACTCGAGTTTTCGACGGATCTACACGTTTCGAGACCTCTAGATTACGAAAAAACTATTTTTAGCGAGACGTATGTGTGTGTGTCTGTGTGTCTGTCTGTCTGTGCAGATTTTGTATCCACTCTAACTAAAAAAGTAATTGATCAAATTTCATAAAATTTGGTAGATAAGTCCCTTGTGGGCGAATCTGGTGCTGATTAGTTTTGGGTACGATTTGGGATAAAAGAACCCGCCTTTTTTGGCGAAATGGCCCGCAAAAGCTTGTATCCACTCTTGCTGAAAAATTAATTGACCGAATTAAACAAAATTTGGTAGATAAATCACTTGTGGGACACCCTGGTGCTGATTAGATTTTGGTATGATTCGGAAAAAAATAACCGGGCTTTTTTTGCAAAATGGCCCGCAAAAATCCCCAAATCCAAAATAAAAACCTACGTATGTTCAAATATATCTAGGAAATACTTGTTTATTACGTAATTTTTAACGAAGAAAAGAATAAGACCAACCCCATTACACTAAGACTAGCCGTTCTCGAGATATTTTAGTTTTTTCGTATTTTCACAACAACACCTTTGAAAAGAAGTCCAGTTATCAAATGAGAATCAAAATTGAATTAAAAGTGAATTAAATATAATTAAAATAAAGATAACGTGAATATAAGTCTGCAGGGAAAGTCATGTGCTGCCCACATCAGATTTTTACTTTCCCTGCAATACATGGTAAAGTATAGGGAAAGTATTGGAATCATGTCGAAAATCGCAACTCGAGTTTTCGACGGATCTACACGTTTCGAGACCTCTAGAATACGAAAAAACTATTTTCAGCGAGACGTCTGTGTGTGTGTCTGTGTGTCTGTCTGGGTGTCTGTCTGTGTGTCTGTCTGTGCAGATTTTGTATCCACTCTAACTAGAAAACTAACTGACCGAATTTCATAAAATTTGGTAGGTATGTCACTTGTGGGTGAATCTGGTGCTGATTAGTTTTGGGTACGAGTCGGGATAAAAGAACCCGCCTTTTTTTGCGAAATGGCCCGCAAAGGTTTGTATCCACTCTAGCTAAAAATCTAATGGACCGAATTTCACAAAATTTGGTAAATAAGTTTCTTGTGAGTCACTCTAGTGCTGTTTAGATGTTGGTACGATTCGAGAAAAAATAACCTGCCTTTTTTTGCAAAATGGCCCGCAAAAATCGCGAAAATTTAAAATAAAGAACTACGTATGCTCAAATATATCCTTTAAATGCTCGTTTAATACGAAGAAAAGAATAAGACCAACCCCATTATACTAGGACTAGCCGTTCTCGAGATATTTTTGTTTTTTCGTTTCTTCTCTACGCCACCTTTTAAAATGAGACCAGTTATCAAACGAGAACGAAAATTAAATTAATAGTGAATTAAATTTAATTAAAATAAATATAATGTGTATATAAGTCTGCAGGGAAAGTCATGTGCTGCCCACATCAGATTTTTTTTTGTTTTGTTTGTTAAGTTGAGATTGAAAAGGGGTTATAACTAAAATATGTTCGATTTTACATTATCTCATAATACAAAAGTTGAAACTGTAGAAGTCATATTTAAGCTAAATAAATATTTCATGAAATGCGTGATTGATTAAAATGGAATTATTTAAGTACTAGATGTAAGCCTTGTAAATATTCTGATTTATGTTTCATTTTCCTACACCTACTCCTAAAACAACATGAATTAATATCCACAATGTCTCTCTATATATACTGCATGTTTTTACAAAGAATTGAAATCAACGGATTTGCATACAGTCGCATCGTTTTAATTGACTTGTAAGCTTAATTGAAAACAAGTATATGGCAGAAATACTCTTTCAGATTTTGTGCCGAACGTTTACCAGTATTTCTGGAAAATTAGGTTTATTTAGGTTAATTTATATGTTGAATTTTGATCTACAATATAAATTTACTGCCAAATATCTTATGTTTAACTATGCAAATAAATAATTAGTAGATTATCTATTTTTAAATATTTTTTTAATTACGCTTCGTAGCAAAACTACTATTGCGCGTATTATAAAGAATATTACTTTAATTTAAGACGCTGCTTTATAATAGAGTTAGCTGTTGGATTTCATGTTTTGGAAACCTATATGTTATAAGCATCCAACATGTAGTTTTTATAAATTTCATCTGGATAATTTTGCATTTTTAGTAGTGTATCTATTGCAAGATAGGTATTTTGCAATTTTTTCTGATGAATTAATAATATCATTGAATTAATAATATAAATATACTAGAATTAATGAAATGTAATGAAATTAAAATAAATTTATTAATAAAATGTTATATGAAATATGAAATGTTTATAAATGAAATGTTATCATGTTATATAATGAAATGTTATCAAGTTATATAATGAAATATTATCATGTTATATACTGAAATGTTATCATGTTATATAATGAAATATTATCATGTTATATACTGAAATGTTATCATGTTATATAATGAAATACTATCATGTTATATACTGAAATGTTATGTTGTATATTGAAATATTATCATGTTATATACTGAAATGTTATCATGTTATATACTAAAATGTAAAATAAATTTTTTAAACACAAATGAAATTATACGCAATACAGTTACTTCTATATAACTGCCATATAAATTCGTATTTCTGATTAAAGAAGTTATCTGACAAAACTAGTGCAACAGATGGTGTGAAGACATTCTTTTATCAAATATTTTCAATAGCAGATGAGGATAATACCTGCAGAAAGATTTCAAATTACTTTGAAAACTTTGTCAGAGGAACATTCTTTGCTCGAAAGTTATAAACATCATTATTTGCTACATGCCCCAAATATCAAGATTTTCTATGGAATATCTAATATTAAGCAAATGAGACGAAATTATGCTTCGGGAAAGTTGGGGTAAGATTAAATGAACATCTGAATATGTTTGATAGAGTGATTATTATTGTTTAGTAAACTCTGATGTTATTTTCTTAAGCTTCAGGCCAATGAATCAGTATAGGTTTTGATTATGAGTTATGCTGGAAGTTACAGCAAAATGCTTTGGAATTATGTTTCAGACATTTTGTGGTCATGTTTGAATAAAATGCCTTTCTACGTTTTTAATGCATTTTTTGCTTATATTTATCTCAATTTGTTTTAAATCCCTTCGGAATTCCCTGGAAAAATCGAATTTTTCGAAAACGTTCTATAAAGGGGTGCCCCACACCAAAACGTTAGAAAAGTGAAATGATGGGAAAGCATGCTTTGCGATAAGATAGTGACTTCAAGTTTGATGTATGGGTAAATCATTCGAAATGAAGAAAGTCTGCAATTTCAGATTTAAAAAAAATTTCTACTTAAGGGGGTGCCGCATACCAAAACTTTCGAAAAGTGAAATGATAGGAAAGCATGCTTTGCCATGAGATAGAGACTTCAAATTTAGTGTATGGATAAATCGTTTGAAAAGGAGAAAATGTGCAATTTTAGATTTCTAATATTTTCTAAAGGGGGTGCCGCACACTAAAACGTTCGAAAAGTTAAAAGATAGGGAAGTATGCTTTGCAATGAGGTAAAGACTTCAAATTTGGTGTATGTTTCGAACCGTTCGAAAGAAAGAAAGTGTGCAATTTCAGATTTCCAATATTTTCTACTTAAGGGGGTGCAGCACACCAAAATGTTCGATTCACAGAATAAATGAGTAAACGCTCCTTTAAAATTAAATAGAGGCTTGAAATTTGGTATATGGGCTAATCATTTGACAGAAACACGCAAGACGAATATAGTTTTTTTAAAATGTTCGCTTAAGGCGCTGCTCCAGAGTAAAACGTTCGAAAAGTGAATTGATAAGGAACCATGCTTCGGAATGAGATAGAAATATCAAATTTGGTGTAAGGGTAGATAGTTTGAAAGGAAGAATGTGTGAAATTTCAGATTTCCAATATTTGCTACTTTAAGGGGTGCGCACACTAATATGTTCGATTTTCCGAATAAATGAGGCACGCTTCCTTTTATATGTGATACAGGCTTGATATTTGGTATATGGGCCAATCATCTGATAAAACACACAAGACAAACGGAGTTTTTCAAATATGTTCATTTATGAATGTGCTTCACGGAAAAAAGTTCCAAAGGAGAAATAATAGTATTGGGATGTTTCGGGATGAGATAGACTTCAATGTGGTGTACGGGTAGATAATTCGAAAGGAAAAAATGCGGAAATTTAGTTTCCCAATATTTTCTTCTTTAGGGAATTCTGCACACCAAAATATTCGATTTGTCGAATAAATGTGAAACGCGAATTATTAAAAAAATTGCATTATTCAGGGGTTGCTTATTGTGAAACCGTTGATTTTCAACCGGTATTTGGCTAGTATGTAGTATTTAATTTTAGAATTTGACGATTTTTGATGGATACTGTTAAAAATAGGCATATTTTTTTCGAATCCTACCAAATTTTATCCAGCATCACCAGGATAACATAGATCAGAAGTGTATAACATTCCAAATTTGTGAAATTTTGTCGAATAGTTTCTAATCTAGTGTGGATACGCATATTGCACAGACAGACAGGCACATAGACAGATTGGTACACACACAGACAGGCACATAGACATATAGGCACACACGCAGACTACACACTAAATTTAATTTTTTCGGGTTTTAGAGTGCTCAAAATGTGTAGATCCGCCGAAAACTCGAGTTGGGATATTTGACACGATTTCAATAATTTTCCTATACATTATCAAGCACTCTAGGGAAAAACAAAAGCGTTTCATCCAATATCACATGTTTTAATCATGTTCTCTGTGCAGTAATTTATACTATTTGAAAGAAAAATATTTGTTGAAATTTATATACAAGAAGTAAATTATCAAT
Organism: Amaurobius ferox; assembly: GCA_951213105.1. Classification (NCBI taxonomy): domain Eukaryota; kingdom Metazoa; phylum Arthropoda; class Arachnida; order Araneae; family Amaurobiidae; genus Amaurobius; species Amaurobius ferox. The sequence goes on from OX578134.1 coordinate 19,038,780, forward strand.
GATTCTTCCGTTTTTGTAAGCAAATAGCAGCCTTTTTTTTCAGCATATAAGTGATATAGTAGTAATACTAACAAAGCTAAGGATGCGTCTGTACATATGTCCATGTGGATTTTAACTGGGGGTAAATATTATATATTAAAATCGCTTTTTGCTTATAAACGATCGCAGGTCTATAACCCTATAGGACTCATGTAATGTTAAGTTCACAAAATTGTATATGTTAATTGCAAGTTAAGTGCTTCTTCGTATAAGACATGAAAGAAGTTAACTTATACACTCGTCAAAAGTGAAATTGCAACACCATGAAGGAATACACGCAGTCATTTTCAAATCACAGCACGGGTAGAAGAGAGAATCATATGCAAATAATTCGAAGGACAAACAAAGATTAGCAAAAGAAACCTGTTTATTCAGCAAACAATGTGGTATCCACGGGCAGGTATACAGAACTGCTAAACGGCGAGGCATACTATCGATATCGATAGTGCTATTAAAGGTTTCTTGAGGTAATCTTTGCCAAGCAGCGTCCACTGCGGTTCTTCTTCGGAATGTACCTGAGGTCCCCGATGCATCTGCTGTCCGATGAGGGCCCACATGTGTTCAATGCGAGAGAGATTCGGGGAGGCTGTCGGCCAGGAAAGGATGCGAATTCTGTTCAGACTGTTGAAAGTTCGCCTTGCAGTGTGACATTGTCTTTCTGGAACACCGTGCTGAGGACAGCCTGCTGCAGTGGTCGAATCACAAGCATCACAACTTGTGTGACCTACCGTTCAGCTGTCAGATTACCTGCAATGTGCATCAGAACTGTCCGCTGATCCAAAATGATTCCGTCCCAAACAATAATGCCCGGTGTGGGTTCGGTGTGACGCTTTAGTGATATGGGTTGGCAAATGGAGTTCCCCAGGTAGCCCCGCCACACCCGCCCACGTCTGTCATTCCTCCACAGGCGGATGTTAGATTCATCCGTAAGCAATACCCAATGCTATTCATTGGTCCAGTTACGATGATACCACACCAGACGTGCATCCCTGTGTCGAACTTTTAATGTCACCCCAGTGGCTGGGCTCCGTGCGCGCAGTTATACTTCATGCAACCTGTTGTAAATGGTTTGGGTGCACGCAGGTTCAACATTTGATTGTGGCAGGCTGTTTCGGATGTCACTTGCTGCTGCGAATGGGTCTCGACAAGCCATTAGACAAATCTTCCGGTCTGTTGTTGTTGTTGTTGAGACCCAGACCGTCCGACCTACCAGAAAGGTGTAAGGTAACTGTATGGACGGCCGGGAAGTGCCACCCAATTTAGACCGGAACCCAGTGGGGGAGGCATCCACAGGGACCGTACCCTCCTTCCCCTACCACCAACCTCTCGGAAGGACTTACGGATCCACATGTTTAACGTGATCGTACTTTCCGGTCTGTCGTGTGTTTGTTCGATTCATTCCGTCTTCGGTGTGTTCTCTGATATCTCTGCGTCCTTGCTGTTGTTGAGACCCAGACCGTCCGACCTACCAGAAAGGTGTAAGGTAACCGTTTGGACGGCCGAGAAGTGCCACCCAATTCAGACCGGAACCCAGTGGGGGAGGCACCCACAGGGACCGTACCCTCCTTCCCCTACCACCAACCTCTCGGAAGGACTTACGGACCCACATGTTTAGCGTGATCGTACTCCGCATGAACACGGCGGCAGTTGTGGCTGCGTGCAAATCCAGCTCGCAAACCACCGGGCTACCGCGCCCGAAATCTGCAAACAGCACGCGGTGTTCCCAGGTAGTTCCTGCGTCCTTGTGTCAATCATCGATGGATGGTAATCAAATCTTGCCCAACAAGCGTGTCAATTGCACTCATCGACAATCCCACGTCATGCAGCACTAGGATACGGTATCGTTTCCCGGCCGTTAACTTTTAGTATACAGCTCGCTGACGTCTTTGAGGCATCGATTCTTTGCGTTTTCGAACGTTTGGGTGATGTAAATGTTCGTTGATATTATTTACGAGACGAGCAGTCTGCTGGTCTTTATCACCCGAAAATGGGTGTCACGTGAATCGATACGTACGAAAACTTACTCATTTGCATTTGACTCTCTCTTCTACCGGTACTGTGATTTGAATATGGCTACGTTCATTCCTTCATGAAGCTGCAATTTCACTTTTAACGAGTGTAAAATGTGTGATTTCAACAGATGGTGTGACGCTTTTTTATATCAAAGTTTTTAATATACCATCAGAATATCACCTGTAATAAGACATTGAATTATTTTGAAAATTCTCTCCGATCAATTATTTTTTCATAAAAGCTACAAGCAAAATTATTTCTGTGATGGAACTGAAATATCATATATGCGATTAAAATATCTGCAACAAATGCATTAACACAAAATTACATATTATAAAATCATAAAAAATGAATTATTAAGGTCATTTTACTATAACAATAAACCTGACAAATTTCCTATTATATGCTTTAAGTGTGTGTATAATTTTATAAGAATGAATGCCATGGAACTATAATAAATACTGATTTCTCAAATTGGAATATATGCACCAAAATTTTCTGTAATATTAAGAAATCCAGCTGTTCTTAAGTAGATTATTTTGCTGTTTATAGGAAATTCTGCATGATACATTAAAACATAAAGTGTGAGTAAATGTTTAAATTGGGTTTTAACTTACACCGATTATCAAAGTGAGATTGTCATGCTTGCAGATTCTACACATGTTAATGTTTCAATTCTATACTTATTTATAAATTTGTTTCTCACTTTAATATTAGTATACTACGTCTCACGATTATTTCATTATTTAGAAACATTATATATATATTTCAAACTTATAGAAAATCCGTATCGGCTTCAGAATACTAAGCTCAAAAAATAAAAAAAAATAAAACGTTAAAAAGCTGTTGCACTCCAATGGTAACGATATATCATTTTAATGGAAGCCATAAAAATAAACATTAATCTTTATTAGAGCCGTTTCGCCATGAATTTTAATTTATGTGGCAGGGAAATTACTTTAAGCACAAAACGAAACTGGATAATTAGTTTTGAAATAGTGATGATAAGATTAATATTTAACAGTAAGGGACATTTCTCAGTTTTGGAGAGCTAATTAAATACTGTTTAAATTTAATAAAGTTATCCTCTCAGATATAACTTTAAGGAATTTACACTATAAATCAAGTGCAAAATTCATTCTTCGAATTGTATTTAACAAAATACTTGAAATGCTAATATGAACACATATAGGTAAAATTAAAACTTTTTATTTCATTTTCAAGTATTTATATAAACATAAAATTGTTGTCTGTAAACTAATTTTTATATTTATTAATACAGATTTTACGTTATAGGTTATATATTTTTGAAACTGCACATTGAACTAATTATTTTGCCCGATGTTAACTTAAATGAAGGGTACGAAAAATATTTGGAATATAAGTAACTTCATGACGTTTTCAAGCTTTCATTTTATATAATTTTACTTCGTATACGTCCTAATCAATACCATAATGAAATGTACTTTTTATGAGCTTTCACTTGACAGTTATTTCTTTCAAAAATTCTTCTAATTAAAGAAAATATCAGCAAGTCCATCAAAAATAATTTTGAGGCATGCAACTGTTTTTGTATAATGTAACCTACACAAAAATTATGCACTGCGTTTTACTGTAGGTTCAATACATTTCTCACAATAAAGGGCGCAAAAAGTTTTCTTGTGTTCCCTCAAACCCAAATAATGACTTTTTTGATCAAAAAAGGATGGGATATTTTTTTTTTATTAAATGATTTTATCATTTCTTTCATTCATAACGCTTTATAAAGTCGATATTCACCCGTTTGGAATAGAAGTACAATTTGGAATAGAAGTAATTAAGATAATTAGTTACAATTAATTACAATCAATACAGTTAATTATAATTAATTACATTTAACAGATATACAATTTGGAATAGAAGTAATTGCATGACATTTTCAAACTTTCAATTTATACATTTTTACCTGCTTATGTATCTCAATCACTATCATAATGAAATTATATTTTTATGAACTTTCGCTTGACAGTTCTTTTAAAAAATTATTCTAATTAAAACAAATATCAGCAGGAAACAAATTTGATTCATGCAGCTGTTTTTTATAATGGTAGGTAATGTTATTTATAGGTAATTCTACACGAAAATTATGCACCCCGTTGTTCTGCAGGTTGAAAAAATTGCCCAAAATATAGGGCACACAAAGTTTTCTTGCGCACTCTCGAAACGACAGATGATGATTTTTTTTACTCAAACTAGAGGTATGATATTTTTTGTTAAAAATGGTTTTATCATTTTACTCATAACGTCTTAAAAAGCCGATATTTGCCCCCCCCCTCCCTATTTTGCGAATAACAACCACATTCATTCGTCTTAAGGAGTGAATTTCTACCAACAGAATATGAATTTTTACCTACGAAAGGAGTGAAAATAAACTCATTGCGAGAGAAATTTATTCATTTGTGATTCTCTTCAATTGGACAATATTAGTTTTTTTAAACAATTTAATATTCGTTTCAGAGGGTTAAAATAATCTGGGACCGATAGTTTCAGGATTCCGTACACTACGTGTAGTACATATATTCTTTCACAAGGCTCCCTACTTCTATTCGACAAACTTTTCTATTCATCAAAGCTATAGAATACAAGTTAGACAGTGGCACGGAAATATTCTACTGTTAATCACTATAATGTCTATATGTATGCGATCGTAGAAAAGAAGTAGGCTAATAAGCAGTGAAGAGATGCTAACTTTCAACTAAGAAGCAGTGACGAGATGCTAAGAAGCAGTGGAGAGATGCTAACTTTCACTCTAATATTAGCAGATAAAGACAGAAGTCGCTTATTTTACTTTTGGCCACCTTTACTTTGTATATTGTTGGTGCTTTTGTTGTTACTAATCCTACCCGGTCCTGGCGGCATGTCCCGGTGCTGGGGGCGTATCCTAATCCTGAGGCATGTCCATGAGTCCATGTATCCTCAAGAAATCATAGACCCACAAGGGACTTCCGAAAATATCCTCTTCAGATAACGCCAAACAGTACAATACGAGAGATAACAGGGTGAGACCCTGTGAGGCCAGAATATGTCCTCACATGAGGCATTTTTATTGCAATATTTATGGTGCATAGAACGGCTAACAAAGCTCGAGTCTGGCTGGCGCCGGTGTTTACAACAACGTGAACTTTTAGGTAAAATACAATAAATTTGGGTGTCCCAGGCCAAAGGGGCTGAGAGGGGCCTTGATAGATGTCAAGTGATGCCATTGGGTTCAGAAGAACCAATGAGCATCAAGGGGGAAAAGGGCGGAGCTAAAATGTGGCAATACGATTTTACAAGTCACTCTTAATTATTAAATTCATTATTTTAAATCACATTAACATTGCCGTAAATTCATATATAGTGGAATTAACATTTAAATCGTACGTCGCTCGTTGTTGTGCCGCAATAACCCTCCAATTATTTTTACCTTTTGTGTAAGTCCTGAAAAGAATTATTAATTAATATTAAAAAGATTAGACTTTTTAAAACTTAAACAATATCATTTATTAACAACATCAATTTATCAAAAGCACTAATTTTCATCAATATCAACTTTCAATTATTATCAATTTTCATTTAATATTTTAGCTAGGGGAGATACGACCAGAAGTATTAGATTTCGATAGAGTCTATGACCTGGGGAAATGAGCACATACCTTACAGTTTAATCTTCGGCTCATCACGCTGAGGCTTGCATCCGTCTTATTGCTGACCGTACGGCCACAACTCTTTCGTGTGTGGCTTGCATCTCGTACTTATAGTCAACTGCAACCTCTTTCGTATGAGTATCTGCTCCTAACTCCTTTCGTATCCGTCCAACTGCTACAACATTTCGCATCCGACTTGCTTCTGCAACATTTTGTATCAAACTTGCTTCTGCAACATTTCGTATCAAACTTACTTCTGCAACATTTCGTATCAAAGTTACTTCTACCACATTTCGGATCCGAGTGACTTGTTGTTCCTTCGGCGGGGGGGGGGGGGGGGGTGTGAGGTAGCTCCGCCCTTCTTCCCCTTGGTGCTCATTGGTTCTTCTGAACCCAGTGGCATCACTTGACATCTATCAAGGCCCCTCTCAGCCCCCTTTGGCCTGGGACACCCAAATTTATTGTATTTGACCTAAAAGTTCACATTGTTGTAAACACCGGCGCCAGCCAGACTCGAGCTTTGTTAGCCGTTCTATGCTCCACAAATATTGCAATAAACATGCCTCATGTGACGACATATTCTGGCCTCACATATCTCCCCACAGACAGAAAAAAAAGAAGCAAAAAAAAATTTTAAACCATCAGAGTTCGAAACCAAAGTTCGATGCACTTGAAACTCTGTAATTGGCATTTTTCACTTTCTTTTGGACAACGTCCGTCCAGAAAAAGTTCAACAGTCTTGCTGCAACAGAAAAGTTTTTTGCACACATAATATACACAAAATAAACATAAGTTATGTACTCATGAACTTTACCAGGTCCAGCTTTCAATTGAAGCTAAATTAAATTTTGAGTACTTAAAAAGATTTTTAAACATATGCACATTCACTTTAAAATGTTACACACTACTATCTACTTTTATATTTTTAACATCATTACACACTTTTTTTTTTTTACAAATTACACATTATTATTTTTTGAACACAATTCTTTACATACTTCATCAAATATTTTTTTATAATTGACAACTCTATCACATATATAATATTTTTGCCGAATCTTGATACTGGTACATACTTATTAATACAATCACATATTTTTTTTTTGCATTAGCCATTAAAATATATATACTTTTAACATAATTCTTGTAAATCCCCTTGCATTTGCATATGGGGTGACATCTTCCCTTTAAAAAATTTTTTAACTTAATCTAAACACTTGAATACACTTAAAAATATACTGCACATAAAATACTTCATGCAACAAAATATTCTTAACTAATCATAAATTTTTTACACACTATTTTCAATTATAATATATTCAAAAAAAATTTTTCATTTTCAAAGTGATTGTGCATATTTCTTTTTACCAATGCAAAATATCTGGTCAACATATGCTCCTCCAAAATTTTCATTTATTTCTTTATTTAAATTATTTTTATTCACCTCAGTATTATTCATTAAAATTTTCCTTTAAATTTATGACTTACACAAAAGCGTCACGGTAACCAAATGTGGCAATACGATTTTACAAGTCACTCTTAATTATTAAATTCATTATTTTAAATCACATTAACATTGCCGTAAATTCATATATAGTGGAATTAACATTTAAATCGTACATCGCTCATTGTTGTGCCGCAATAACCCTCCAATTATTTTTACCTTTTGTGTAAGTCCTGAAAAGAATTATTAATTAATATTAAAAAGATTAGACTATTTAAAACTATACCACCTTAAATATATATATATATATATATTAAAGCACCATAAATATTGCAATAAAAATGCCTCATGTGAGGACATATTCTGGCCTCACAGACCCTGTTCAATTTTATGAAATATGCTTACATCTAATCTCATTCACATAAGTTTAAAAGTGAAAAAGTTTGTGACACTTGACTTCAGATTGTCTGATATTTGCTCGTTATCGCTTTGTCTGTTTTGTCCCACGTACGTTCTTTGAGTCAAAATACATTTTCAAGCAATTTGTGTATGTCAAAAACTCAGACCACCAGACTGACCCAAAGGTTTACAGCAACAGTTTGGATGGTCGGGAAGTTTGTGTATGTGTAAAGGATTGTTGCCTGTTCATTTAAAATAACTTAAAATCTAAAAGTATTTAAATTTTCATGTACACATTTTATTTCCTAAGATCTATATCCCTCATTTAAGACAAACCATATATTTGTTTTGTGAGAATTTGTCGCATTTGAAATTTCAGGATAGGTAAAATTTAAAATATTGGGTTTGCGACGTTTACTTTGAAAATAATAGAAAATGTATTATTGATGTTCAAATTTCAGTTTCAAAACGCTCTTTTCAAGATCTTTATATTCCATTTTAGACAAATGTCTAATTGTGTCACTCAAAATTCGCATATTAACAGGGCTGACTGAAAAATTGACACACAAATGCATGGTTGGCCTCCTTTTACTTGTGTCAATGTTTCAGAAAGGTCCTGAAAATTAAAAGACAATGTAATTCAATAAATTACAGGACTCACCATATTTATTTCTGGTATCACGTCATGACGTGCAGCAAATAATAAATTTATTAGAAAACATAAATGTAATCAAAATAGAACAAATCGCTCGAGTTTTATAAAAGCATAGAAACATTGCTCAAATTATTATTTAAAATTTTCTGAAAAAAATATATTGAGTTAGTGAAAACAGAAACCATTGATTGAAGTATAAATTAATTCCAAAGCAAAAGAAAACTTGCTCATCAGTATAAATAAAGCAGAAAAGTCAATATAGAGAAAATAATAAAATATCCCTACCTTTATTGTGTTGGTATTTCTGACTTATTTATTTTGAAAATAAAAGCACTCGTTTGTCTACTGATATTGCTCAACAGTTTTTTCTATTACTAACACATTATTATTATTTAATTACGATTATTTTTTCAAATAATTTTAGCTGCTAAAGATTATAATTTGCTAAAAAGGTAAAGAAAGGAGGAAAACTTTCAGTTTTATTTAAACGTTTTCCCTCTTCTCTTAACATAATTGAGTTAGCTTCTGCAGATACTTTGTTTGTAGAAAATAACACGGATAATTATTCGAAATTATACTGAATTTGCACATTTAGTTCAATGTTCGTTGTTATTTGGAAATGTGGCGTATATTTAAAGACGACTTAGCAAAAATGCAAAAAAAAAAGAAAAGAAAAAAAATCAAGAACGGTTAGTCTTAGAGTTATGGGGTTGATATTATTTTTGTCAACAAAATTACATATGAAACAATCATTTGATTGAAACAATTATTTAATTATAATGCAGTCTTCTACTTCAAAATTAGGCGATTTTTACTAAAAATTTCGCAAAAAATAAAAATTTGGTTCTTTTTCACCGAATCAAATTTTAATAATTTAATCATCAGCAGGTTAAGCCAGAAGTGACTTATTTATGAAATTTTGTGAAATTCGGTCGAGATAATGATATTTTGTCAATTAGTTTTTTAATTAAATTGTATACACATATTTCACAAACATAGATGTGGGCAGACTCAGTAACACACACACATACAGAGAAAGAATAGTTAAGAATAGTTTCGTCTGGTTTTACATGTGTAAATCTGACTAAAACTCAAGTTCTGGTTTCGGAAAAGATTCCAATATTTCTATTATACATTACCATGTTTTGTAAGGAAAGTAATATATTAATTTAATTTTGTGATAGGTCATCGGCACGCTAGGATATGCTCTCATAAAAAATATGACACAAAAATATATAGCGTTCCTAAGAAAGTCATTAATCACCTCAATAACTTTGTAAGGAATGGGTCATGAGAGTATTCACTAGGTAAAGTGACCACCATATCCGATCGAATAAAGGCGATTTCATCAACCCAGGGGAGAATTAAGAAATTTGGGGAAAAGAACTCTTCACCAAAACGAAAAAGCATACAAAGCTAATTACAAAGATTTTAAACATTGTTTAATTTGTAGAAATCAACAATAAAACTGATATAAAAGACAGTTATTTGACAAAATAAAACGTATACAGTTATTTATGAATTGTTGTTTCATTTAGGAATGATCAAAAAATAAACGACACTTATATTTACATGGATCTGACGTATGTATATTCAACTTGCCTTACTTCAGCTGCAATGCGCATTGAAATTAGAAAAATAATGTTATCGCGTGCTTTGATAAGCATTGCAGTTACAACTGTGTTATAGATCTGATGATATGACTTTTCGGAATGGAAGTCAAAATATATATGTCAAAACGTATCGGGATCTCTAAAACGGTGAGATCTGCAATGCCTGTCAAAGTTCGAGGTAATATTCTTTCTCTATAGTCCCTGCAATATCACGCAAGTACAGCATCACCTGCCTTTGAGTTACATGCTATGAGAGAAAATTCCAAAGCAAAAGAAAACTGATGAACAAGTTTTCTTTAGTTTGGAATTAATTTATACTTCAATCAATGGCTTCTGTTTTCACTAACTCAATATTTTTTTTTCAGAATGGAAGTCAAAATATATATGTCAAAACGTATCGGGATCTCTAAAACGGTGACATCTGCAATGCCTGTCAAAGTTCGAGATAATATTATTTCTGGAATAAAAATACGCATTCCTTCCACTTAAAAATATGCCAGTTGTCGCTCGAGATTTAAGATGCAAACCTCTGATTAAAATCACAGCGAATTCTAGAAAACAAAAGAACGCTTTTACAGTACGCCCGCTTATAATAATAACAACCACAACATTAGCAACAAACACCACTGCATCAATGGTGTTATGATGGTAACTCTGAAAGAATATCTCGGGGGCGTATCTTCTAGGAAGTCAAGATATCCATTGTACCAAATTTCGTAGTCGTACGATGCTTAGATTTTCTGCTACAGATGACACAAACAGACAAGCAGACAGACAGTTTCCTTTATTATTCTAGATAAATTGCTACTTCAAAACACGAAAAGTTTATATAATTTTAAATTTCACGGAAATTCGTCTATCAATGATATCGATTCCTTTCAAAGTTTGTTTGTAAGAGAATTTTTTATCTTTCCGACGAGGTTAATGCGGAAGCTCTATGGTAATATTTTCGGTCACTAAAGAACAGTATTGTGTAAAAATGGTGATAAAACATAAAATAACTAGAAATCTATTTCCAATTAAAAAAATGATCCGAGGCATTTTTTAGGGGGGGGGGAATCTGGAAGTATCCTTGTTAAAAATTTCATAGCCGTACAAAGCTTAGATATTCCTCTGCAGACGAATATATAGACAGCTCCCTTCATTATTATAGAGTACTGAATAAGATATGCATTCGACAATAATCCATATTGTGTCATAAAAACCCTTGCTCTTGTCGGCGAAAATATGTCCTTCTGGGGCTCAGTGGGTTTTAATTGGTCATCACCTGTTCGTTACACTAATCGATACATTAAATCATACAGGTACAGGTAGGATTAAATTACTTTATTCTCAGACGACACATTACACAATTGAAGACGTGACATACTGTTTGTACTTTCAGATTCCATACTGCTGCCATTTCACTTATTCTGTCTCTTTTTTCTGTCTGAGCCACAGTCACTCTCACGCAAGTACAGCATCACTTGCCTTTGAGTTACATGCTATGAGACTGCAAAAAACTTGATATGCAAATTTCCCACAGCTCTAACAGCGACTCCTACTCAATAGAGAATGTTCTATGACTTTGAATTTGACTTTTTTTAAACTCATATTGTTGCTGAGTTAGTTATGCTATTTTTTAAGATTCAGCCAGGGTTACTGCATTCAATTTTATTTGTTCAGGCATGGTCTCTTTAGATCCTTACAAAATTGGGGATAATTGTGAAGTTTACTAGGATTTCTGTATAGCTGCAACATAAAGTTATATAATAAATGATATACTCAAAAAATAATAATGTAATAACATATTTTGATTAACATTATCTTCTGCAATATACTTTTAGTAAATATTTTCTTGAAGTTGCCTATTCCGTTAAATAATCAATGGTAAGCGACTGATATTAATATTCACGTTCACATACTCCAATACTGAAATAACACTATATGATATTTTCCTCAGTTAAGACTAAATTTAACGCCATACTATTTTATCAGATTTTGATTTCGCTATCTAATTAATACTTTCACCAGATTCATTAATGGATCTGTTTAGAGTACCGGGGAGAAATTGTGAGAGAACGAGACGACTGATATTTGAATATTTCATTTGTGGATAATCACATAGAAACGTTTAGAAATAGATTTCGTTTCAGACTCCAACATTTTCTATGTGATACTTCGATAGTTCTGCTATTTATTATCCGTGCTTATAAATCATGCTTTAAACTGTCCAGATCTAACTACAGGAAATTTAGAGCAGTGATATTTTAACAGTGTTCTGTTTGATATTTACATGGCTAGTTTCATTAATGTAAAATATAATGAAAATCTGCAACTTAATTTAATTTTTGAGCAAAATTAACTTTTCACTGGAAATTTCAAATTGTGTCAGACTGAACATTTAGGGATTGTGCTTATACTATGCGCTTATTTTCTTATACAAGTTTTCTAGGAAGTTATTAGGTACTCTAATGAATTTGTAAGAAAAAAAATCCATGAGTGTACACGCCATGTGCATCTATAGCAAATTGACCATGTCTGAAAGAATAAAAAATTGAAGGGACTATAGTGGAGTCCCTGCAATTAGTAGAATAATGATCTCATCAAAGCAATATAGATGAAAAAAGGCAATTACAAATGTGTAAAGCATTTTTTTATTGAGTAGGAATCATCAATAGTCCGTTTACAATTAATAGGCATTAAGTATTCACCGATTGTAATTTCTGTACCAAATTTTGTTCGAAACTCTTTGCTCATGCGTGAAATATAGCTCCACCGGCTCACGGACACATACACACACAGACATCACCTCAAAAACGTCCGATTCGAATTCAGATATACTTTAAATATACTCTTTCGACGAAAACTTGAATTCTCATTTTGAACCCTGCCACAATACTTTCCGTATCCAGTACACTATGTATACAGGGTGTCACAAAAATATTGACCTCGGCGTTTACTCCTTAAATATCGATCTTAGACATATATAATAAATTACAAAGTTGTGTGAAAAAAGGTACATAATTTTATGAAATCGATTAAAATTTTCAAGGGAATTAAATTTTAAGAAATACAAAATTTAAATTTTTATACGGTCCCTGTTCAAAAACATTTCCAATGAATAAAATGTGCCCCATACACTAATAAGGTGATGTACAAAATTTCAGCATTTTATCATAAAAAGTCCCAAAAATATAAAGAGACAGAAATGTTGACTTAAACCACTTTTCGATGCATCGAAATGTGTGGACAGAGGGGAAAAATCATGTCGGCAGATCGCGTTTCAGGAGTCATACAGAAATTACGAAAGAAAACAACGGTTACATAAATAAATAATAATTTTGCTTTTTATTGGTACAGAAGTATATATGGTGTGTAAAAATAATAACTTTGCGTAAAGATTACAAAGCTTGTTCAAATTGTTTTCCATTCATGCCAAAGAACCTTTAAGATAAGAGGCAGATATCATTTGCGTATGATACATTTCTGAGTTGCGTCATTTACACTCTTGCTGTAAACATTTACATTTTAATTTGTAATTAATCCCTCACCAACTTTGTTTAAACATACCTCTGGGACTTTTTATGGTAAAATTCAGAAATTTTGTACATCACCTTATTAGTGTGTGGGGCACATTTTAGTCATTGGCAATGTTTTTGTACGGCAGCCGTATAAAAATTTAAATTTTGTGTTTCTTCAAATTAAATCCTCTGAAAATTTTTATCGATTTCTTAAATTCTGTACCTTTTTTACTCAACTTTGTAATTTATTATATGTGTCTAAAATCAAATATTTAATGAATAAAAGCCGAGGTCAATGGTTTTGGGAAACCCTGTATAGGGAAATGAATAATATTAACAAATCAGTTGATTTATCTTACCTTCTGTCTCCAGTAGTTTTAATTGTATTAGATATTTACTTGAATTTACCTATTATGTTAAATAATATAGTTAAATATTAACGACATGTATTAATGGCCACGGTAATATATACTTCCACATCGAAAGAAAATCCTATGTTCCTTTCTTCAGTTCACCCTAAATTTACCGCCACACTATTTTATCTGATTAATAACTTAATATATCTACCGTTATTTAATTAATACTTTTACCAGTTTCACTATTCATCAATTAATCTGTTTAGAGTACTGGGAATAAATAATTGGAGAAAGAGACGTCTGATATTTGAATATTTCATTTGTGGATAATAGCATAGAAACGCTTAGAAACAGATCCCTTTCTAGATTGCAAAGTTTTCGTCGCGATTAAACGTCAATAGTTTTGCTATTTATTTATTTTGATTTATTGCAAAGTAAAACAGATTATATTTTCACAATCGTGCGGATATATGGCATTTCAAACTGGTTAGATCGAGCTGCAGAAAATCTGTAACAAAGAATTATTTGACAGTGCTGCGTTCAGAATTTACAAGGTAAGTTTCCTTAACCATGAATTTTTTGTTCATAACTGATATCGTCGGGTTCCACGGACCCGTCAGTTAAATTATAAATAGCTAATACAAGGTTTCTAATTAAATTGGAAACGCATAGAGGGTGTTATTAGTCTGCTTTGCTCGCTAGCGCTCATTAAATATGAAGCAACCAGTTTTTACAGCAATCAATTTTTAGCAAGTTCTCAGCCCTCTGCGCATGCGCAAAAGCCATCGCCGCCCCTTCTCTGACAGGCCCCGTCTCTTACCTCGGCCCCTTCTTATTCGGGGGCAAATGTCGAAAAGCAACAAAATAGGGTCCAAATATAGCTTGAACAGATTGAGTGGGCCCATTGTTGGAAGAATCTTACAATTAAAACGCAATCGCGCAAACAAGTTTTGATATATAGAGTAGAATTTCGCTGGAGAGAAGAATATACACTTCACGATGACAACGTACCTGGAAAATGAATATTTTATTTTTACTTTTAATATAGAGCAATAAGTGGATAAAGTAATAAAGTTTTCCTCAGAACACCATGATGCTTTTCAGGGAATTTTTATGATAACGTTAGAAATAACGTAAAATTTGTATAAAAATAACTAATCGATTTTATTAAAAATTTAGGCTCTAGAGGCCATTCAAAATTTGCCTGTCTATCGTTAAAACACAAGATACTAACTTCATTTTTGAATAAAAAGATAGACTCTCCCGCACACCACCCAAAAATGAGGTTAAATGAGGATTTTTACAGATATTTAAAAATCTATAAAATTTTTATGACCTGTCTTCGGTTTGATACCTTCGTTTAAAAAACCGCACTTTCATCAATATACATACATACCCAATTTAATGGTAATAGTAATATACGAACCATCTGAATACAAATATATGCCTTATTTTTTTACATCTATGAACTAAAAATAGTACAGTAATATTGCAATAATGGTTTCATGGGACTTCATAATTCTAGTTATAATATAATCGTAGTGAATAAGTAATAAAATAAATTAATTAACAAATCTTACTATTAATATAATAGAACTCTTAATGTGTCTTATATCCTATTGTGATAGAAAGTCCTATATCAATATAAACTAATTATCTTAAAACATACAAAATTACGCCTTTTTGGACCTAGATAGACCCAAGATAGTGTACATAAACAAAGTTTAAGTGAATAAATTAATAGTGTAGATGGTATAAAGTGATGAAGGTAGTAAAAGCCACAAGGAAATATACCTCCAAAATATTTTTATTTTCTTTATTGCAATAAAAATTGGAGTTCGCTTCATTGGGACATATGCGATATCAGCTGAGGGTTAATTTGAAATATAGTACATTTTTGTAACTTAAAATGCATATCTGAGCAAAAGTAACTGTTTGTAAATTTTAAATTGGGACATATTTAGCTTAAAGGGATTGTGTTGAAACGCTGCACTATTTTTCTTTCTTAAACACAGAACAATGATTATTTTCCTGAAAATTCCACAAGTTTAGATCTCAACAAACACTCACATGTTAACCCACCGACACACTTATGGGGGTTACACACACTTACTGGGTATGCTATTTAGCATTAAAACTGCCAAATCTAATATAATAATGGCGCATATGCCAAATGATGCAATGCACATAATAATGATGTATATGATTCTAACTAACCTCTATTTGTTTTCTTGTAAAATGTTCAGAAAGAAACTTAAAATACATTAGGTTGATGCTTATGAGTATAAGTTTCTAATTATGCTACAAATTAGATTTTAGAATATAATTTTACCTAGGAATAGAGTCCGTGTATTTGGATTGTTTGCGCCTCTAACGTTTATTTAAAACGTATTACAACAGTATAGAAACTTGGCTATTTTTTTATTCTAAGCCGACGTTATGTAAAATCGGGTTTTCGTTTTCGAAAATGTGCTGTGTCTTCCGGTATAATTTTAATCGGAGGCTTGCATCTCAAATCCCGGTCAATATCAAGTGCATTTTATATTAGCAATATATGTATAATCTATTCACGTTGCTCCATTTCTAAAATAGGGTATAATATTTCAGCGTTTATTAAAGCAAAGTATATTTTCTGAAAAAGAGAGAAAATTGTTTAAGTTTCAAGTTCTAGACAGCTAATACAGAAGATATATTGTTTATTCCAAACTCATAAGATGGATTGTCGTGTATGTCATTTTATACCTTAAACGGAGAGTAATTGTAGTTATTTTTCAATCTGCGACGGGGATGGTAATAGTAAAAAATAATACATATTGACAGATATTGAGCAACTCCAGTGATTAATGATAGCGGTTTCTGAAAGGGCAACTTTGTAATTCCGAGAATGATTACTAACGTTCCTAATAATTATTAATAAAATGAAATACAGCGGGAGTAAGGAAGTTTTCCCCTTGCTTTCTTGAAAATATGCCTTATTTATATTTATCATAAAGTATTAAAAGAATTATAATACAGCAAATGCATAAACAGAATAGAACATAAAAATCACAAAAGAAATACAGCGACATCTCGTATTGAAGTGATAATAGAAGAAAAAGAAGAGTACCAAATGATGAAAACGATGAGCAAAGACCATTAAATTTGTTGGAAATAATATTTAACTCGTAATTAATATAATGCTTAACTCGTAATTAATATTATACTCGTAATTCGTGCATACAAAGCCAATCATCCAATATATAACCTAATTGGTATGCAGTTCGGCGTCAAGATGTAAATAAACGTAATTCCTAAAAGATAAATGCTAAATAAACTACTTAATAACTACACCTTTCATATTCCTTACAAAGTTATTACTTTCCCTTCAATACATGGTAACGTATAGGGAAAGTATTGAAATCATGTAGAAAATTGCAACTCAAGTTTTCGACGGATCTCTACGTTTTGACCACTCTTGAATACGAAAAACTATTTTTATCGTGACATCTGTGTGTGTGTCTGTATGTCTGTCTGTGCGATGTCAGTATCCACTCTAACTCAAAAACTAATGGACCGAATTTCATAAAATTTGTTATGTAAGTCACCTGTCGGTGACCCTGGTGCTGATTAGTTTTGGGTACGATTCGAGATAAATTAAACCACCTTTTTTTTTGCGAAATGGCCCTCAAAAACTGTCTGTATCCTAAACTGTCTGTATGAAAAACTAACAGATCAAATTTTATAACATTCGGTAGATAAGTAATTTGTGGGTTACACTGGTGCTGATTAGATTTTGATACGATTCGGAAAAAAAAATAACCTGCTCTTTTTGCGAAATGGTCCGTAAAAATTGGCACATGATTTTCCTTGCAAACTTATATCCACGTCGCTTTATTTTAATTGAATTTAATTCACTTGTAATTCAATTTTAGTTCTCATTTGGTAACTGAACTTATTTTATAGACAGCGTAAAGAAAATACGGTAAAACTAAAATATCTCGAGAACGGTTAGTCCTAGTGTAATGGGATTGGTCTTATTATTTTCTTCGTTAAAAATTACGTATAAAAAAGCATTTAATGGATATATTTAAGCATATGTAGCTTTTATTTTTGAATTTGACGATTTTTGAGGGCCATATCGCAAAAAAAGCAGGCCATTTTTTGCCGAATTGTACCAAAAATCTAATCAGCACTAGGGTGACCCACAAGCGACTTATCTACCGAATTTTGTGAAATTCGGTCCGTTAGTTTTTCAGCTAGAGTGGATACAGGCAATTTTTGCGGGCCATTTCGTAAAAAAGGCGGATTCTTTTATCCCGAATCGTACCCAAAACTAATCAGAACGAGATTCTTCCACAAGTGAGTTACCTACCAAATTTTATGAACTTCGGTCAATTAGGTTTTAGAGTGGATACAAAATCTGCACAGACAGACAGACACACAGACGTCAAACTAAAAATAGTTTTTTCGTATTCTAGAGGTCTGGAAACATGTAGATCCGTCGAAAACTTAAGTTGCGATTCTCGACATGATTCTAATACTTTCTCTATACATTAGCATGTATTGCAGGGAAAGTAAAACTACGTATGCTCAAATATATCAATTAAATGCTTGTTTTATACGTAATTTTTAACGATAAAATGAATAAGACCAACCCCATTACACTTGGACTAGCCTTTCTTGAGATATTTCAGTTTTCTCTATCTTCAATATGCCGCCACCTTTGAAAATAGGTCTAGTTACCAAATGAGAACGAAAATTGAATTAAAAGTGTAAATTCAGTGTCATTTCAAATAAGAAAATAAATTTAAGTCTGCAGGGAAAGTTTTGTGCTGCCCACATCAGATTTTGTATTTCAACGATATATCTCTCAATAACATTTTTAATTAATAATTTTACAATTTGTATTCCTTTCATAATTGTACAATTTGTATTCATTCGCAATTTTACTTAGAGGCGAAGAATGTGATGACGAACTAATTTATAAGAAAAAATATTTTGACTAATTATCTGTTGCGTATGTCATTCTTATTGTAGGATTCGTTGCTTTAATTACCTTGGCCAGGGTCATCATTAGAGCTTGCCGTTGCCTTGATTTTTAGGACTTTTCTTTTTCGTTCATCATCAACGTGTTTTACCACTTGGTTTCCTACCGTTTATCAAGTCATTTACAATACTATTACTGCGACAATTATTCTCCGACTCTTATCTTCTTGAAGCTTTGACTTTCTCTGTTGGCTCCCCCTTCTTTTCTTGTCTTTGGACACATTTGTTGGTACGCTAGTGTGGTTTCATAGGTCGCAGATACACTAGGAGTAACAGCCTACTTGGGAGTAACAGTCCACAGAACCAAGTAACGTTATGATGTGTATGGAGTTTAGTTATGGGACTTATTTATTACCCCGAATAAATTTATTTGCAGTAAATGTCACCCATTGACGACCATCTGTCTGCGTTCATTGCTAAAGCTTACAAAATTTACTGCCGTTACATGCTACCCGTTGTTTGAGGTCGAATGCTTAAAAGGTTGTAGTCATTCACAATGCTCACACAAAAGGCACTTTCGTCATTTCATTTCCTTCCGTCTGTCTTTCTAGACGCTTACAGAGTTTATATCTCTTATTTGTACTCGTTGTTTGAGGTCAAATTCCTTAAAGGCTGCAGTCATTCACAACGCACAAAAAAAATTCTCTGTCGTCATCACACGTATAACTTTTCTCTAATGTATAGTGACTGCGATTAAATAGTGGCAGCTATCAGAAGGCACAGTAGAAGGCACTGTGATCCAATTTTAAATTATTGTATAGAATTTCAGCATTTTAAAGAAAATAGCTTTTCTGAAAAAGAGAAAAACATGTTAAAGTTTCAAATTATAACCATTTAATCCAGAATATATATTGTTTATTCTAAACTCATAAGATGAATTGTCGTGTTAGTCATTTTATACCTTAAACAGAGAGCAAATATAGTTATTTTTAAATCTACGAGGTGGATGGGAATAGTAAAAAAAATGCAAATTGACAGATATTGAGAAACGACAGTGATTAATGATAAGGATTTCTGAAAGGGCAACTTTGTAATTCAGAGAATAAGTACTGACGTTTCATATAATTCTTAATTAAACGAAATTCCGCCACAGTGGAAATTTTTTCCTTGCCAATGTGGGAAGGTGTGTTATTTTTTTTTTCATAAGATCTCATTTAAAAACTAGTACTTTAATATATAAAAACAGAAACACTAATACATTTTAACATTTAAGTTGCAACACCTTTATGATTTTTTATTTAATAATGTTTGGAGCCTAACGTCAGTAACAGTTGTCGTAATTGAAAATGCATTCAGTTATATTTTGTCCCAGTCTGTACCATAATTGTACCTAGTTTTACCATAGTAGTGTAAATTTAGTCATGACTCCATTAGCCATATATGGACACTTTCAGCTAGTAAAATACACATCCAGGCATTTAATCATAAATATATCCATTGGCTCTTACGAATTAGTCATTTTATATCCATACATTTGAGTGAAAACTAATAATTTTGACTCTTTATCCTCAAATCAACAACATTTTCAAATTTATTACATATTCTTTAGCCTCCTAAGGTCTGGAGTCTTCTTACGATCGTCCATTTTATTTCTCCAAACCCTTATAGGTGAGCTGGCAGGTCTGGGCAGTGAAAAAAATATATTTCACAAATACACAATTTATTTATTTATCTATTCTTTATTTAGGAAAATACAATATTTTCCATTTCGGGAAAATAGTTGAAATTAGCATAAACACACTGTGGACTAAATATTTTTAACACAATATTTCTAACATAATTGTAAATTGTTTATGACTTTGTTCATTTTGTTTGTCTGTCTATCCGTTCACACGATAACTACCGTAAAAATGACTTTACCAAAATGAAATTTTAGCATAAGACGGTCTGTGAACACTCGTGGGAATGTAAAATAATAATATCGCCCAATTAGTTTTGGGTTTAACCCGGGTTAAAAAAATGAAATACATTGTACCCTATGGGACCTAATGTTTTAAACATTTTTAAAGGGGAGCTCAAATTCAAAAATTACTTTGAAAATTTTAGGAAATAATCAAATTATCACGTAAAAGGTGTTAAAAAATCATCAAAATATATATCAAGTAGTTTTTTAAATTAAAATTGAAATAATAATTACACCCATATTATATATAGAGATCACGTGACTGATTGCAAAATAAATTATGGCATCCATTTTTTGTTTCGCTTAGTGAAAATCGTGATTTTAAGGAACAATTATTCTTATATTTAGTGTTACATCCGTCCTAAAACCGCTTTTATTTTGTATATTATCTGTGTACCTAAATTCTGTGTCTAAGCAATTACAATATTTTTAATTTTAAATAATCACTAAACTTTAATTATTTCTACAACGAAGCCTAATTTTAACGTATGCAGAATGTAAACAAATCAAACGATTGCAAGATGAGTTGTATAAAAATTGCTTATTTTTAATGCAACATTATTTAGCTCTGGAGGCTGGAATATAAGTGATATGAATGAAATATGTATTGATTTTATATAGAGAAACAGACAATTTTATACCATTGCCTTTTTGATGAAGTTTCTAAGTAAAATGAATTATTGTAGTAATGTAATAATTTAAAACACACATATCACCGCTGAATGTATTGCATTTTAGAGATGTTTAAATTAAATCGCATTTCAGTTGAAAAATGTTTCAAAATCATTTCTTCATGCATGATTAATATTTCTTGTTAATATTTATGGTGGAAAACATTAAACTCTCCGGAGGGGGAAGAAATACGTACTAAAAACGCTAATATAAATAGGATGTAAAGAGGGGGGAGTAAAAACGCTTATATAAATTCATATGTCAAGAGATAATCAAGCGATTTTACTGGGATTCAGTTATGCCTAGCTTATTACCCACATTTATTTCAAGCGGTAGGCATGAAATGCACTAACTATTAGTAGTTGGGATATTGAATGCTTTAAACTCTACCAGGTTTCAAGATGCTGTTTCAAATGTAGGCGAGTTTTAATTTGTTTGCTATTTTAAAAGTATAAATATAAAAAGTTTTGAGGTCTTTTGACTTCTAAAAAATATACAAGAAGCATTGTTATAATACTGTAAAAATCTTTGTATTATCTCGCATTACTCGAATATCACGCATTATTACCATCTTGCAGTACTTAGTTCACGAAAAAAAGAAAAACAGCCTTAATGTAAAGAAAAATGATTTGACTGTTAAAGTATGGACACTTCCTTGAATTAATTACGCAAATTTTTCTCAAAAGGAAGATTTTGCTTCAATATTTTTATATATTAAGGTAGTGCCTATGACCTACGAAGTGCATGAATGAAAATTTTTAACATTTTGGTGAAAAGTGGAGGATTATTTGCAACCACTATGTAAAATAATGCATTTTTTGTCTTTGCACCGATTACAAGTGTCCAGTGGGAACATATAATGTTCATTAGGGAAGAAGTAATGGTACTTTGAAATTGTGACGTATTCCTTCTTTTGAAGACTTTTCCTCAGATATATATTATTGTAACTTTTCTCTTCGGTCTGTATGTTCACTCTCCGTTTATGATTCTCATTCTAATTTTGCTTTTATTTATCTTGTGTAATGTTAAAATTAAACCAATATATAAGAAATGTAACGAACTGCATATTCCTATCTTATGTGACAATTGATAAATAATACTTAATTGGAATAACAATATTGATATAAAAATTAATTTTAATAAAGCAGAATTCTGGTTAAGGATATTTTATTTATTAGGTTTCGATAGCGTCACTTTTACGCTGGTGGCGCCATCTGCAGTTTAGTTTTCTATTTGAAACTCAAATTTTTTATCTGGCTATGAACGTTTTCAACGTGGTCATTTTTCTCTCGGAATCTGGCCATACCTACATATCTCGGAGTGTTGGCAACCTGATTACAAAAGTCACTAAGAAGACTCAATTGCAAATGCATTTTATGCTGGCCATGTGGAATGATATTGTGGCGTATAGCCAGTCTCTTGCTGCCATTGCAGATATTGGTCATTCCATGCTGATGAGCGCATAATAAGGTCAAAACTGGCCCATGGATACTGGTATCAGCAACGGCAGTGTCTTTTGAATTTTGAAATGCTCCTTATTGGCGGTTTTTGTGTTTCTGTATCATGCTTCAGTCTGCTAGGCTACCGGAAGAAGTTCATGATAAATTTGGAAATACTTTTAGACCATCTACTTTTCTTAGCCCTTTTGGCAAGAAAAACAGATTCGGCTCCATTACATTCTGCACGTTGGCATAAGGTAAATTGTCCTTACCCAAAATTTTCTCTACCAGGACTTACCTTCGATGCCTTCACTAAGGGTTGAGTATGTAAACTCCGGTTCTCGAACCGGAGAGAATAACACTCAAGATATAAAATAATCACTCTTATTTAAATTGATAAATTTATTTAATTTCATATATATATATATATTTCATATATATATATATATATATCTTGATTATTCTTAAAGTTACTCATAAATCCATTTTAATGACACATATATCTATAACAATATTTAAGTAACACATATATTTATAACCAATTACTTAAATGACACATATATTTAGAACAATTACTACAATCTACCGAAAATATATGTAGTTATTTTATTTTAACGCAAGAGTTCGTTATTATGATTGGAGTTCTTACTTCCGTATTATTAATTATAAGATATGTATTATGTGTGCCTTCCGTGATCACTATTAATCAGTGAAAATGCATAAATACCTTACATTTCTGCACGTTGACATTTTAATCGAGCCACACCATGCTGGATGCCTGCGTATATTTTTGATACGCCACTTGTTCACTATGCAGAAAATACGGTTACACATCACATTGCAGATCCACGTAGGAGATTTTTTTATTCTCCTAAAAAATTAGGTGCGGCTAGGACGCTGTCGAAAATCGCATCTCGTGGAAACTTCTCGAGCACTCTGGAACCACTTTTTTCTTTTCCCCTTGCGTTGTCATACCACCTCTGCTGATTTGTTGTTGTGATGGAGGGGGTGAACGCTGTTTACTTATATGTTAGTTCCCATTGGTTTTCGTGGCTGCATTTACATTGCTTATTAGCATCTGTATTGACATTGTTATTGATTGACATTTGTAATTGAAATGTCAACATGTCGTGCGACATCGTGCGGCACATGTATATGATACTATAGATGAACAAAGATTCAGCATTCTAGGAGGTCACCAAGGATAACTGCTAGTGGGTCTCTAAAAACTTTTGGTACCCCCCCCCCCCCCCATTCCATCCTTTTTCGCGGGAAAATCGAAAGTTCGGCTCTGTTAGGTTGGTACTTTAAGTATGCAAATATGCAGTCTTCTAAGTCAGATGCACGTTAGAAAATAACTTATATGGATTAGAAACTAACATTCACTTTAAAATGTGTAAAACGTACTGGAATATATGTAGTATAAAAAGGAATATGGCTTCGCCACGTGTAATATTTTCCTACAGTATAATGACGTCTCCCGTCTCCTGCTATTTGTATCACGTATGAGTAACATTTTCTTTCCATATTAAAATATTCTATGTGGAAACATATCTTCTGTGCATTATGATATTTGGTGGCAAAAATATACTGGAATATTTTATATCCATATGAATTTCTTCAACAACTTCTGTCCAACATATGAATATCCAACATATGAATGCCCAACATATAAATTTCCCAGTCCCAGTTTAACAAATGTCTATATTATGGGATTACTGCATTAACTGGATTAACATAAATTACTGGAATAACATAATTTACTGGATTAACATAGAGCTTTACGATACCTTGATCTTAAGAAATCATTAACCCTTTGTAGTTACCGATTGAAAATGCTTACTAAATTTTATAGCATTCGCTATATCATATGAAACAGCAATTCGTTCTTAGAATTTTTTGCATTATTATATTAAAATGGTTTTCCATTTGGAAGATTTTTTTTAAATCTATTCCCTGACCTCTTTGGAATTCAAGAAGGGTCTTACATTTACCAACTGAAATAAAATTACCAAGTTTGTTTGACTAGGTTAAATTGATCTAGAGATTTTGGGTACACAGGCAGCAGACATACAAACAGGTAAAACTACCCAATACAAAGAAAAAAGTCTAATTTGGATAGCACATGACGTCCCCTATATAATGCAATGGATTTACTTCTTTCACAGTGAAAAAATGATGTATAAGATCTACGGCACCATATTGTTAATGCTGAATTGTACATTTGGCTCTTTTCCGGTTGACAACATGTAAAAATCTTTCGAAGTACCCAATTAATTATATTTCACGTAATTCAAAATTGACGCTTATTAATATTGATAGCATCCTCAAACAGTAACATAGTTCATATATAAAAATATTTTTTAGCAATTTGACATCATTTCTGTAATTTTAACGATATTTTCGGCAATCGAAGGTGAAATATCGCCAAAATGGTTATATTTATCTGAATTCATCGCCAATTTCGACAAATTAATCGTTAAGAGTTACAGATAAACAGAGATGAGATAATTTTTTATATATAAGTGACTGTTAGTCAATTGTTAGGCGTCACAATACAAAACTACAAGTATATTTTCTCGTAAATGGAACGCACTAAATCCACAAGAATAATATTAACAATTTTTTCGCATAAAAATTCATATGGAAAGTAAACTTATTCCATACCAGTTAATAATTAATTTTATGTACATTTTTGATAAATTTCATTGAAAAATGTGCAATATCTCGAGAACAATTCGTGCTAACGTTCTAATATTTATATCAATCGTTTTCCAATAAAAGTTACATAATGATTATTTACGTTTATTACTGTGATTTATATAAGTGGTTATTTACGTAGCATTATTGAAGGTTGTGATACAAGTATTTTGATGATTTTTTTCAACACTTCTTTTGAAAATGTGGGGGTCTTCAGAATATTCGATTGCATTTACAATCAAAAGCGTTCCAGTATGCTTTAATTGTTATTTCTGTACCAAATGTCGTCCAAAACGCTCCATTCGTTTGTGAAGTATCGTCTTCAGGGACTCACGAATATTACACACACACACACATAATTGCACATACTTAAACACACGCACGCACACATACACATGCACCTAGACATTACCTCATGAACGATTGATTCGAGCCCAGGGCTGCGTGAAACGTGATTTTCCATCAAAAATTCGAATTCGAATTTTCGACTCCATCACAATACTTCCCTTATACTATATATATATAGGGAAAGTAATAATAATTAAATATGGTCCATTTGCTTATTGTGCATATCCAATTATCAGATGCTGACTTCTAAAACATTTTCCTTTACATATACTGAATATTGTCAGAAATTATAAACTGTATATTACTAATGTATATTACTGATTGGCATTTTTCAGGTAAAAATATTATTGCAACATTAGTTTAATTGACGATTTTTTAACAACGGATATTATTTAAGTTGTCATAAGGAAAAAACTTAGTTGCACGATATTTTAAAAGAAACATTACATATGAGCAAGCACTTTAATTAATAAAATCATAGAAATTTAATTATTTGATTACATATGACTTTATATCGAGAACACCATACATGAAGATGCATAAGACATGGCGACTGCATTTAAACCATGCAACGTAATCATGATTGATGAAAGCACACAGATGTGGTAATTATTTACAAATTGTGCGAAAATAAACGACATTGTAACTGCGAATTGTGCGACATTGAATTGTAACTGCGATCCCTCAGCTCGTTTGTTATACTTTAAATTAAGAATTTTCTGTTTTGAGCGAAATTCCTGTCAGCTATCTTGTATCGAAACATTCGGTAAAGAAGATTGTCATACATGATGAAATATGAGAAATAATTTAAATGTTTTAAATGTAAACATGGTATTTTGAATTTAAATATTCAAACAATTGAAATATAAATACATTTGTGTAAATTTAATAAAATATTAAAATATAAAATACTATTTTAAACTTAAATATTTAAGGAATTAAAAAGTAGAGGAAAAATAGTCTTTTGTAATTTGAATAGATTAAAACTAAACAATGAACTTCCAATCTGAAGTTAGTATAAAATAATTAGAATATAAACACTTAATTATGTAAGTTTTGCAAGTGTTATCATACGTATTGGTGATAAAAGAGAATAAGGCATAATATCACAGGGACCATAACTCATCTTTATTTGAATGCAATTTAAGCAGTACATATTGAGTATGTAAAAACCAGATGAAACCTTATATAGCATTTCATATCTATTATTCAAATTATAAATAGTATTAAAACCTATCTACACCAACTGTACTTCAACCAAATACGTTTATGGGTTTATAATTCATGATGTGAAAAAAGTGAAACCTTTAAACAATGTACAAACTAAAGGATTGTGGCAATCCCGAGATTTTCCACGCAGAGCATGTGGGCATTCAACCTCTGGATATACATTTCTTTTATTTCTTTTCTGTATTCCCATCTACACAATATAAGTAGTATACCGCTAAAATTCAGTTAAAATTGCATCAGTGGTTCATGTAATTATGACTTGTTAGTTGTTACTGATTTTAACAAAATGTCGTCTTATAGCTAAATATTCATTTAATTTTAATAATGTATATTTAAACAATCCAATATTTAACCATTGTTGAAACTCTAAAAATGAGATCCACTATGTTGAAACACCATATCGTGTTCTTTGAAACAGGGGCGTATTCAGCTACATATAAGGAAAGTATCGTGTAAATCTGCCTACAACTGTAATTCCAATTTTCGGCTTTAACAATAATAAAGTTTTTCATTATTTTCGGGTAAGTAACTATTTTGTTGCATAAATGACAACATTTAATTTATTTTTCATCTAAGGACATTTAAAAGCGAAAACACAAATTATTAGAATAATAAATATCCTTTCAAAACAATTCAGATTCAGCTTAAAACAATTTTCTGCGCCAGCGGGCCGTAAATTTGGCGACATTTTATTTTAAGATTTTAAACGCCAGGAGTGCATATATATTAATGAGTTCCTCCCAGGCGGGAGGAGATAGAAGACAATTATGCAATTAGTTCAAACATGAAATTAATTTCTGGGAGAGGTATGTACGTATAACGATCTCACCGTGTCATGAGTCCTTTCTTTCGAAAAGCAGTTTTGACTTCTATGACAGATAATAATTTTGCAAATCTTATTAAAATGACTGCCATGTAATTATGAAGAATTTTATTGAATTATATGCTTGTATTTTTTTTAAAAAACATGGAAGAAAAGTCGAAGGTAAGTAGTTGTGAATATAGAAGGGAAATAAATATCAAGGACTCAAACTGACAAAAAGGGCTTACTTATCTATATAATAAAAGGCAATGTCTGTGTGTCTGTCTGTGTGTGTATCTGTCTGTCTGTTTTATACATTATACGTTCAGCGACCGCGCGTCGGAGAGCTACGAAATTTGGCAATCGGAGACCCTTGGGAGTGGGAAGGGGACACGTGCAAAACCGATTTTTAAAATTTTAATTATTTTTTTTGTTATTTGATGTTTTATGCGATTTCGACCGGTTTTTGCCATTTTTTCTCCACGATCCAGACGTCGTAGAAAAAAACAAATCACACCACCGGAAAGAACAGATAATTGCGAGTGAAAATATATCAATTTTAAATCTCAGGGACAAATTCTAATATTTTTTTAAAATTTTAAAACAAAAGTCACTTTCGGCTCAAAAAAATTATTTTTGGTTTATAAATTCTCGCATAGTAAAAAGTACTCATAATTTCGACTAATAATTTACATTTTTAGAAAGGTCAAATATCTGGCATTCTTACAAGTCCAATCTGGTCAAGAAATATTCCGTATTGCCCACAGGATCGGGATTTTAAGATTTTCCGAATTTCAATTTCTCGGCGATCCGCTTAATCATTTCTTAACCGCCGTTTCTCCCCCACAGAAGCAGGGAAGCTGGTGGGTGGGGACGTCAAGGTGGAGATGACGTCACGGTTCTGAATAGGCATAGTTTTTCCGTTTCCCGCGCTTCCGGTTTTAAACGAATTAAGAGCTTAACATATGTATTGTAGAAATTATTATATTTATATTTTAAATGATGGAAATATATGGATTTTTTAAATGGATATTTTAATTTTTGGATATTTGAATTTTAGAAAAATGTGCAAAATAGATAGTTTTGGTGAAGGGAGCATTTTTAAATGATGGATATTTTAAATGATGGAGCGATGGATATTTTAATTTTATGGATGGAACAATAGAATGAGGATGATGGAATTAAGAGCTTAACATATGGTCATTTTAAATTGAAAATTAGCGCGCGGGAAGTTAGCGGTAGGCCCGGGTTCGAATCCCGCCACTGACAAAACTGCCGCCGTGTTCACGCGGAATACGATCACGTTAAACATGTGGGTCCGTAAGTCCTTCCGAGAGGATGGTGGTAGGGGAAGGAGGGTACGGTCCCTGTGGATGCCTCCCCCAATGGGTTCCCGTCTAAATTGGGTGAATATGAAGAAAGTTGCGGAGGGCGAGGCAGGCCAGTGGTTAGCGCGCGGGAATTGCACTCGGTAGGCCCGGGTTCGATTCCCGCCACTTCCAAAACGGCCGCCGTGTTTACGCGAAGTACGATCACGATAAACATGTGGGTCCGGAAGTTCTTCCGAGAGGTTGGTGGTAGGGGAAGGAGGGTACGGTCCCTGTGGATGCCTCTTCCACTGGGTTCCGTTCTAAATTGGGTAAATAAAAATACTGTTATGGAGATTGTCACGGTGGGCGAAGTAGCCCAGTGGTTAGCGCGCGGGAATTGCACTCAGTTGGCCCGGGTTCGATTCCCACCACTGATAAAACTGCCGCCATGTTCACGCAGAGTACTATCACGTTAAACATGTGGATCTGTAAGTCCTTCCGAGATGTTGGTGGTAGGGGAAGGAGGGTACGGTCCCTGTGGATGCCTCCCCCAATGGGTTCCAGTCTAAATTGAGTGGCACTTCCTGGCCGTCCAAATAGTTATCTTGCACCTTTCTGGAGGGTCGCGCCAGGGAGTTTTCCGCGGTCAGAATTTTCAAGGGTAGCGAACAGGCTGGTCGCCAATGGCGGCTAGTTTAGGATATAAAGGCCTAGAAATGGCAGTAGCAAAGGTAGCAAAAGCAAAAGCAATCGGTAGCCCCCTTTGTTAGTTTAGTTATTATATATTTTCTGCCCAAAACAGCGGACTGTAATTCGTCTCCAAAATTTATCGATATCTTTAATCAACTGTACTGTTTATATTGTTGCTAATAAACCAGTTTAATTTTAGGTCATTTAAGAGTAAGAATTTGAATGGATTTCTGACACAGTTTGAACTTGATAAGTTCAAACTGTGTCAGAGAAAAATGTGCAAAATAGATAGTTTTGGTGAAGAGAGCATTTTTAATATTTAAAAACTTTATAAAATATTAATGAATTTAGCATATTTATTAGAATTTGGTTCATATAGTTAAATAGCTAAATTTATAACAGTTCTGTGGCAATCAGATGAAATATGTTTTAACTGATATAAAGTAAATAAAAACATTTAAATAAAATATTTAAACTTTTTAGATATTTAATTTGATTTATTATTATTATTATTTAATTTTTCATTATGATTTATTATTATCATTATTTAATTTTTCATTATGATTTATTATTATCATTATTTAATTTATCATTATGATTTATTATTGTCATTATTTAATTTATCATTATGATTTATTATTATCTATTATTTTTATTTTAATTTATTTATTATTATCTATTATTAATTCTGAAATACATTGCAGGCAAGGACTGGGGAGCCAATGCTGTCACTCTGAGAAATACATATATGACATTCATTAGGCCCAACTTAGAGTATGGTTTACCTGTTTATTGCTGTGCCTCAGCCGCCAACTTGGATAAATTGGAGAGGGTTCAACTCAGCGCTGCTAGAATTATCACTGGACTGAGACGTAGCTGCCCTAGAGAGGTAGTTCTCTATGAGGCTAATTTGCAACCTTTTCAAACTAGAAGAAAGGCCAACCTTGCCAAATATTTTAACAAACTTGCTAGCTATGGTCAGCATAATAAAACCTATCTTTACCTGAACAACTGGAGCAACAATCAAAGACTTAAGAAAAATAGTCCTTTTAGTCATGCTGAACATCTAAGTCTGCATTTTGATGAGATCGAGCCCCACTCCTTAAAATCTTGTCTGAGTCCCTCAGAGGGACTCCCCAGAGTTCATTTCCACTTCGACTTTTCTACCCCGGTCACCAAGAGGGATTTTATCCCAGCTCATCTTAGACAGTTGGCCTTGGAGATCATTGATAAGATCCCCGATAATGCCATTAAAATCTATACGGACGGCAGCAAACTGGAGGACCACGCTGGTAGTGGCATTTACATCGAGAAACCAATGGATAAATTGTCCATCAGCCTCCGCAACCCCGATTCCTCTTCAGTCTTCAAAAGCGAACTAATTGCAATTGAGCAGGGTCTTGAAGTTGCTCTCAACGAAAACGACTTTGGGGACCTCTGGATTCTTTCGGACAGCCGCAGCTCTCTTCAGCACCTCAATAATTGGATTGCAGTTCGAGATCAAACTAGTATTTCCATCCTTCTCAATCTCAAGCTCATTTCAGAGTCCCATGATGTTCATTTCCAGTGGATTCCATCCCACGTTGACATTTACGGCAATGAGCAAGCGGATGGACTGGCCAAGGATGGTTGTGGCCATTCTGGTCCTTCCTCTTCGGCTCTTACTTTTTCTGAACATCAATCCATAGTCAACTCTGAAATTTCGAGGGAGTGGAGGGTTCCTCCCAGCCATCACTGATATGCGGGCAGACAGCGGGGCTCTTCGTTCGTCCTCAATTATGACTGAGCCTCTCGGACTGCAATATCCAGATTAGCAAGCGGCCACACAAAGGGTCTCTCGTTTTTTGAGGGCAGGAAGATTTTGCAGTCTGCTCTAAATGTCAATTTCAGCAGGCTTCTCCTGAGCACATTCTGGACTGTCGGGGACTCTCCAGAGAGGACATATACTCTTCCCCCCTTCTGGTCCTCGACTTCCTGAGGGTCAACGGTCTAATGGATCTTGTCTGACTTCGTCAGATAGCCGGAGGATAAGCCACAACAACAATTTCTATTTTGAACAAGAACGAATTGTCCGTCATTGCTCGAGTTCTAAATAAGCGCCCTCTATTAATTACAGAAAACACTATTCATTTTCCAAACAGATCCAGTGTCCAAACCATTTCCTCCTTTGGTTTCAATCCTAATTCCCACCCATGTAAAATCCTTAGTTTAAGCGTGTGCGCAGTTGCGTAGACAAAGAAAACAAAAATAAAAATAAACGATAATTTCTGTGGGAAAGAAGGTCTTCATATATCTGCGCATGTTTCTCACGGTCTAAAATATCACCGTCAGTTAGGCATGCGCAGTCGACTGAGAGGAAAAATACATTGGACTTCCCTTACGGTGAGAGGAATCAAAAGTCTCAATTTTTATATGTATGCTTAAAAACAGAAAATAAAATAACGTTGCAATTAAAAAAGTATATTGTTAGAATTCAAAGATATACATACAACTTTGTGCTGAACTATAGAATTTTGCCAACATTATTTTTTTGGAAAGAAATAAGTATCAGATATCCTAAAAAATACAAATTTGGATGTAATTATAACGATTAGAATTGAAAGAATTAAAACACGGATTCGGTTCAAACATCGTTGGAAAGGTCATTCTTTAATCTTTCCTAGGTGTTAAGATGAAAACTCTGTAAGGGTATTTTCGGTCGCTAAGCAACTGTTTGTGTACAAATCGCTCAAAATAGGGCCAAAACATAAAATAACAAAATACGAATCCGAATTTTAAAAATATATCTCTCCAGTACATTTTTCACGTCTCCAGAACTTCTGCGTTTGAATTTTTTGTCACTGCCCGATGCTTAGATTCCCCACTACGGACGACACAAACAGGCAGAAAGAAAAAAAAGAATCATTTTCGTACATTATTTTTTCATATTTTCACTATGAAAATATGTATTATAAATATGCACGTATAGTTTAAGACATTGCGTTTTTGAGCGATAATAATTCACGCTGTAAATACCCTGAAACTAAGATTGTATAATTTTAAGTATGGTGGTGGACGTTTCAAAAATAAAAATAATAATAATAACAATAATAATTAATTAATATTAATAGTTTTAAATGTTTATTTCGATAAATCTTATTCTAATATCCGTATCTCTCATTTAAGACCATCCGCTACTTTCTTACGTTGTAAATCGAATAGTTTTTAAGAACGTTCTGAATGAAATAATTTATTTTACTGACATAGCCAAACTCGTTTAAATTTCATGATCTAATGCAGGGTACAAAAATATTTTCGAGACCCATGGGATCTGTAACATTTTATGTTCTTACCTTCACAAGTTTAGGAATCTAAACAAAGCTTATATTAACGTTCAACAAAATTTTATAATATGAGTGCCACATCCATAAATTTACGAATTCGGATATTTACACTGTACGATTACGAAATACTAGCCAGTTCAATAATCAGATGTACCCTGTTTGAATTTCCCGAACATTGTAAAAGACCTTGTTGTCTCAATCGGGAATCGAACCACGAATCTTCTCACTGGCCAGTCGACGTTCTACCTTTTAGCTACTGGGACTGAATCGCAAGCTAGTATCTCTAAAATATTCATGGCAATATAACAGTTAGGTATTATAGTGAGTTCAAAAATATGACATTTGGATTTAGTGGTTCTACACGTATTGAGTTTCCCTGAATGTGAATCAACCAATTTTTCAATGATATACAGGTATGTCTGTGTGTGTGTGTGTGTCTGCCTGTATATCTGCCTGTGTATTTGTCTGTACATCCGTCTGTGTCTCTGCCTGTGTATCTTTCTGTGTGTCTGTACATCCGTCTGTGTGTATCCCTGTTAGCATGATATCTTACCAACAAATTGATAAAAGTACATGCGATTTGTTATGATTCTTTCAATCCGTGAACATCAGAGGGCTATTGATTTTTAAGGTGAACGTCAGAGGCCTATTTATTTTGAAGGTAAACGTCAGAAACCTATTGATTTCAAGATGAACGTCAGAGGCCTATTGGTTTTCAAGGTGAAATTCAGAGGCCTTTTGATTTTCAAGGTGAACGGGCCGATAAAAACCGCCCACGCTTTCAAACTTGTTTCTCAAAAATTAAAAAATGGTAATAAAACATAAATACGTATAAAATGTTTATGATAATGTATATTGAATTGATATTGAAAATATATTGATTGCTTATTTAGAAACTAATGCCATAATTCACATGACGCTAAAATGCGCAAATGCGCTATTCGCTGATCACGAGATCCTTACTATTTTTAATCTAAGAAAGAAAATTTCATGAAATTTAAATAAACTCAAATAGAGGAATTACTGGTAAGTGATTTTATCCTGAAATGAATAAACACCATTACTTTAAAATTACCACAAACAGCTCTTGAGATATTATTATTTTTTTTTACATCCTGCGCTATATCTTGAACAAATTGAACAAATTAAATAACATTGTGTACTATATTTCCAATTAATAACTCTTAGAAGCGAATTTTTATCGGATATCTCAAATCACGGAAACACTTTACGCATACTTTACACTTTACATATTTTAAAAATGGGTGACATTACTTACTGGACGATAATCTGCGCTGATCTTCTAATATTGTGCATTTTTAATCTAGAATTAAAAAAGATCATGGGACATTTAAATGCCCTCTATTATTAAATATTTAAAGGAGTTTTAAATACCTTTTACCAAACATAAATATACCTTATAATTTAACCTGTTTATGATCTGTATCATAATTAGAAATTTCACTTTTCAAATGGGTACAATATCTCTGGAAATAACCATGAGAATTATATGAAATTTGGTATGGCTATTTTATTCGGTAACATCAATACGCACATTGATCAGCAAGATTTAGTTCTATGAAAACTTTAATTTGTACTATTTTCGCCATACCTCATAAAATCGAAATTATATATTCTCTATGAAAGTCATGTACTAGATACGCCAGATTTTTTATACTAATAATTACTCAGGTTTGAACTATTTTCAAATACCGGTTTACTCAAAACTTTAGGTTTCCTAAAAACTTGAGCAACAAAAGTATTTCAGCTTAACCGTCTGAGTATAAATAATTACTTTATAAGTAGTAAATATATTATAACAAAATACTTTCAAACATATGCAAAGTCTGTTTTGAACATATATCTTCTCCTTACTACGCTAATCTACTATATATGCAAGATACATTTTAGTTGGATATGTCAATAGTGACGTAACTCAAACTTTGAGATTTCGAATTTTCGATCCAAGGGCAAAAACACAGGAATGCAATGAGTGGAATTAAACTAATATTTATATGTGCACTTCACAGAATTATCAGCGGCTGGCTGTTTAAAGCAACTGGTGACTTGGACAATGATTATTATTGTACATACCCAGAATAATTCACACTATATACCAGATACTACAATTAACCTGGTGAGCACTCTTAAAGGGATAAGATACTAAAACTTTGATGCTTACCATTGGCCGTCTTTTATCTCGCCCCGGATTGCGACCGAAACCCTTAATACTAAACCTTCTCTGGTCATCTTTGTATCCCCTGGGTCGTCTTTCCAGCATTCATAAAAACCACATTACAGCAACTGACGACAAGCACCTACTTCAAGACAAGAACCTCCCGACAAGAACTCACTCTCAATCAAAAACCTAACTAAACTCTTCCATTCCGAAACTTATCCTACTTCTACTGTAGGATCGCAGATGATGCTGATCAGGCCGGTGATTCGTCTAATAATCGAACCAATTAGGATCGTTAGTTTAAATAAACATAAATTATAATGGAAACTGAGGGAAATAATAATCGAAAGGTTATTTAGACCTCACACATATAAGATCAAATTAATCTGTTTTAATTCTGGATTTCATTCTGTTTTAAAATCACCGTCTGTATTAGAAAAAGCAAGCAAAATTTTTCAAAAAAGTTGAAGCAATAACAAAATTTTCAAAGTGTTGCGTTTGAATTGTATAGAGCAATAACCTCAATTTCTACGAAATAATGTATTTACCTCCATGGTGTGATGGATAAAATATCTGACTGATAATCAGGATGTCTTGGGCTCAAAGCTGCTCACTCATGGAGCGTCTAAATTTTTGTTTCATTGAAGAAAAGTTCAGTGTTTTTACAATGTTTCAACTTCTCTCATTTGCTCACTAAAATTCAAATACTTCGACCCTTAAAATTTAAAACTGTACTTAAATCGTTAACTAAATTGACATGTAATATTTTAAGCAATATATCTCAAATTTTGGCAATATATTGATATCTTAGCCAGTAAATAATGGTTCCATTTTGGCTGTAGAGATATTTGTAAATTTTTGTATTCCAATATTGGGTCAATTTATGTCTACTGTTAGGGATACTCATGGAATCTGCTTATAAAATGAAATTATGTTATATATAATGGAAATATTAAATGAATGTTTAAATTATTTTATCAAATTAAATAATTAAAACTATTATGTAAAGATTAAAAGAAATATCGTTATTGATATATATTTTATTGATGTCAGAAAGTTTACACTTTATAACAATTAAAAAATCACCATGCAACATATTATTCCATAAGCATAGATACGCACTTTAAAAATGCTTTCCTCCAAAGAAACATTTAAAACAGAGATTATAACTTCGAAAATCCATTTAAAGATTTATATGCATTTCAAGTCGTTCCTATTTTAATTAAACTAATGGGATAGGAAAATATGATTTATAAGTAGTATGCATCTGACGGGCAGTCATTTCTTTTACCATTCATTTTCGCGCTTATACGGGCTACCATTAATCATTTTTCTTCCTTAAGTTCTTCATAACTTAAATTCAAAGATCGTTAAAATGCTGAATAGCTTTTGAAAGAATCTGATAAATCCTTGATAGATTCAAAGATAGGTATTTCCTTTAATTATGTGATCATTACAGAATGGGGAATTATGTTATTAAGGAAATGGGAAACAGCATTTATATTTTTACAATCTTATAAAATTGCCCACTGTAATATTTTACCCAAAATTTGCAACTTCATTATTTTGATTATAAGTCGGTTTTGTTCTTTTTAAGACTTCAAGAGTACATTTAAAGTACTTTCGGAAATATACACACTGTGCTATACACAGATACACTGTGTGTGCATATGAATATGGCTGTGAGGATACTATATAATCATCAAAAACAAATGCAATATGCTGGGTTTGATTGAAGCAAAGGCTTGCGCGGCAGTTGCTACGAGCCCCCACAGAGGGGGCTCTAAATTAAACAATAGTAACATCGAAATATTAACGATTGCTTCCTAAATAAATCTTGCCCTCAGATATATAGCGATTACTGCACTAATTCATGTTCTAGACCAGGGGTCTCTAAACTACGGCCCGCGGACCAACACTGGCCCGCGAGCACCACCAATCCGGCCCGCGGTAGCGTGCCGGACATGCCCGGTATCCGGCTCGTCATAGTTTATTTTGATTACATTGAAAATTTATAATGCATGACGATGTGATTGCGCATGTGGTCTGATATAATTAACAGCTGACATGACTGGCTTTAAAACTTCTGACATATCCAAGCATTTTCCGCACACAGATTGTTGATGAATGATGCAATGTACGATTAATGGTTTTGAACAACCGTCATTTTCTACGGCCTTTGATACGAAAGCAACGACACCTTTATTTTTTCCACACATGTTTTTGCCACCGTCAGTAGTTGTTGTTGAGACCCAGACCGTCCGACCTACCAGAAAGATGTAAGGTAACTGTATGGACGGTCGGGAAGTGCCACCCAATTTAGACCGGAACCCAGTGGGGGAGGCATCCACAGGGACCGTACCCTCCTTCCCCTACCACCAACCTCTCGGAAGGACTTACGGACCCACATGTTTAACGTGATCGTACTCCGCATGAACACGGCGGCATTTTGTGGCAGCGTGCAAATCTAGCGCGCAAACCACGGGGATACCGCACCCGAGATGGCCAACAGCACGCGGCGTTCCGAGGTGGTCACCCACCAAGTACTAACCGCGCCCGATGCTGCTTCACTTCGGTGATCTAACGAGAACCGGTGTTTTCAGCACGGTACGGCCGTTGGCCCCCACCGTCAGTAGTGATACACTTCAAGTTTTTCCATTGAAGATTGTTTTTCTGAACAGCATTTTCAACCCCTTTAAAATATCTTCTCCAGTGGTCGTGTCGTGAATGCTATGAACATCAAGAAGCTCTTCATATACTTCATAATTTTTATCTATCCCTCAAATAAAAAGTAACACCTGAGCAGTATCTGAAATACCTGTTGACTCATCCAGGGCCAAAGAGAACCACTCTAAGTGTCAATTTTTGTCAGACAATTGAGTTAATATATTTTCTGCATATTTGTTCGAGTCAGTGTTTGCTGACAAACTGATGTTTTTAAATAAATCAGCTTTTTCTGGACACATTTCTTCTGCTGCTACAATCATGCAATCCTTAATTAATTCGCCGTCAGTAAATGGTTTCTCATGTTTAGCCATTGAATGAGCCATGCGGAAACTAGCACGAGTTGCTGCTTCACGTCATTTACTTTCACTTACTGTCATTTACTTTCTTAAACAACAATTGCTGAGATTTCAACCCGCTTTCCAAAGATTTATATTTTTCTAACCGTAGGCTTCCTGTAAATTTGGAGTAATTCTGAGAATATTTAGTCTCATAATGACGTTTTATATTGTATTCTTTGAGGACTGATATTGTTTCATTGCAAATTATACACATTGCCTTATTACTTGACTAAATTAGGAAATATTGATATCCCCATTGCTCTTTAAATGTTCTGCACTCTTGGCCCTTGGGCTCTTGCACTCTGGCCCTTAGGAGTCAGTGTGGCCCTTATGCTAAAAAGTTTGGAGATCCCTGTTCTAGACCATGTTGACTTTGACTAGGATATGAAAGTTGTCAATAATTTAAATTATTTTTAAATATGTAAGAATT
The DNA here is from genome assembly GCA_951213105.1 of Amaurobius ferox. Taxonomy (NCBI): domain Eukaryota; kingdom Metazoa; phylum Arthropoda; class Arachnida; order Araneae; family Amaurobiidae; genus Amaurobius; species Amaurobius ferox. The sequence continues at coordinate 19,077,583 of OX578134.1, forward strand.
TCAATTTGTATACCCTTTTATAGAAAGCATTTATACTTATGAGAAATATTTTTGTACATTTCATATATGTCTAGATGTAAAGGAGGGGTGATCCGGGGGAGATTTTTGGCTCTATCCCCAGTTTCCCTAAGTCGGATCCTGGTAATACTGTCATGAAACGGCGTTCCTACCCTTTAACAAGTTTCTTTCCTTGACTCCAATGTTAGTAATTCACCGTTTTCTTTGTTATCCCTTGTTAGCTTCCATAAACAAATATACCATAATCAGCTAATTTTAATTATATTACAAATTTCTACGAAAAGCTTTTGACAGTGGAAAAACTCAAGAAGCATAATAGTTCTCGTTGCCGTTTTATAGGGATTAAAAAACATCTGCAGAGTTGAACTTTATTTTTTATTTTCCATATATATATATAATAATTGTAGGGAAAGTATTGTAACGGGGTCGAAATTTAGAATTTGAATTTTCGATGGTAGAGCGAGTTTCAAGAATACTTGAGATACAATCACATGTTTTGAGAAGATGGATGTGTGTCTGTGCTTGCATGTGTATGTGTGGAAGCGATATAATAACGAAGGATTGGAGCGTTTAGAAAAACAAATCAAAACACATATTACAATCAGTGAACACGGAAACCTGTCGATTTTAATCTCGATCGAATATTCGAAAATTTCCCGATTTTCGAATGGATTTCTGAAACATATCTTTAAAAATTTGATGTAGGAAGGACATAACTTTCCCTACAGACACTAATAAATTTTCTATTTATTTCTTTCACAGTTCTCTGCACAAAATAACACGTACATATTTGAAATTACACTTAATTTACAATTTTAATTCAATTTTCGATTTCATTTTGCGACTGGTCCCATTGTCAAAGGCGACGTGTTAAAAGTGGAAGAAAAAAATATCTTGAGAACGATTAGTCCGAGACTTATGGGGTTAGTTTTATATTCTGATGTCTGAAATTGATACATTTGAGCATAGTATTTTATTTTTTGTCTTTAACGATTTTTATGGACCAATTCGCAAAAATGACAGGTTATTTTCGAAATCGTACCGACATTTAATCAGTTCCGGGGCAATCCACCTACCAAATTTTTTGAAGTATCATCAAATAGTTGTAGAGCTAGAGTGGATGAATACATTGCACAGAGATATAGACAGACAGACCGACATTCTGATAGACAAACACAGAGACACAGATGCGAAATAACAGACTCCATTCTAAGAATGTTATTTTTGTGTTCTAGTGATCTTGAAGAGTGTTGATCTGTGAAAAATTCGAGTTGAGATATTTGAGGTGAATCCAAAATATTCTTTATACCCATATATTGCAGGAAACGTAAAAAATCATACCGTTCAACCATGATAAATAAATTATCATTTCATACATAATGTGTCATTTCAAAATGAATTACATATTTTTAGTACGCTAGTATAAATCGATCTGGAAATATTCTACATTTTTCAAATATATGTTAATTACAGAAAATTAAAACAGAAGTAACTGACATTAAATAGCTTAATATTTCATAAGAAATATTATTGTACACATCTATATATAAATATAGCATTGAATATATGTCTGTCCCGTCATCACGGGAGAACGGCTGAACCGAATTAGATCAAATTTTGTGGGTAGTCTGGAAATAGTCCCACTTAAAATTTAGTCCATGTTTGGAGTTTCTACGATCAGTGGTTCTCGAGATATTAGTAAAAAACAAAATTTTCGTTTGTCTCATCATCATGGGAGAACGGCTGAACCGAATTTGATGAAATTTTATGGATAGCCTTGAAATAGCCCCCATAAATTTAGCCCAAGTTTTGAGTATCTAAGACCGGGGGTTGCCGAGATATTGATGAAAAATGAAACTTTTTCCTAGGAGTTCCACTTTTTAACTTTGGTTTATTCAAACGAAAAGCTTGAAAAGCGTTTGAAAGTGAATAAAAATTTAATCTCTGAATTTAATGGGTGATTTTTGCGCTAATTGGTCATTTTCTGAAAGCATGAATTGTTTGAAACATGATTTAAACTGGAAATCTATCTCCATGGTTTGTTTTAAACAAGCTTTTACTGAACGATGAAAAGTATAAAGAAATCAAAATGGTTATTTAATTTCGCAGTTTATGAGGAAGATTCTATCTTATATTATGTTACTCAGAAACGCAATTGAATTAAATCTGTCTGTTAATTTTAATAATTATTTTTTCGATTTGAATAATAAATAAATGAATATAAAAATATATTTTGGAAAAGAACGATGTGATTTTTTTATAGCTTTTTTGATTGGATAATATCAATTGCGGTCTTCAGGTTTAAACGTTATTATTATTGATATTTTCGGGGATTATTGATTCAGGGATTATTGATATTTTCAAGTTATTATGCAATTGTTTTATTATGACAGAAATTGCTTAAACTCATGTATTATGCGTTGTACGAGTAGTGTTTACAAATAAACGGGTATATCTTCTAATCTACGAGAATATAAGTAGTACAGGTATATTGGCATAAGTTTTGATATATATTGGCATATATTGGAATCAATTACGACCTTCTGGTATAAAGAGTGCGGGGATTATTGATATTTTCAATTTATTACGTCATTTCTTTTATTTTGACAAATAATTTTAAGACTTATATTGTAATACAGGTAATCTTCTACTAACACACTGGCATATTTTCTAATCTGCGACAATATAAGTAGTACGTTGTTGCATATATTGATTCAATTCCTTTTTTTTTTTTTTGTAAATTTGCTTACAAAAGGGGCCAGGATGTTGTATTCTTCAGATCTGCCAGTAATAATAATTTTACATAGTGAGAACATATATTCTCAAACTTCTCTTTAGAAGCAATAAATTGAATATTTTAACAGAATTTGCACATGATTGCGAATTATAAGTTTATATTATATACTCCGTACGGAGAACGGGTATGCTGCTAGTTTTCTAATATAATTCCCGTGCATTTAGTTCGTAATATTTTTGAGAGAAGATATATTTTGTTTAAAATTGAACTTGTCGATCAATGCTATATAAAAGAAAAACTGTTCTCCATCTGTTTGTCTATATGTAAATCTTGGTCATAAATTTAACCACAATTTGCTGATCTTGCGGTGAAGTTGGTGAAATATCGCCAACTTGGTGACTTTGAAAATGCTTCCATATTGATGAAAATATTGCTAAATAGGCAAAAATAGTTTTAATCACCGAAAATGACACCAAACTGATAAAAATTCATTATCTTTGAGAATGAAATTCAATGCATTTCATAATTCCTGACTCTTTGAGAAAATAAATATTCTAAATGTATGGAAAGTGATGTCTTATCAACATCATATTTGTTAGTACTCGATAAGTGTTTCGGATGATCGTACAATTAACAGGGTCTCAAGCCAGTCAGTTAAATTTTCGAACATTACAAATTATACCATATTAAGTATCATTAGAAACGAAATTCAATAGTTTATGATTTTATTTTTTAAAACTACTTCTTTACTACTACATCAGACGCATTAAGGTGGTAGACAATTTAAATTTGATCTATACGAGCTAAATTATAAAGCAAATGGCAGAAAGTTAAATTTATTAAATGAATGAATGATACTATGTGCTGCGTTGCTTTTTATCTGTTCCTGCCGTGGTATAACATAACATTATTGATATCAATGAAAATTTTAACATGTTAGCCATGCGATAACATAATATTATTGTTATTAATGAAAATTTTAATCTATTTAAACTGTTCAATTTATTGGATAATTTTAGGAAATATTTATGAAATTCATACATTTCTTATGGTGTTTAACAGACTTGTTCAATTAGATAAACAGAGGTACTGCAATATATATTAAGACACTTTTTTCGATGTCCAGTGTCTCGAAGGTCGTTTATTTGTGTGTTTTTAGAGGATAAATAAATAAATTTTTCAGAATTTTTTTGACAAATTCTATAAGAATGCTACTAAAATTTGAATGAAAATATTTTGTATAATAAAAAACAAAGCCAGGTACGTTTGGTAGTGCAATATATTATCGAAAACAAATATTGTGGTATACAATATTAGTACATGTTCTATTATAACACTAAAATACTTGTATTTGTATTAAAGCAACAACTTTAATTTGAAAACATATAATCTATCTTATCTGATGTATTAAAACATTTTAAACTACAGTTTTCTATTTGTTATTTATTTACTTTTGAATATATTTTCACGCACCATGCATTAATCGGTTGAAATATTCTACAGTAAAAATAATTACAGATGCATTATCCGCGGTTATGTGTATATATAATTTATGTGTATAATAGATCAATTCCATATATTTAAATCACAGACAACATATGAAAATCTTCATTTCTGAGAAATTGCAGAAATGTTATTTCTACGAAATAATTTAATTTCAGTAAATAAGTCTTATGAATTTATAATCTGATATGAAATATTCATAAATGTAGGATTTGCATTCTTGAAATCAGCGTTACATGCAAACATTCTGTTGTGCGAAATGTATTTTAGGAAGATTAAATTCGTATATGCAAGCCTGAATCAACCGAGCATGATGTGTGATATTCGTATACAAATGTGCATATAAGTGCATTTATTAGGCAATATTGAGGACAAATCAAGAAGTGAGGAAAGCATGAGATTGACTACGATACATAAAATATGCATAAATGTTTTATAAATGGATATAGTTATTTTCAAAGTCAACTTAAATATGAGTTATTATTTTAGAAGTCCAAGACAGAAATTAACTTATCTAAAGTCTAGAATAACATTTTTTTAATCTGATGTGGGCAGCACATGATATAACTAATAAATGGGTATGGTCATTTTCAAAATCAACTTAAATATGAATTATTATTTTAAAAATCCAGGACAGAAATTACCTTATCTAAATCCTGGAATATTTTTTTTTAAATCTGATGTTAGCAGCAAATAAATTTCCTTATATAATGCAATGAACTTACTTATTTCACAGTAAAAATAAATATGTATAAAATCCACGGCACAATGTTTTTACGTTGAATTGTACATTTGTGCTTTTCTGGATGACAATATGTAAAACAACTATTTCGAATTACCCAATTAAATTATATTTTACGCAACTCTAAATTAACACTTATAGATAGCATCCTCACTAAGCAATAAAATCTATATATTGAACTATTTAAATAACAAATTAATCCATTGGAGTCATTTTCGGTAATATAGCGTCACTTTTGTAATTCTGACGATATTTTCTTTACTCTGGGGCAAAATATAGCTAAGTTGTCGATATTTCACTAGATAGTTCTTGAAGTTCACGCAAAATGTATCGCCAGGCGTTAGAGATAAACAGAGAGAAGAGCATTTTTTATATACTAAAATGGAAATCGAAATTTGAAAGGCATTACCTCACATTGATCGTCATTTTTATAAATTTGGCAATATTTTCGTCAATTTGGCAATATTTATAAATTCGCCAAGTTGACGACACCCCAATAAATTCAACGCCAATTTTTTCGCCAATCATAACGAGAGGATGGACGGAGAAATTATTTATTCTTATTCTATATTCTTATATTCTTTGAAATATATGGAATTTTCATCAATTTTCATAAATTTAATATCATTTTTATCAATTTTATGAACGTGGTAATATTTTCGTCAGTTTCGCAACATTTAAAAACTCGTCAAGTTGGTAGTATTCAGCAGCGTTCATCGGCAGAATTTCGCCAAACGTTACGGACGGAAAAATATGTTATTCTTATAGTGGGTTTTTATATGTAGTTTTCAAAATATATTGAATTGCTATTAATTAGTCGTCATTTGAATTGATTCAGCGTCATTTTTAGCAATTTGGAGATATTTTCGTCGATTTAGTAACATTAAAAAAATCACCAAGTTTGCAGATATTCCACTAAATTAGTCGCCAAAATTTCGCCAAACGTCAAGAATGGAGAAATAGGTTATTCTTATATTAGATAAATGACAATTGGCTAATTGTTAGGTGTCAAGATACAAAACTATTATCCAAAGTATCATCTCTCTAGAAAAGAACGAACTAGCTTCTCGAGAATGATGTTAACAAACTTATCGCATAATATTATATATGAAAATTCAACATATTTTAAAATAGTTAGTACTTTATAATTTTTTTATAAATTTATTTGAAAAATGTGCATCATCTCAAGAACGGTTCATATTAGCGCAGTTTTCTTCAATAGTTTTCTAATGAAAAATTACATAAAAAATGTTTATTTACGTAACTGTATCGAACTGGTTTTGAGATTTTGGTGATTTTTTCAAAATTTTATTCGAAAATTGAGGGGTTTACGCGCATTCGGTTGCGTTTAAAAACAACAATCGGCTTCCAGTATTCACTGATTGTAAGTTTTGTACCAAATTCAGTTCGGAAAATATCGTCTCCACAGATTCACACACGCACTCGCATATACGCACACGCATGCACGCACATGCATAGGCATACACATACACACACAAGCATACACATACACACACAAGCATACACATACACACACGCATACACATACACACGCATACACACACGCATGCACACACACGCATACACACATACACACACACACTCATACACATACGCACGCATACACGCAAACAAATACACACAAATACACACAACCATTACCTCAAAAATTCTTAACCAGGGCTGCTTGAAACATACTCTCCCGTCGAAAACTAGAATTCGAGTTTTCAACCCTGTGACAATACTTTCCTTATACATTATACTATGTATATAAGTAAAGTAAAACAATTCTTGATATTTAATGCAATGGAATATGCTGTACCGGCAGATATTTGTTACACATTTGCAGTTTTGTTTTTATAATAATCACAATACATGTCTTTCTCTGGCATTTTTGAAACAATATTTGTTAGGTTAAAATTTATTAAAAAAGTAACCTAGAAAAACTGCCGTACGTCTAAGCCAGAGTACTAATTGAAAAAATAGTTCGCTACTATCGCTGACAAGGAAACTGGAAAAGATATGATTTAAATGTCAATGCATTCGATGATAGAAATAAAATATTACAGCTTTTAAAATAAATGAATGTTATTTTAAAACTATAGGACGTTTTAACTACAAACATACAAAAATTACCTTATGATGCGTATGAACATCCTTCATCAGACTTATATGTAACAGAAGAATGGAGCTATAAATACAGTCCAACTCATAATTTAAAAATTTACACAATATCGAGTGCCATGCGGCCACATTTAAAAATGCATAAAAGGTAAAAATATAGATTCATAAATATAAGGAATTAAGAGGACGTGAAAGTAGACAGACATCCTAATTATTTGATAATATTTGACGATTTATGTATTTAAGTACGTAGATAATGATTTGACCTTCATGGAATCGAAAATAAAGCGTCAGACAGAACGAAGTTTTGTATAGGGTGCAAATTTATGCATTTAAATATATATACAGGAATGTATGCATTTAAAAGTATATTTAAATGTATGTCAATGCATTTAAATATATTAATTATTTTATTTCAGATTTTGATTATTTTTGTGGGGCTTTTCGATAAAAAAGGCAAGTACCAAAGAATAATCAGTTGCAGGGTTGTCATGATTGACTCACAAACGACATTTTATGAAATTTCGTTGAATAGTTTTTGATCTAGAATAGATACATAGAAACACTCATAGACGCGATGCTGAAAATTATTTTTTGTATTATAGAGGATGATTACTAGCTGGACTAGAGGTTGATTACTAGCGGTTTTAGTGTTGATTTGTCGACTTGGTTATACTCTTATATTTCAGATAGACTGTATTCTGTAAAGTACTGTGGTGTAAACTCTAGACTATACAGTAATTCCTCTGGTGTTCCTCAGGGTTCTAATCTGGGCCCACTCCTTTTTTTAATTTTTATCAATGAAATTCCCCGGATTTTTAAAACAGCTAAATGTCTTATGTTTGCAGACGATTTGAAGCTTTATATGAAAATCAACTCATTAACTGATTGTGAACTGATGCAGAGAGATCTAGATGAACTGTATAACTGGTCTGTACTAAATAAACTCCATTTAAATATTTCTAAATGCTATGTTATGAGCATTGCTAGGATCCATAATATTCTTAATTACAATTATATTTTAAATAATTCATCTCTATCTCGATGTACTCATATTATTGATTTGGGTGCCACTTTCGATGATACTTTTAACTTTCAGAGACATATCGATAATATTATTAAAAGAGCCTACCAAAGACTTGGTTTCACCTTAAGACGATCTCGTGTTTTTGCCAGTTCTGATACGATTATTTGTATTTATAATACTCTTGTTAAACCAATCTTGGAATACTGTGCAGTGATTTGGAACCCTGTTTACAATCTACATTCTCAACGGATAGAAATCGTGCAAAGTAAACTATTACGTACTATTGATTACAGATTGACTGGCTATTATCCTTATGATATGCATACAAGGGAACTCAGACAGAAATATAGTTTAATGTCTCTTAAAAAAAGAAGCTGGTCCTGCCTCTTGTTTTATTATAAGGTTTTAAATAATACTATTGATTGCCCTACTTTAATTTCTTGCCTGGAATTCCACATACCTGTCAATAATACCAGGAAAAAAACTCTTTTTCACAATACCGCTGTTAAACACAACTACATTAAATGCTATTCTATCTATAAATTTGTTGATCTATATAATACCTATTGTGCGGATATTGATATATTTAACATGACTCCTGCCTGTTTTAAAAAAGCCTGTTTCAATGCGCTTGACATGTTTACTAATTAGTATTCTTGTATCCTATGTTCTGTGCTTTTTAATTTCTTGTGTGGCTACTGTAACTGGATTTCATCTGTAGTTGCTACGTAAATTGAATTAATAAATAAATAAATAAATAGAAACATGTAGATACGTAGAAACCTCGAGATCCTCTAAAATCTTCGACTTTTTCTGATTTTGCATATTATAACTATACTTTCCCATTTTACGTTGTATATACTTTAGAGAGGGACACAGAAGCACGCACTCGACCCTATTCCAATACTTTTTCTATGCATTTTCATATAGTGCTGAGAAAGTAAAAAGTCTCTTGAGTTTTTGACTTCTTCCGATTCTGTACATTATAAACTTACTTTCTCATTTCTCATTGTATATACTTTATAGAGATATATATTTTCTCTTTCATGCTTCTTTTACAGATAAGAACGTACCATATAAAACTGATGATGAAAAAATATTTATTTAAAACTGCTGATTTATCAAACTCTTCACTAAAGAAATATTTTTTTCAAAACAGCAGCTGTTACAAAAGATGTTTCCGGCACTTTGCAGGAAATGAAGATCGAAATTTGAAATTTATTTTGGTATGTCATTATTTCAACTCACCAAAATGTTCTTACAGATCGATAAGAGTTAAATAATTACAGTTAACAGTAAATGTTAACGTGTAAATATCGCTTTAGTGTCGCGTTAATGTAAATGTCGTGTTAATGTTAACAGTAAATGTTAACGTGTAAATGTCGATATAAAGTCACAACTATTTTATTGGGAAAATGTATAATTTTTATAAAACATGTAGTTTCAATCATGCATAATAGTTTCTATGTATGAAAGTCATATTTATGCTATTTCTGAGTATAACAATATGATTCAAGTTCAATTTTAATTAAAAATGGTTAATATTAGTTTGAGATAACATTCAGAAATTTAAAAATTTATATTTATATGAATACTTTTTAGAATTTCACCATCAATTTCTGAATTTTAAAATGTACAGGATAGATCATTTTGCTTTGTTTGTGTAGATAAAAGGAAAATTTATAACCTAAATGCCCTGCAGTTTGACTCGAATGTTCCTATTTATATTTTTGTCACGTTGGAATACCAACAATAATGTTTACAACTTCAATAATCGTCTATATGACTTAGTTATGGGAGGGTGACATGCATTTCCTCCTACCGAAGTCCCCTTTACATATGTGAAATATTCTTTTTAAACTGATGCCTGTATCACACGATTTTCTTAAAGATTTTACTAATATTTTGTAGACAGAAGAGTGAGACCACATGACTTATTTCATTTAAAAGTATCATTAAAATTTATAAACTTATGTCAGCTAAATTAATAGCATATTTATGAAATTCACTAGTTATCCTACATTATCTTAGTAACTTTATCGTCTGTAAATTATTTACATATTCGTTAATTTCACTATTTTTCCAATATTATCTTAGCAACTTTATCGTCAGGAAATTATTAACATATTCGTGAAATCCATTAGATATCTTAAATGTTAGAAGATTTACAGTGCAAGTTACTTGGGTACTCCTATTGAAATCGAGAGATAGCCAACTTATTTATGTAATGCTATATTTATTTTCATAGTAAATACTATGTGGTATTGGTTATGAGTTTATTAAGGTTATTTTCATCATTGGTTATGAGTTTATTAAGGTTCTGCTTCCATTAATTAATTTGTTGTGTCACTCTTTGTTTACGTACTTCCAGAAATAATGGATAGGAATAAGAAACCAAAGAGAGGATGTTTAAAGAGACAAGAGAAAGAAAAACGGAAGCTGGAGGAGCCGGCAAATAATCCCAAGCAAGCAAAGGTCAGTTAATTGTAAGTTATTTTCCTACGTCTACTGAATACCAAAATGACCTAACTGATTGTAATGAAAATGAAAATCTGGAGAAAATTGCTAAACAATGTGGAATGCCAAGTCAGGGTAAATCTTTGACTGAAAGTGAACCTCTCGCTGCAACTGCCAATACACTTATTTCGTATGAGAAAAACCAACACCGGTTATCAACGTCCATCAGCGCCTGTATTTCAGAATGAATCTACGCTCACGTTCCGTAGAATTGAAAACGATAAAGGTCTTTATGAAAATTGTGTTTTTTTGAACGAGGACCAAGTTAGAGCTTTTTTGTTGACAGGTCCTTGTCAGCCTAAAGAATGTGATATGCCTGACAGTGAATTTAAGCTGTCAAGTGACAAACGTCGTTTCAGCTCTTTTCTTTATTATAAAAACAAGAAAAAGCCTTTTGTGGGAGACAACTGCAGTCCCTGGTTATCCTATTCACCAACAAAAAATTAAACTTATTGCCATTATTGTTGGTTATTTGGCGATAAGCTGCAAAAAAAGTACGTGGTATACTGGCTTCACCGACTGAAAACATTGTTAGAAATCGGTCAAAAAACACAGTTTAAGTAAAGCTCATCTAAACAATGCAGCCGCTGCTGCAGCCTTTCTTCAGAAAGAAGATATTCATCATAAACTAAATCAGCAAATCAGTGAAGAAGATAAAAAATGTCGCATCATTTTGCACATCTTTTTTGATACTGTACAAACATTACCAGGTTTAGGTGTTGTTTTTCGTGGTCACCATGAAAATTTGCAGGAGGAGTATCCTGGAATTTACTTGACTATCATAAAATTGATTCCCCACCATAATCCTATTCTGTATGCCGTATGCTCATATTGAATCCCCAGAAAGAATTAGGTACTTGAGTAAAACAATAACCTATGGGTTATTGAGTGCATTAGCTGATCAGACCAGAAAAGTTATTGTTGATGAATACAAAGATGCACAATTTTTCACCTTACTTGCTGACTCAACTACAGATGTTGCGCATTTAGACCAGATGACCCTTTTGTTACTATACGTTCTTATTCAGAAAGATCAAGTGGGTGCTCCGACAATACGCATTAAAGAGAGTTCCATGTGCTTCACTCAGCTGAAGAAAGGTGATGCTACATATATTTACAACGGGATAAACGCTATATTATTCGACAAATATGGTTTCGAGAAGACACATCTGTGTGGTCAGGGCTACGATGGCGCAGCCGTAATGGAGATTCAAGGGGGCTTGCAGGTAAAATGAAGGAATGCATCGGTGATAAAACCTTTGCCCCATACGTTCACTGTGCTGCTCATCAATTAAATTTGGTATTAGTTGATGCTGCAGAAGAAAATGCGAGTCCGTCGATTAAGATATTTTTTGCGACAATCCAAAAAATCTTCACTTACTTTTCGCAGTCTCACAGATGGTGGGAGGAACTCTTACAAGCAAGCAGAAGTCAATCACGAGATTCCAACAGTTTTGACATTCAGCTTCACAAAAATCTTTTTAAAAAACGGTCTTCGAGTCTGATTGTAACGCAGAAGAAGAAATACTAAACGATCAGCATCAGATTGCTCATAAATCACAGGAGCGAATACTCCATATTAAATGTTTGAGTACCACTCGTTGGGCTGCACTTCTGAAAGCCTTAGAAGCAGTTCTTCCAAATTTTGAGTGCATCGAGGATTGTTAGAGGAGGAAATTTCAAGAGATGCAGCCACCGGAAGCGACATTATGAGCGCCCAGTCATTGCTGTCATCAGTACATTGGCTGTTTTTTCTGAATTTGCTGTCGCGGTATTTTGTGCTCGAAATAATCAACCTTGCACAAGTGCAACTACAGAGAAAAGAAATAGACTTGATGATAGCACAAAATTGCATTTTAACAGCATTAACCAAATTGAGAGCTTTGAGGAGTGAAAATGCCCACAATAATTTTATCGCGAAAGCTAATTGGGAGGAAATTGATTGGGGACATGCTGATTTTCCAGTTGTAAGAAAACGGCGAATTAAACAAATTTCTGGTGAAATAGCTGCCTTTTGGAGATGCCCGACAAAATCGAGCTTGTTATTACAAAGTTTTCGACACAATGTGTGCGAATTACAGGAATGTGCAACAGACTTCAAAGAAATCAACGACGTTTTTGGGTTTTGATGCCGGAAAAATTAAAAGAGATGAATCAGGATGAACTTGAAACCAGTGAATGTATTTTAATAGAGAAATGCTCTGATTTCTTTACGGCTGATATCAAATATGAGGTGATTAGTTTTGCTGATTTGTATTTTTCGCGAGATCGTTGTTTCTCTAATAACAGTTCTCTACAGTATTTTGAATCCATCACTAAAAAAATTTGTTGGACAGCTTTCCAGAGTGCTGCGCGTTATTTAGATTGTTTCTAACACTGCCTGTCAGCACAGTGAGCGCCGAACGAGTGCTCAGTTCTTCAGTACTCAGAGTACCGTCGTGCTACTATCACTGAAGAAACCCTCAATAACTATATCATACTTTACATCAAAAGATCAGTTGCTAATAAAATAGATTTAGATTCTACGATAGAAATATTCGCCGAACAGAAAGCAAGACGAGAATTTATAACCATTTAAGTTAATAAAGGTGAATACACTCTATCATGCACAAATTATACGACCATGCATTTTATAATCAAGCTTATCAGAACAAGTTAGAAATTTATTGTATATCTGGTTAAAATTGCAGAAAATAAAATATAACTCTACTATAGTGTGCTAACTTTTCATTTAGGCAATTATAAAAACATAGCATAAAAATTTACATCAAAATGTAGCGCTTCAATCGTAAAGTCTATATTTTCTCACCTGGTTGCTTTGATATCTAAGTACAATTACCATGGGGATTTTATTTTTATTTTTTCATAGTTTTGTCGAAAATAGTAGTCGAAAAATAGTGTTGTCGATGAACACATATCGAGGAACAAAGATGGAAGCGGAGTGTGAGATATGTGCAGTAATTGACTGCGCACATCAATTATGTGATAGATATGACTTCTATTCCTTGACGTAGAACTATCTTTAGAGAATGCGATCGATGCGCCATCTACCGGAAGGTACAATTGATTGGAAATGAATGTTTATGAAGTTGCCACATTATACTTTCTGAGCACTATAATTGTACTACGAAGCAGGAAAAAATATGCATTCCCTCGTATAGTTCAATAAAAAAGTATTTAAGAAATTTACTCTTTGAAACGGGCCCCTTGGGACGTTTGCCGCCTGGGCCTTTTTCCTTAAATCCGTCACTTAGGACTTGCCTTTCTTTATCCACACTCGCCACCATTCATATATATTTCATTAACATTTGAGCCACTTTTAAGCGTATTTGCACTCAATCGACGTATATTTAAATTCACATTTTCCTTTATCTGCTTCTCAACTGCATCCTGTCTATTGAGTACACTCTCATCAAATAATTCGAGTTTCTCTATAACTATACTAACTACCTTGCCAACAACCGTGCTATCATCATTCACTGCATCGACTAAGACGTCTCTACCATTAAGATCTCTCAAATATAATTACATTTAATAGAATGTATATTTAATGATTGTTGATAAAACGTGAATGATTATCATTATCTTCATAAATTACTTATAAAGCAGTGGCAGTTTTTAAATTTATAATAGTCACAATTACATTTACTCCATTAGCGGTTTTAGAACCACCAATACACATGCATATCCAAAAACGTTTGTTTTGTATTTGAACGTATTTACGCATGTTAACCCAAACATATGTAATTGTCCATATATGTTGCACTCTAATATTAGACCGCATCACAACACTTTGAGCGTATATATTAGGAATGTATGAAAAGTTAAAATTATTGTAGTTCTATTTTAAACTATATTTTTATCAAATAAAAGAATGGTGGTTCTTGAGTCATATCATCGGCATTTACTCGCTAATATTTACTGTTAACTTTAATTATTTAACATTTATCGATCTATAAGAATATTTTGGTAAGTTGAAATAAAATCACACCGAAATAAATGTCAAACCTCGTTCTTTATTTCCGTCAAAGTACCGGAAACCTCTTTTGTAACAGCTGCTGTTTTGAAAATATTTCTCTAGCGAACAGTTTGATGAATCAACACTTTCAAATAAATATACTTTTTCATATTAAGTTTCTTTTGGTATGTACATCTTTGTAAAAGAAGTAAAAACGAGAAAATATATATCTCTCTGAAATACATACAGCGAAAAATTAAAAAGTAAGTTTGTAATAAGCAGAGTCAGTTAGAAGTGTCTTTCATATTGAGCATTATATGAATCGAGCAAATTCAACGAATTTGCCGGTTACTGACAATTTATAAAAGGTGCAAATTTAAAATATATTTGGAATTTTATCTAAATATTACAATGAATTTAATCATGAAAATTTTCGAGTAAATCTTATCCTGAGATGTTAAAATTATTTTAGCAAAAATGTCTTAGATTAATTTTTTGAGAGTTTTTAAAAAAGTTAAAAATATATTATTATTAATATTTCAACTGCTTTTTTCATTAGATACCAACTATTTTTGGAAACATGAAGTAGCTGAAAAATGTTTTAAAGAGAAATCTGAAGATTGATGTGTAATCGAATGTGTTTTAATAATGTAGATGTATTAAAAAGCTAATTACTTAAATATTATAAGTTTTGATATCATTCCTGTTGTGGAAGCAATTATCCTTAATTATCGGTTTTGCGCTATTTAGTGAGAATAGCCGATACCTGCAGTCGCAGCAACAACATTTGCTACGTGCCGCAAATTCGCAAAAGTCTGTGTAGAAAAGTACACATTCAGGTTTACCTTATTGACGCCAAAGGCCTAATTTAGGAGTTCCCGTTTAGGCAGACTGTACATGAATTTGTAATTTTTTTTTTTTAAGTTGGTCAAATTTTTCACGGTATCTTCTGCACGAAAGCTAAGCAATTAACACAGAGTTAATAATAAAAACTTAAAAACATGGTTAATAAAATACGCACTATCAGTTAAATCGTAAAAAATATGTACTATCAATTATATTGTAAATAGAATATGTACTATCACTTATACAGTGAATAGAATATGTACTATTCGAACTACTCTTTCGAACATGTAAAATGCATTCACTGGGGGCTCTTTGGAAAAACAGAAGGTAAAACTATATATTTCTGGCAGCCATTCCTATTACGTCAATATAGGGTTGCCGTATTTAAATACAGGGTTTCCAGATTCTTCGATTTATCGTCAATTTGGCGATTCATTATTTTGCGATTAATCAATTTGGCGATTTATGGTCAATTCGGCGATTCATCGTCGATTATCGACTTTTAGTGGCTTTTCCAATGTACATACTACAACTTAAAATAATTAATATTCTGGAGATGCCAGTCCTTTTTGGAAGTTTCAATGTGGAGTATAAAAAAAGAAGTCTTCCCTTGGTTGAAAAGCAGTTAATGTGATATGTGGTACATTGAATTGTGAGATACTTCAATGTTTTGATAATTGTATCGGCTATGTCATGAAATTAATGGACATCTAATTGTTGTTTTACAGTACCTGGCAGTTGTTTAGCCACCTCCTGACATTGTTATCGAGCTATATCATTAAATTATAAAATACTTTTAAATTTATTTATTAGAGATAAATGTTATATTTCTATTTATTCTTATTTCTATTATTCTCAATATACCTATACCGCTGGCTGTACAACCAAGCACTTTCATTGCTCGAATGCATGTTGCTATGCATGCTGACGCGCAGAGTATGTAGTACGCCTTAAGAAGCGCCTAAATACATCTTTTTTACCTGGGATAATATGCGTTGATCAGACGTATGCAATCTGGTTACTTCACTGCACCTAACAAGGAATTCGTTAGATGACAAGCATGTTCTGCCATATTTCTGTCTTATAGTCATATAGTTTTTAAAGTTTAGCTCATGAAAAATTGGAAGATGAAAAGTGTTCTAATTGTCAAATGTCTAAAATTGGGGACCATAAATTATAATATATAGGTCCACAAGATCTGTAACTTGTTATTTATTTTCTATTGGAAGAATGTTTTTTTTTATTAATAAGTAGGGCGTATTATTGTCTAATAAAAAAATTGGGATAATAAAACCAAGTAAAATAAATTATATAACGCTATAATTAAAATGATGCAGAAAAAAGTTTCAAGAAAGGAGTATTTTAAAAAATATCCAATAATTTACATATTTTGCAGAAATTTTACTTCAATTATCTTTGAAATGTCAGCTATTTTTCTAAATAATGGATAATTACTGATAATTGCGTGTTAAAATATTCAGTAATGGATAAAAAAATAAATGTATACGACATGAATGGGATGAGAATCTAAGAATTTATTTTGGTCAATAATTCAGGGTTTCGAATTACAAAAAAATTGAACAAGCATTAATTATAGACCACAGAAAGTGTAGGGTATTTTTATCACTTCTCGAGAAAAAACAATATATAAAACTAACTTGAATGTTTTAGAAGGATGTAGAAGTATTTGTTAACAGTCCCAAGATGGTTTATTAATGTTTCGTCCCGTTCTGTTTTTTGGTTGAATGTATATAATTTATTTTCTTGAAACATTCAATTAAAATAAATGCGAAATTTTAAGAAAGGGGCAAAAAATTAATGAATGGCCTGAATAGATATTTTTCTTATGCCGAATAAATTTTATAGACTTACATTGAGAGCAAATTTTAAATTTAGTCATTCAGATAAATTTTTCGTTGTGACATCCGACACACCAAATCGGAAAATACATACTTTATTAGTAAACTGCATTTTTCATTTGCTCCATTCACCAGAGTATTAGTGAATGTAGCATAAAAATAAATCGAGAATTAATCAAATTTGTTCCATTCACCAGAAAAGGTACATTTTGTAATAGTTTTATATTTGGACACCAAGGCTATTTCACAGGATATGTATTAAATGTTCTGTGGATTTTGATGAGGATTTAGCACTTGATTACAAATAAGTGATTATGACTGGACTCTGCTAAAAGCGCCCAATTTCAATTTATATTAGGTTAATTCTATGCCAAAAGTTTGTGCTGTGAATCGTGCACACCATTAATTATTTTTTGTAAAAGATGTAAATCCATTGATGTAAAGAAACCCATGTGTTGCCCACATCAGATTTTTTTTATTCCTTTGGCAACCAGATATAGTTTTCCATTTTAGATCACTATTGTGTATCGTGTTTCTGAAGAATTTTTGTATATTGCTTTCCTTACATACATAATGTATAAGGTAAGTATTGTGACGGGGTCGAAAATTCGAATTCGAGTTTTCGATGGAAGAGCACGTTTCAAGCATCCCTGATCACGAATCAAACATTTTTGAAGTGATGTCTGTGTGTGTGTGTGTGTAAGTATGTGTGTGTGTGTGTGTTTGTGTGTCAGTGAGTCTGTGAGGACGATAACTGACGAATAAATGAACCGATTAGAACGAAATTTAGTACAAAAAACACAATCCGGAAACACTGGAAGCCTATTGATTTTATATGCAATCGAATGTTCAGAACACCCCTATAAATTTTTTTCTAGTGAAATTTTGAAAAAATCGTCAAAAAATAAAAACCGCTAATAAAGTTACGCAAATAGACATTTCTTATGTAATTTTTCATTAGAAAACGATTTACATAAATTTTAGAACGCTAACATGAACCGTTCTCGAGATATTGCACAGTATTCAAGAAAAATTATCAAAAAGTCATATAAAATAAAAATAAATATTACCTATTGAGAAACATGTTCACTTTTCATATGTAATACCATGCGATAAATTTAGTGACAGCATTCTCGTGGAACTAGCTGGTTCCATTCAGGAAAAAATATACTTTAAGTAATAATTTTGTATTTGAACGCCGATAGTCATTTTTCTGCTGTAAGATAAACTTATTTCTCCATCCATAACGCTTGGCGAGATTTTGGCGACAAATTTGGCGGAATGTCGCCAACTTGGTGATATTCTTAATTGTTGCCAAATTAACAAAAATCTCGCCAAATGAATAGCAATGACGCTAAATCAATGAAAATGACGACTAATTGAAGAAAATTTAATATCTTGGAAATAATATAAGTATGTACTGTAAGAATAACATTTTTTTTAACTGTAAAAGTAGTAAATTCATTGCATTATAATAAGGAATGTCATGTGTTGTCCATGTCATGTCGCTATTCTGTGCGCCATGAGCCTTTTGTATTTTGCTGAGAGAAAAGCTCTCTTTCCTTCGTGCTTGTAACGGTTCTTTTTCGTTAAGCCTTGTTCGGATTGCTTTTATATTAAAAGCTGTGTTTTGTCGCGGAGCAGTTGATATTGAAAAGATCGCTGTCTCTGTTTGGAGTGACGTAGTGTCTCGCGGAGAGCTTCTGTTGCGGTGCGCCTCTGTCCTGCCAATCAGGAATCGGCTTTTTGGAGAACTTCGGAGTTTGTTGCGCCTTTTCGCTGACTCTTCTCTTGGACGGCGTTCTGCTGTGAGGACGTGCGAAAATGTTGTCTTAAGATTAAGACAAAGCTTTGGCCAAAATGTCTAAATTTTCGTCGTTGGACTGATTGTTTCGGATAGAAACCTTTCCTGTTTTGAGAAGATGGAGAAGCTCCTGTTCCAGCAGAATTTCAAATTTTCTTTTCAAAAATTCAAAAATTCTTTTTTTATTTTAGGAAGTTCCTGTGCAACTGACCGTGCTGTCCTTATAAGACTAAGTCATGTTTCGGTTCCTAGTACAGCTAGTCGAAAATCGGAGTTTTGCCTGTTTTGATTTGGATCGATGAGAATCCTTTTTTCCGATGAACTTTATTCCTGGTTAGAAGCGAAATTCTACATTTTTCTCATGAACCGTATCATGAGCGTTACCTTTGGAACTTTTCTTTTCTTTTGTTCTGCACGGGACTCGAGGTAAATTTTGTATGAAATTTCTGGAACTAAAGTTCCAAGTGAAGGAATTTAATATTTAATACAGGCACATGGCATGTAATGATATAATATAATTTCAATTCTAATATGATAATTGTTTGATAAATTGAATATGGAAATAATATTGATTAAAAGGAAATTAAGTTTGTGATTATAGAAATGATGAGTAAATATACCTTGAATTGAGAATTAAGATCAAATTGATGAATAAGTTAATAAATGAATATTTGTTTGATTGATATACCAATGTGTGCTTATTTTGGCATTCCTTCATTTTTCTCTCTTGCTTGTTATCATCTGGAATCTAATTCTTCCAGACTGGGAAATGTTTGCACTAAATATAATTCCTGGGTTGATATTAATGTACTAACCACTTTTGAATTGTCGTTTGAGTTCGATTCCACATTTGGCGTTTTGACAATTGGGGCCTTGTGCGATTCGACATCCACATCAGATTTCTTATGAATAGAAAGGACGAATGTTATTACTTATGGGAAAATGTTATAACTTAAACTTATTAAAAAATGTTATTACTTAAACTTATTGAAAAATGTTATTACTTAAACTTATTTAACAAGATAAGTTCCCATATATAATATTAGATAAAGTACATTCAATGTAAGTGAAATCGCGTATGCAGCTAATAACACAATTAAACTAATACAATTTGGTATTTGTCGGTAGACGCTCAGATGGAGTTTATCAGCATATACATATTAATCAATGAGGTTATATTAGTCGAATCAAGCTGAATAGGATTTATCACAATGAGTATCCCGCAATAAAGCAATATCCAGTGGAATCCTCGAATGTAACTCGCAGCCTTGTTTCGAATTTCTCAAGTTAATTTATCCTATTAAAACATAACTCTCACTTACTAAAACATAATGAACTCGCACTACAATATAACACTGTGCTGCTAATGTATCGTATGGCAGTATATAGCAATTAACGTGTTCGGCTGGCAGACTTTAAATATTTGATAAATATATTAATAATATCCGAAAGACTAATTAATTACATATCATAGAAATAAAACATTGGAAGAGTATAAAGGCGATCTTCTAAATTTACTGTGATGTAGAAATTTAGACTTCAATTTAAATTTATGTTCGTTAATGCGTGTTGGAACTAATATATGGTGCTGTATTACATGATAATCTGCATAAATTATTATTATTTTTGTTAAATGACTGTGTCAATCGATAACATCCTTGGTCTCTATATTTATATTATCTTTCTTTTAGATGTCTTCATGTCATGAGGCAGTAATGTAGAATTTGTTAGAATCAGTGCGCTTCTGTTTTTGTGACGTTTCTGCAAAAAAATGACCAGTATGCTGTTAGTTGCTATTTAAATGTTTCACTTCACATTCTTATAAATTAAGTCCAGTTTAATAGTAACTAGCGAGTCTAGAATCCATACTTATATGGATTTTCGAATATTTTCCAGCGTAATGTACAGCACTCCAAATAAATCTAAACACAGATTATTATTCCGGCTCATTGGTTGTACAGTCAAATCAAAAGTGTCTGTAGACTTGAAAAAATGTCTACTATAAATACATGTGCATCCCTTTTGTATAAGGGTCCCCTTCATATTTAGTTTCTCATTATTTCCAATAACACAAATGACAACTTTTATTTTTTTCTATTCTTCTCTTGTCATTCATTTTTCTTCATTCTTCTATTGTGTCGAATTTATGATAAATTTAAATTTGTGAGCGATTCCAAGAGAGATCGGAAGCTTGCATTCCATGCATCTCCTTAAATAAAGGAGATGCACAGAAAAACCACACGGGGTACTTCTCCATATTCAATAGAAAAACAAATATCATAAATGTTTTGCAGTTATACATTTTCGATTTCGTTGATATGTTTTAAAGCGTGACCTATTATAATGTTGATTAGTACACATTACTGATAAACAATGTATCAAAAAACTTTTGTGTTTACAAAAATACTCTATTTAGACTTGCAACAGTTGTCTATAACAAAATTTCATTGATGAAATATGAAAATTATAGAGTTGCCAAAAACACAGTTTTATGATGTTCTTTTGTTTACTTGTGTGAGGAGGAGGATATGCGGAAACCAGGAGACATTTTGGCAGATTTATATACAAATATTTATGATTTCTAGTAAGACATACAAAAGCCCAGACTAGTAGGCGCCAGTTTATAGCAGCACTGAGCCGAGAAGTCATAAAAGCCATAAATAAGGGGGCTTCATTTACAGGTGTGGTCGAGCCAGAAAAGTTACTGGAAGCTAAAGATGAAACCATGGGATTGGTTAAAGGTTTAACCAATGAGGAAGTGTGGCCGCATCGTCCCCAGGTCAACCAATGATCGCCGAAAAGGAGTATTTAGACCTCAGGTAAAAACAATGTGGCAACAGGCAGAAGATTCAACTAACAAAATTTGAATATACATCAAGTTATTCATACAATTCAGTCATGATTTAATATTCATTAAGTTACACATGCATTCAATAAAGAGTCGATTTTAAAAACCAGTGTAAAGAGTCACATTCATAGTCTTCTAAAAAATAGAGAAGAGGCTACGCAAGAGTGTATTTTAGAAGTCAGTATGCAGAGATATAAGTGTGGTTGAAGGCCCAGACCACACAGCCAACCCTAAGGGTTACGGCAATCAAGCGTGTGGCCGAGATATAAGTGTGGTGTAATAGCTAATATAGTCAGCCTATAATAAATACTGAAAGATGGTGCAACAACCAATGACTCACAAACTTCTAACGACAGCAAAAGAGATATGTAATTTGCAGCTGTTATATATGGTTATAATAATAATATTAAGAAATTGATATACCTGGTCTCACACACCTGGTATCCTCCTTAAAATGTGTGTGTAATTATTGTAATTTAATCATAGTTATAATGTGTTTAATAAATAATGTTTATTTTAAAGTTAAAATGGTAGAAGTTATTTAGTATAATTAATAATGGTATTCCAGGAATTCGCACAAAAAATTATGTAATGTACGACTATATAATTTATGGGTAATTTCAGATTGATAGCTAAGACAACCCAATGTTAAAATGTAATTATAATTGTAGTTAACAATTATGTGTGTTATTGTTGATTTTTCCAAAACAGTAGACAAAGACTGACGAATGATCACGATTGTTAAAACTTTTAACATACTCACTGTCTGTTTAATTAAAATCATTTAATATGTCGATATTTTAAACCACAAGTGTCGTACAATCAGTAAAATTCCAAAATTAATACTTACCTGGATATCAATATAGCTTAGATTCAGCTCCTTATAATATTATAAAATTAAACTAAAGTAAAAACGATCTTATTATGCTGGGAGTGAAGAACGAAAACTGCCAGGAGCTGCTGGCAGACCTTCAGCTAATCATGCTGCGTTATTAATTGTTAACATTTCTATGATTCTTGACGATAAACTTTTTTGGGGAAATATTTTTCTATTACCAATGTGAAAATTACTCATGGTAAGTCTGAAAAAAACTAGTAGAGGAATGTTTATTTGGTAGCTTGATGCTGAAGGAGGTAAATTTACAAAGCTTTAACAATTTAAACATTTTCTTTCAAAATTTACATTGATATATACTTCAAATTTATATTAACAAATTTGTTCATCATTGTCAACACGACAGTGGTGCCGTGAGGAGGATACTCTGATGTTGAGAATGATGACTAAATTTGCAAATATAAATTTGAAGGATATATTAATGTAAATTTTGAAACGAATTGTCATATTTTAAAAGCCACCACCTTCAACATCATTCTACCGAAACCACCTTCGACATCCCGCCACCAAAACCAACACCTTATTATAACACCTTATCACTTCACAAATAAACACATCTGTACTAGATTTTAGACTTACTTACCTTGAATAATTTTAACGCATGTAATAAAAACAAATATTTCTCCTAAAATAGATTATTGACAATAAACATAGTAATTAGTAATGCAGAATCATTTACAAATTAAAGATTTTTCACTATAATTAATAATATAATTTATTAAATAAGCAATTTGGTTTTTTGTGGCCAAAATAACAATACTATTTTTGTCGTTATTCACTAATGTCCTAGAAGATAAGTAATTTCAGAAAAACTGTGGCATAGCTGGGTTTTACATGATACATGAAGCATGTGATCACAGCATAACAATTTACAAATGATTTAAAAGTTTTTAACTCAAAGTTCGACTTGTCAGAATTCCCTTCCATGAAGATTTAGACTATCACAGGGTGAATCAACCCAGCACTTGGTAGAATAAATTAAAGGCAACTAGTTTTGTGACAGATTTTTTTGACAGATTATTTAGCTTTCAATTAAAACATATTGTGGAACACAACTCTGGCAACGGACAACTACAAATTAGACAACTATAATTTATCCAAACTACAAATTAGACAGAATTATTTAAATAATTTTACAGAACAGACTATTTCAATAATTTTACATGAAATATGATTTCACAATTCTTGCTTCATAGGGACGGTTCGCTCAGAAACAACCGTATCTATTGAAAACCGCAAACGAAAGACAGAAAAATTCCAAGTTAGCCGTGAACTTTGTTGCTAGAAACACTTAATAGTATATATATAAATAAATATATATAAATAAATATATATATATATATATATATATATATATATATAAACACTTTGCTATACACACATATTATATATATATATATATGCAATGAATTATTCTCCCTGAGTTGTTATATCATTTCCTTGGTATTTACATATTATTGTTGTCAAAATACAAACTTTCAAATATTACTTTAAGTTAAAGTTTCAAATTAACTTTATTCAAATGTTAACATAAGAAGCAGTAAAAAAGTCAATAAAAGAATGTGCCGAAAGAAACCAAACACTCTTTCTGAAACAGCAGATTCATTCAGCTGGAGTTTCCAGATGCTGCCGTCACAAGAAATGTATAAAAGGAATTATGATTCTTTACTAAGGTTTCTAAAGTTTTTATGTCAGAAGGTTAATGTTAGTTTTTTAAAATCAAAGACAACCAACAAATAGATTTAAAAGTATTTTATTAAAACATCATTTTTACGATGTGCAAAATCAGACAGCCATAGTGCTTTCGGGCACTATTATGCCCTTCATCAGTGGCGAAGGGAAAACAAGGGGCGTATATATGCTTAAATATAGGCCATAACCGCCAGGCAAAATTTACATATAAATCAATTTACGTTGTTACATTTTATAAATACGAGGCATTTAAATACAATTTGATTATAAAATACAAATCCCAATAAGAGGAAAAAGCTCATAAATTAAATGATAACCAATAGGAATGCCGTCAAAAAAATAAATAAAGCATCTACTAAATTTTCTGGAAATCATATAAATGTTTGACAGGTGGTGAGTTGAGAACGAGACGCCAATCATAATGGGATCAAAATAACAAATTGACACACGGTAAGGAAAAAAAATCTGATGTGGGCAGTACATGACTTTCCTTATATAATGCAATGAATTTACTACTTTTGCAGTAAAAAAAAATATTATTTTTATAGTAGTTATTTATATTCTTTCCAAGCTATTGAGTTTTCGTCAATGAGTCGTCATTTTCCATGTCGTCATCATCACTGAGTCGTCATTGATTTAGCGTCATTTTTATCCATTTGGCGAATTTTTCGCTAATTTAGCAACATTTACAAAAAGTCGCCAAGTTGGCGACATTTCACCAAATTCGTCGCCAAAATCTCGCCAAGCGTTATGGACGAAGATATAAGTTATTCTTACAGCAGATAAATGACTATTGGCGTTCAAATACAAAAGTATTACTCAAAGTACCTTTTTTCATGAATGGAACGAGCTAGATCCACGAAAATGATGTCACCAAATTTATCGCATGGTATTACATATGAAAAGTGAACATGTTTCTCAATAGGAAATATTTTTTTTTATTTTATATGACTTTCTGATAATTTTTTTGAAAAATGTGCAATATCTCCAGAACGGTTCATGTTGGCGTTCTAAAATTTATGTCAATCGTTTTTTAATGAAAAATTACATAAGAAATGTCTATTTGCGTAACTTTATCAGCGGTTTTGATTTTTTGACGATTTTTGAAAACTACACACGAAAATTTAGGCGGGTTCTGAACATTCGATTGCGTATAAAAACAACAGGATTCCAGTATTTACGGATTGTGATTTTTGTACCACATTTCGTTCGAATCGGTCCATTCTTTCGTCAGTTATCGTCTCCACAGGCTCACTGACACACACACACACATACTTTCACACACACACAGACATCACTTCAAAAATATTTGATTCGTAATCAGGGATGCTTGAAACGTGCTCTCCCGTCGAAAAACCGAATTTTTTGACGATTTTTGAAAACTACACTCGAAAATTTGGGGGGGGGGGGTCTGAACATTCGATTGCGTATAAAAACAACAGGATTCCAGTGTTTACGGATTGTGATTTTTGTACCACATTTCGTTCGAATCGGTCCATTCTTTCGTCAGTTATCGTCTCCACAGGCTCACTGACACACACACACACATACTTTCACACACACACACAGACATCACTTCAAAAATATTTGATTCGTAATCAGGGATGCTTGAAACGTGCTCTCCCGTCGAAACACCGAATTCGAATTTTCGACCCCGTCACAATACTTTCCTTATACATTATGTATACAAGGAAACTAATAAAAAGGATTCATAAAGTAAAATATTACGGGGGTTGTTGCAGTTAATCAAGTTTTATCAAACATACGTTGAAAATGATCATTAATACATACTGGGCTAGAGCCGTGAACAATTTACCATTTTTAACATTGCGAGCATGTTCACCGAAACTAATCCCAACAGTGCGTTTAGTATTTACTGCCAATGTAGAATGTAAAGTTATTTTTGAGAGATAAAAGGGGGGGCCTCGTATACGTACACCCTAACCTGACACTTAAAATTACTTCTATCCTTAAATTTATCTGAACATATACGATTAAATAACGTAGTAAAGGTAGAATTTGCGGGCTTAAACTTAAATTCATGGCGAAAATGACTAAGACGACGAAAAATCGCAGGGTGATACCGGAGACTGGATATATACGACATAAGATCAGAAATGAAAATGAGATTAGTATTAGGATGAATAAAATTATAACGAATATGGGAAATTTTTGTATAAATAAACTCGAAAGTGTGAGCGGTCTCATGGCCAAGGTTAAAGATAAAGTCAATTTCAGTAACTACAGTCTAAATAGATGAACACATGTTAAAGGCACGATTAAAATAAGATTAAAAGGGGCTTTTTTAGAAGAAATTGGGGGAGGGAAGTTAGCAGGAATACAAGAATTAGTGAAAGTAGGTTTATGAAAAGCAGAAGTATGAAAACCAGGAGAGTTGCCGGAAATAAAAAAATCCAAAAA
This sequence comes from Amaurobius ferox, assembly GCA_951213105.1. Taxonomy (NCBI): domain Eukaryota; kingdom Metazoa; phylum Arthropoda; class Arachnida; order Araneae; family Amaurobiidae; genus Amaurobius; species Amaurobius ferox. The sequence goes on from OX578134.1 coordinate 19,104,574, forward strand.
CTGTAAAGAAAAATTAGACTCATATTCGACGGTAAAATTAACAGAGGGGTAAAAATCATTGGCATCTGTAATAAGGTAAAGGTGTCCTTATCAAAATTACTGTACTTGGACTTACCTTTGATGCCTTCACTAAGGGTGGAGCATGTAAACTCCCGGTTCTCAAGCCGGAGAGACAAAAGCACAAGATATAAATAAACACACTTATCTAATTTGACCAATTTATTTAATATTTAAGATCACAGATATCTATTTAAGTCTTGATTATTAATACTATTCGTAAATCCATTATTATAATATATCTAGCACTAACAATATTTCATTAATAAACATATTGCACACATAATATAATTGATGCATATATTTAGACACTTTCTTTTAATTTACCGAAACTCAAAATAGTTCTTTTAGTTTAAAATACAAGAACGCGTTATTACGACATAGATTCGTACGAACTAATTGTTCATTATTAGATAACCGTAAAATTGTGTGCCTTCTGTGCTAATTAGTGACAAGTGAAATACATAAATACCTATGATTTCTTGCCATTCAACACTTATTCGCGCAAACACTATGCTGTGAGATTCTATTGCACATCACACTTCTGAACCACGCTTTTTTTTTAGCGTGCTCACTGTAGATATTTTTTGCACAAAACCAAGAGACATGTTGTTAGCTCGTTCGAAAATTCAAGTCTGCCGAACTGTCTAGAACAAACTTTGGGGCACTTTTTTATTTCCCCCTTTGGTTTCATACCACTTCTCCCATTTGTCGTTGATGCAGAAGGGGATGACCACTGTTTATCTATGATTGTGTTGCAATTGGTTTCCTCTGCTGCATTTAGATTGCTCATTATCTTTCTTGGCATTTGTAATTGGGAGTGCAACATGTAGTACAAATATTGTACTACAACATCCAAAAGATTCCTACAACAGCCTCAGCTAAAATGTCAGATAAGGGGTTACCCATAGGGGCACCCATAGTTTGCAAAATGATATTATCACGCAAACTAAAGTAATTTGTCTCTGCGAGAACATTCAATGCAGAAGTTATTGTGTCAATAAAGGGAATAGTACAGACATAGTCATATTTTGGCAATAATATTCATAGAAGTAGAAAATATGGACAAAACTTCAAAACTATGAAAAGTGCAATTTGGAACAAAATTAGAATTAAAGAGATGTTTAATGAAATTTTCAGTAGAGTTGAAGGAATAAACATGGTTATTAAAATAGTTTAAGAAAATTAGCTAAAGCTTTTTCTAAAAAATAAGTAGGACCATTATATTTAGACACAGTAGGACGCATGGGATGATTAGCATTATGCAGTTTAATTAGTCCGAAAATTTAGGATAATTAATGACAAGTATGGAAAACAGCAGCTTTAATAGTGGGAGGAAGGACGGAAGATTTAGAAGTTAGCCATCCTGGAGCAAATTATTTTAACGTGAATGCAAGCCATCTCGGCAATACACTTCTGCATGGAATCGACATAATCATCACTATTGGTGATACCACTATTGGAAGATCACTATTGGATCATCACTATTGGAAGATCACTATTGGATCATCACTATTGGAAGATCACTATTGGATCATCACTGTTGGAAAATCACTATTGGATCATCACTATTAGAAGATCACTATTGGATCATCACTATTGGAAGATCACTATTAGATCATCACTATTGGAAGATCAAGGAGGTCATTAGTGATCTTTTGTATAATGTTAATAATTTTTACCCTCCATTAATTTTACCATTGAACATGAGTCAAATTTTTCTTTACCGTTTCTGGATGTCCTTGTTTCCCGAAACTCTATTGGTTTCTATACTACTATTTTTCATAAACCTACTTTTATTAATTCTTGTATCCCCGATAATTCCTATCACCTTATTCCTTCAAAAAAAGTGTCTTTTAAAGCTTACCTTAATCGTGCCATTAATATTTGTTCACATATTCCGGTTTTAGTTACTGAAATTGATTTTATCTTTAACCTTGGTTATGAAGCTGTTTATTCTTTCGAGTTCATTTATAAAATACTTTCCCATATTCGTAATAATTTTATGAATCCGAATAATAAGTTTGTTCCAGTATCTGATCTTATGCGTATTAATCTAGTCTTCCTTATCACCCAACGGTTTTCAATACTCTTATTCATTTTTGCCAAGAATTTAATTTCGAGCCTGCTCATTCTACTGTTTTTACGTCATTTAATCGTATCAGTTCAGATAAATATAAGGCTAATACCAAATCCAAAAGTTAGACTGGAGTGTATGTTGTTCCACTTTTATCTCCCGATAATAATAACTTCAAGTTCTATATTGGCAGTACTAAACGTACTGTAGGTATTCGTTTAGCTGAACATGTTCGCGGAATTAAAAATGGTAAACTATCCACGGCTCTTGTCCACTATGTTATTAATGATAATTTGTAGCTCTTGTCCACTATGTTATTAATAATAATTTGCAGCCTATGTTTGATAAAACTGTTCTTTTAATTAACTGAAATAACCCCCGTAATATTTTACTTTATTAATCCCATTTTATTGATATTTACCAAAACTCTATTTGTAATTTTGACCCGTTCTGACCCTTAGTTATGCTCGGCGACTCGTTCTTGACTCTCTGCTGACCACGCTTTTACATGATTTTGTAAAAATTCAATAGCAGTTTTCTGTTCATTCATCATTTTTGTTGACATTTATGTTGGTTATTAAACTCTATTTCTTATTGTAATGTGTATTTTTATGATTATTTAATTTGCCTCGTTCTGTTTATAAAATTAAAAATATATTATTTGATATATGTAATTACTTTCCTTATATACATATAATATATAAGGAAAGTATTGTGACGAGGTCGAAAATTCGAATTCGAGTTTTCAACGGGAGAGCACGTTTCAAGCATTCCTGAACAGGAATCATACGTTTTTGAGATGATGTATGTGTGTGTGTATGTGTGCGTGTGTGTGTGTGTGAGTGTGTGTGTGCGTGTCTGGAGACGATAACTGACAGAAGAATGGACCGATCGCTACAAAATTTGGTACAAAAATTACTATCCATGAATTCTGGAAACCTATTGTTTTTATTCGCAATCGCATGTTCAGAACCCCCTAAATTTTCAAGTGAAATTTTGAAAAAAAATCATCAAAAGATAAAAACCTTTAACCAAGTCACGTAAATAGTCATTTCTTATGTAATGTTTCATTAGAAAACGATTAAAACAAATTTTAGAACGCTAGTATGGACAATTCTCGAGATATTGTACATTTTTCAAAAAAATTATCAAAAAATCATATAAAATTAAAAAAAAATATTACCTGTTGTTGAAATATGTAAACTTTTCATAGGTAATATCATACGATAAATTGGGTGACATCCTTTTCATGGATCTAGATAGTTCCATTCATGAGAAAATATACTTTAAGTAGTACTTTTGTATTCGGACGCCAATAGTCAGTTATCTGATACAAGAATAACTTATTTCTCCGTCCATAACACTTGGTGACGGATTTGGTGGAATGTCGACAACTTGGCGACTTTTTTAAATTTTGACAAATTAACGAAAATGTCGCCAAATTGATAAACATGTCGCTAAATCAATGAAAATGACGACTAGATGATGAAATAAGTATTAATATATTTTAATATAAGGACTCTACCGCTTACTGAGGATGCTATAAGTATTTGTTGCGTGGGTTTTCACCACACGTCCGGTCAGAACGCAAAAATTCATTACTATCGATAAAAGAGATCCTCGACATTGGCCGTGTCGATTAAAATACAGATATGCAATCAATAATATATTAGAAATTATGAATGAGAAATGAGGACAGATATAAAACAATAACAGAATTTATTCACACACAAAAATAACAATGAAAGATATTCTATTAACATCCTAACATACACATGAATAACCTCAGACAGCATCTCTGTGCAAAAATATAGATCCCATTATAATTAACACCTTTCAATAATGAATTTCAAAAATTATCCATTTAAAACATTATAGTCTCTCTGTGGTTAGACTGCATTAAAATTTGGAATTAACTCGTATCTAAACATGTGATACGTTAAAAAATGCTAATTTACATATAAGAAACAATTAATCTGCATATTAAGCTATTATTCAAAAAGGTTCTCGAGAGAGAGAGATCGTTTCCTGCCAACAATAAAGTATGTAAAAGTGCATGCATGTCATACCTTCAACATCTCGCCGGACAGATCATCAGAATGTCGGAAAGCGTCGGAGTCCCATTACGGGATCCGTAGAGTCAGGACCTTTCGTCTCGGACTCGGGGAAAACCAGTCCCACAAAATCAGGACCTCACTGCTCGAGATCAGAAAATCAAGTCTCCCTCAAAAACTCTCTCAAGAACTATCTCTCGCACACTGAAAATTAACACCTCCTACAAAGGCTACGCCCCTGGTTTCCATTTGTTTGAAACCGAAGCCCTTGCATTTTCCCATAGGTCGGCGTATAGTTACATGTCAGCTATTGGGTACTGCATGGCAGAGGGTTGGTTAGCATCCAAGAATTAATGGGTACCATCTGGGTCAAAATTCCCATGTACTCGGGCGCACGTGTGGCCGGAAACTGTCAAGGATTAGCTCTCCCCAAATGCGCCCTGCTGTGAGCCCCCCTCTGTAACTGAGCCATCTCTGTCCATATTTCGCAGAAACATTGCTTGTTCACCCTTTCCAAGGTGTTGACCAAGGGAAACGTATATGTATTGTGGGAGTAGCACAGGGACCATCTTTAGAGGTTGCACTCTCTCCACAATTCACAATGTAACATATTTGCCATGGAACAGTATTAATGATTGTTAATTGAATATTTTGAAATAGTTTTATATGTTATCATTCTGAAAATCGCCTAATGTACAATTCAACGATAAAAACACAGCACAGTGGAACTTATACATTATTTTTTTACTGTAAAGAGTGAATTCATTGCATTATATAAGGAAAGTCATGTGCTGTCCACATCAGATTTTTTTGTATGTAGTTGATGTATGTAAAATTCGCCTGGCGGGTGGCCTATATTTAGGCACTTATTCGCACATTATTATTTTACTTCGCCACTGATGAAGGACAGGATAATGTTCGAAAGCGCTTTGGCTATGATTTTGTATATCAAAATAAGGAGAATTTAATAAATGACTTTTTTAGACACTTATTTAATTGTCTTTGATTTTAAAGTTTATTGGTTAACGTGTTTACCATGCTGTTTATTAAAACAATTGAAATGTCAGCGGGATCATAATTAAAAGTGTATTCAATTTTAAGGTATTATTTTAAACAAATTTTAAAAATTAATATTTGAAGTATTGGGTTAGTATACAATTAGTATCTAATTGCAATACACAGCTAATCTCAGTATAATTTTAACCATTTGCTTACGGGTGGAACAGCGTCAATCCCAAATGAAGAACCTTTCAAAAATACAGGTATTTCATATACCCTATCCTAAACAGTTCAATTCCCCTTTGCAGAGATTGGCGCCAATGCCTGCAAAAGGGGATCGAACTGTTTGAGATAAGGTATGTCAAATACCTGTCTTTTTGAGAGGTTATTCGTTTCAGATTGAAGCTGTTCGACCCGTAAGCAAAAGATTAATATAAGTGCGCGAATCTATAAATTCCCAACATAGACCATTACAGCTGTTAATTTTCTTATCAATTAATAGTGTTACCAACGTTACTTCATGAAAACGTTTTAAAAGTTTTTTTTTTAAATAATAAATTTCAAATGGCGTTTATTCCAAATAATTCAAAAGTCAATTTGATTTTCATAGTTTTGCGTTCAGTTTGTATTCTTATATTATTGGTTAAAATAAAAACTCCATGCTGATATCTGCATTGCTTTTTGAGTTATTATATTTATAACTTACACATATACACACAGGAAATCATTTCAAAAGTATCTTAAGTATCTTAAGCTAATCTGGCTTAAGGTAATATATCTATCTTGTCTACCTTAAACTTCTTATCTTTGTATCTTAACTGTCTTAAGTATCTTATCAAAAATGTTTAGAAACACGTTTAAAAATATTAAATTATTAACAGTAAAAACTGCCTTTTTAAGAGTAAAAAGTCAATTTTAATATGACACCATTTAAGACGTTAAAACAATATTACAATTAGGTCAGACCATTTTCGAACGTCTAAGTCCGAATATATTATCTTAAATTAATCTATCTTAAGAATCTTATAAGTTGTCTTTTAGTCCAGTATCTTAAACAGTATATTTCCTTCAAAATCTTAAATAATTTTTTTTTTCAGAAAAAGTATTTTCTCTATGATATAAGATAATGTAAAATGAATCTGTTCCAGCAATGTAAATGTCAATGCATGGACTATTTTACGTATTAATAGCACAAAATATTACTTCATTTGTAATTAAGGTTTTATTGGCAATAGAAATAGAATGTTTGAATTGTCATTAACTTTTACATTCGTAATGAATATTTAAACATATCTTGATTAATTTCTTCATTGTTTAAACACTTTTATAAGTCAGTGAACAGTTAATTAGTTTTAATTTAGAAGATACCAATTTGCTTTCACTTTAAGAACGCATGAAATATTTAACTTATAATCACAAGCATATTTAATTTAGTTTAAGATTTAATCAAATTTTACTACGTTTGATGAAACACTATGAATAAAGTTTTGCTAAATAAAGATAAATTGTTTCTAAAGGTCACGTATGTAATGTGAAACGACTTTGTGACAATTATCTTGTGATATTTATTTAAATCGCTTATTTTCTATATAAATTAACAATTTCTATATAAATAAACAACTTTAACAACCTCAATCAATATTGATACAAACTGACCCATAAGTGGGCTTAACACGCCTTCGTCAGGCTTAACTCGATTCCTCAAGCTTACATACCCAAAGTCGGTGTGTGTGTGGGAGAGGGGGTGGGGTTCATGCCTCCTTCGAGTTTGACATGACGTGGTAGATTTTGGTGTCCCAGACACATTCTGACTTTATCTCGATATACCAATGCTCTGAATTTTATTCAGAGTAGTACTACTAAAGTACTACTAAAAATAGTACTACAAATAGTACTAAAGTAGTACTAAAGTAGTACTACAGAGTAGTACTACTAAGTACTACTAAAAATTGAAAATTATGTAAAATTTGTGGGTGACTTCATATTTTGTGACTCAATAAATGTGATTTGCAGAGTCCACTTTGATAAGTGCTTGCACTTCGTCCCAGTAGCTCAACGGTAGAACGTCGGCTGGCCAGTTCGGAGATCCAGAGTTCGATTCCTGGTTGGGGCAGGAAGGTTCTTTATAATGGCGCCCGAGCAAAGATTGTCGGAGATTAGTACAAAGATGTCGGAGGTCTGAAGACCCCAGACCGTGCGACTCACATAGTGAGTTTAGAGTAGTTATCTGCACGGCCGGGAAAGGATACCTCCTGCATTTAAGAGGCACCCAAAGTCTACCATCCTGCCAAACGAACTTTTATTTAGGTCTAAAAATATAACAATTTATGAAAAATATTGTGATTAAACAGACAGTTTTACATTATATTTGAACTTGATAAGTACGTCCATTTAACAAAAATGGGAAAATGGTTATTGCGAATATAGATAAAAAGATCATTGAAAAATAAAATTTAGAGTGAGGTATAATAACATAATGAAAAATAGATTAAAATGAAAGAAAATAATAAAATTTTAAAAGTAAAATTTAGAAAATATGTGAACAGAAAATATATGAAAAGGAAAATAATTAGGCGTATGAAAACAAAAACAGAAATTTAGAATAAAATTTAAAGAAAAAAAAAGAAAAAATACAAATAAAAAGGGTCAAAAGAAAAAGAAAGATCCAAGAAAATAAGAATAGTTAAAATAGCTTTTTTTTTTTTTTTTTTTTTTTTAAAGGAAAAAATAGAGGGAACACAATAAGTTCATATAAGTGAATAAGAATGAAATAAAGGGATTCATTGATCAAAATTAAGTGAGAGCTGAATCTACTCATAAGCTTAGGTCACTTTATTAGAAATTTCCATGGAAACAAGAATACAGTTTTTAATTTTATCTACTGAAGAGGGATTTGAACGAACTTTGGAGAACCAAATTGGTTTATTAGAGGGGGAAGGTTTGCAGAGATGAAATTTTTTAGAAAAAGGACAATCGAAAATGTAATGGTCAACGTCACCGAATTTATTGCAAATACAGTTAGAGGTGGATTTAATTTTGAAAAAGTATAATTAATCAAGAAAGGGGCCATAACCAGTAAGAAAGTAAATGAGATATTTATTAAAAATTTGTAAATTAGGATTCACGATAGGGAGGTAAGACTATTTACAGCCGGATCACCAGTCCTGGTGGAAATGTAATTATTAAGATAATTTTACCAAAGATTAAGAATATGAGATTTACAAAATTTTGAGAGGAGCGAGTAAGGAAAGGGAATAGTAAGAGGGGAACCAGAGATAGCAGCAATTTTAGCATGGTAATCAGCAATTTCATTTCCAGATATGTTATTGTGAGCTTTTACCCAAGAAATATTGACAAGGTTTATGGCAAGGAGAGCTTTGTATTTAATGGAGTTAAGATAATTAGATTTATTTTTTATTGAGTTAAGAGCTTGAATGGAAGAGAGGCTATCGGAAAAAATATTAACAGGGGTATAATTAGAGGAAGCCCAGTCAATAGCAAAGGAAATAGCAGTAAGTTCGGCTTGGAATAATGTATTCCTGTTGTCAAGTTTATAGGAGAGAACCTTTTCCAGAACATCATGTTTAAAAATGCAGACTGAAAAACCAGTGTTATTGTCAATATTTGAACCATCAGTATATATATTATAAATGACAGAGTTTTTATCCATTCTGTTAACTAAATTTACGGACCATTTAGAGGGGTGAAAGTTAGAGAAAGGAACAAGGAAATCAAAATCAGAGGGAGGCGGGAGGGAGGGAGAAGAAAAGGAATCAATTTTTTGTTTCCAAAAATTAAATTTATTATAGAGGGTAGAAATTGTAAAAGGAATGAGGGGAATACCAGTGAGGGAAAATACGGAGATATTAGATATTGTACGATAGCCTGGGCAGATTTTTAGAAGGAAGATCCTTTGGAGTGAAAGAAGTTTTTTTATTTGCATTTTTTTTAGTTTTTTACCCCATATAGCAAAACCGTAAGTAATAACTATTTCCACAACACATAGATACCAGCATTTTAAGAAACATTTTTTGACACCCCAATTTTTCCCAGATATTTGGCCAAAAGTAGTACAAAATTTTATACATTTTTCTTGGAGATATCGAATATGAGGGTCCCAATTTAATTTATTATCAATGATTAAACCTAAAAATTTTAAATTATTTTTAATTTTAATGGATCTATTATTAAATTTGAAAATGGGATTTCTTTTCATACTAGAGTAAATTTTTGGGAAAATAACGGAGCAACTTTTATCAATAGATATTTCTAATATCAAATTATTGAGGGAAATAGAAAGAGAGTTAAGGAGGGAATTGGTATTAGTTTCAAGGACATTTCTATTATTGTCAAATGTAATTATAGCAAGGTCGTCCGCAAAGGCTTGAAGATAAAATAAATCACTATTAATGGAAAGAATTTCATTGAAGTAAAGGTTCCAAATGAAGGGAGCGATAACTAATCCTTGCGGAGCGCCTTTCGAAATTAATTTTGAGATATATAAAGACCCGTCAGAAAAAGTAACAGTTCTATGGCTAAGATAAGTATAAATAAAATTTCTATAAGGGATAGGAATGTTTAATTTGACAAAAGTAAGAGTCGTTAGATGTCGGAGGTCTGAAAGTAACCTCAGTATGATTAGTACGAATTCAGTGGATTCTGGAAGATTGAGCGCTAATTTGAAATTGAGAGGATAATGATCACGCAGGATACTAGCCTGAATAAAAATAGTTGAAGTAGGAGGATAATGTGAGGTAAAAATAGCAGGAAGTGGTCAGTCAGATTGTCAGTGGCCCACCAATATGTCTTTAGAATATAGAGAATGCAGAGTCCACTTCGACGATAAGCTCTTGCAATTTCTTCCCAGTGGCTCAACGATAAAGCGTGGGCTGGCCAATTAGGAGGTCCAGGGTTCGATTCTCGGTTTGAGAATATCTCTACATTAAACTAAATCAAATTCGTCTGAAAAATGAGGAAGAAAACATATTTCTCTAGATCTAAACCATGGGAAATAAGTGCCAGAGGCTTACAAATTTATTTCATTTAGTGTTGAGCCCAGCAGTTCTGCAGATTACTTAAGTAGGCCCAAATCTCTGACTAAGTTGTTTAAATCGGTCTGTGAAAAAATTAAGGTGTGCCAGTTCTTTTGTATTTTTCATTATTGATATCTTCAACTTCTTCATTTTATTCGCAGCTGAATGGTTCCTCTAAATTTTGTAAATCTGTTGACACGGGTATTTCAGAACCATATTCAACTGAGAATATTGCTGATGGTAAATTAGGATATAAAATGTATTTTTTATTCTTCATATTAAAACCTCGAACATTCATCGGATTGGTTGCAGTGGGGGGGGACTGCCATATCATGGGGATTCCGAAATGGAAAGATCCTTGTTGTCCCTTCAACCACATTCTAAGATCATTGCCAGCACAGATGACATAGAAAAATGTGTTATCAATATGAATCATGTACTGCTAGAGGCAGTCGCTGAGGCCTCGAAACCAAAAAGACCACGACCTAATTATCACACACTTCCAGGTGATATTAGGGACAATATTAGACAGCGAAATCGATTACGAAAGGATTGGCAACGCACCAGGTTCCCGTATTACAGCGTATGCTTTCGTAAACTTCAACATGAGATCAAGGCTATGATTAAGACACACATCCAGCAACGCTGGAAAATACACCTCGAGGGACTTACACCTACAAATCACAGTCTCTGGCGAACAGATCCATCTGCAACATGCTATCGCAAGTTCATCGAAACAGAGCACCCTCTACGGAGAAGAGTGAAAATTGCTATGCTATGATCGTTGCTATATCGCTTCTAACAAATGGACATTTCTACACTTTCGATGTGGGGTTACGCGTCTGAGACGCAGGTACCCCGTAAGCCAGCGTCTTGGCTTGGCTTGGCATTCTAAGATCTTCAAATGAGTCACCCGTTAGCTCGGAGAATCAGATTAAAGGTAGCCACTAGCACATTTATCTGTATCAACCACCTGCACTTTTATTCATCCCTCCCTCCCTCTCCTATCTTGAGAATAATAAATTTCGTGAAAAATTATTTATTTACCATAAAACTGTACTTCAATAAAGTACTAATGCAACTAATTAACTGTAAATAATGCAGAAATAAAATAAATATATTTATTTCTATTATTAAAATTAAGCGCATTTGTATATACCAATGCGCCGAATTTCAATCCAAAAACTACTAAAAATTGTAAATTGATCAAAATTGGTGGGTGAAGGACGTTTTTTACTATTTTTTTTTTTTTACCGAACACTTAACACTTTATAAGACTCAATTATTACTTCCCAGACAACTTTTCCATCGTAGGTTTGTGTTATATAAAAATAATGAAAAATATACTAATAAACTATTGTGCAAATAAAGAGGATTTAAAACGAATTCGATATATTTCAATAAGAGCGAATACATATGTGGTAAAATGTACAGAAAGGTGCCCGGGCACCTGGTTATTGACAAAATAGTTAAATTGTCGGCATACATTTCTTCATGTCGTTATCAATACTTCAGTTTTACTAAAGGACAACTTATTGTATCTGTAATCATTGACACTATATGTTGGTTGATATATTAGCCATAAACATCCGAATTTCCTTTACGTCCTGCACATTAATATACACTCCCCAGCTAAAAAAAAGTCGCGCTCTAAGTAGAAACATGCAAATGTTGAGGAGGGACGAAGTGGTGATGCTTTTCGAGATTTTACATAATTCTCAGGGCAATACAACCTTTAAATGTAACGGGATCAGAGTGCAGCTGATCAGTTTACAGCGAACATGGCTGAATACGTTATACACGGTCGTGGAAAAGATGTCAAAGAGTTTAAAAAGAGCCAAATTCTTGGTCTGTGTAAATTCCAGACAACGTGCAAGGAGATTGCTGAAATCAATGGCACTGGGTTACGAATTGTCCAGCGGATTATTAAATCTTGGAGTTATGGCGATGGGCCCTCAAACTTGTGGAAAATGTGTTGTCGGAAAACAGTCCTAAATAATTGTGACAGAAGATCATTAAACGGTTAGTGAAATCGAATCGCAAAATATCGACCCTAGAACTTATCATGTTCAATAGTTGAAGCAAGACCATTTCCACTCTCACAATGAGACGAGAACGCAAAGGACTGGGATTAAACAGCTGCGTTCCAAACAGGACACTACTGGTAACTCAGAGTAATCGGAAATAAGACTCCAATTCATTAAGGAACATAAAGAATGGACTACTAAGCAATGGGGGGGGGGGAAATCATGTGGTCCGTTGAGTCCAGATTTATTCTCTTCCAACATGCTGGACGCATCAGAATTAGAAGGGAACCGAGTGATGCATTGGACGCTTTCTGTACTGTATCCACTGTACAGACCTCAGGAGGAAGTTTTATGATATGGGGTTGCTTCTGATTGACTGGTCGAGGTGCAGCAATAAAATGAAGTCATCTGAATATATGAATATACTGAATGACCATCTTATTCCATCAATGGCATGTTTTATCCTGAGGGCAATGTCATATTCCAGGATCACAACGCCACGATTCATCGTTCTTAAATTGTGGAAATATCGATTCCAAGAGCACGACTCCTCATTCGCACACTTGAATGGGCAACCACAAAGACATGACCTCAACCCCATTGAAGATATGGGGGATATACTGGGGGGAAGCTAAGGAATTATTTCACTCTTCCTTCATCAACCAAGGAACTTGGTAAAATGTTATGACAAATCTGAACACAAATCAGCGTTGAGACATTACATAAATTCATAGACAGAATGACACGACGAATGCATGCCGTGATTTGTGCTAACGATGGTCCAACCAATTATTACCTTGCACGACGTTTTTGGGCCAGCCAGTGTACATGTGCAGGTCGTACATTCTGCACATTATTTTCTGTAAATTTGTTAACAGAATTTTCCCAAAAGCTATTTTTCGTGTTGTTGAAATCGAAAACTTTTATCCATTTGTTATAAATTATAACACAAAATTTTACATGTTATAATATTTCTTTATATATATATATATATATATATATATATATATATATACACTACATCTAAGGAAAGTAATGTAACTTATAGATTGCAATTCAAATAACCTTCGGCATGAACATACATTGCATGAATGAGTTTTCTGATTAATCATTCTGTCAATACCGCTTTTCTGCTTATAATTAAAAACATTAATTGTAATCAGAAACTAGTTTATCTATCATTGAGTGGAAATGCAATATTTACGCAAATGAAGGCAAATACGCCACCAGATTAATATTAATGAACTATCCATCTGAATAATTTCCATGTTTGAGTAGAGATTTAATGAATCAGAATTCCAAAAAGGTATAACAACAGATGAAAGATAGAAATTAATTTATGATAGCCGCTCTGAAGTAAATACTAATTAGTTGTATAATCTTCAATTATTTTGTTTCATATGGGCAAATAGCTATGCGTCAAAATATTGGCATTCAGTTTTAGGCTTGTTCGCACTAGAGAAGCAATTTGAAACATTTCCAAATCGCTTAAAATTTGCTCACTACCTATTATATTCGACGGATTTTGAGTCATCATTGAATCATTCATTACTTGTGCGCGAAATCGCGTTAATTTACACTCGAAAATGATTGAATTATTAATTTTCAGTTTAAATATGTTTTTCACATTTAGTGCAGTTGCATATTTACTGAAGTAATACACATCACAGGTCGGTTTAAATAATGTCAGAACTAAAATAAATCGGATGCCGGCAGCACGTGACTTCCTCTTCAGACTTATTATTTTTCACTTCCATTCTTTCGTAGTGCATTACATTGAGTTTAAATAGGCAAAATGAAATGGACAATTATTTGAAATGATGCTAAGTTTATAGTTCTTATATAATTTCTGTTCCCACTTTTAATTCAATTTTTGTTTCTACATGGACCTATTTGGCAGTTAATTGATAGAATTGCGCGTGCATTAACTTTTATTCACCTTCCCAATATAATATTACCTGATAAGATAGACATTTCAAGAGATGTACAATACTTCCTATTTAGCCGGGGATTATTTCCCTAGGTTTGGGTTTTTGAAATAACAAATAAAATTCCTTACTGAAATATAATAACGAGTTTTCTTCTCAGCGCGATGTTCCCAGTTTCTTCGAGTAGGGAATAGAAAGAGAAAGCTTCCCCTAAAATTTGACCATCCAAATGTGGAAGTAATTATTTTGCTTCCAAACATTACATCTATCATATAGACATTAGATAGACAAAGGGGTGATTGTGGATTTCACTTTTCAGGGTATAATATATAAGAGCCTTCAAATTGTATATGGGATTATACTAGCAATCATTAAGATTCTGGCATTCAGTAAAAGCTGAAAAAAAACAGCATGATATGACTGTCTTCTATTTTTATATGCATTTACATCACCATTTCAAGCTACCCTCGAATAAATGCCTATAATTTTTTTTCTGTTAGAATAATTCCGCTCCTACGGCATCAAATGTCTTTACATTATTTTTTAAAAGATATTTCCAATCCTATTTAAATCAAATCGGATTAAAATGTTTGCATGTAATTTCGAAGGAAATTTTCTGTTCTAGCAAACTACTTTCCTTTGTCGCTGTATGTTTATTAGAGGCTGTAAAATTAAATGTTAACATTTAATCTATCGTGATAATTTAATTTAGCGCAAGAAAAGCACTAATTAATTTATTTTCATCTGGAAAAACTATCCAGTTACCGGTAGAACAAAGTGTTTTTCCTAATGACCCAGAGGTGGCGCTATATTTAGATAACTGAAAATATCTTGAAAAATTATGATCAGCATAGTTCATTATGATTTCTTTATTTTCTTTTACTGACGGAGAAACCACATGTCTTACATTCAATCTATGAATAAAATGTAACACTACTAGGTTACCCATGGCATAAAAGAACAGGGTGCGAAAAAACTAGACGTAAGTCAATTTTTCGGGAAACAAATAAATGCCTAAATTTTCTAAAAGTTTGCTTTAACTTAAACTTGTCAATCACTGGGGTCTATTACTTTCCTTATATACATAATGTATAAGGAAAGTATTGTGACGGGGTCGAAAATTCGAATTCGAGTTTTCGACGGGAGAGCACGTTTCAAGCATCCCTGATCACGAATCAAACATTTTTGAAGTGATGTCTGTGTGTGTGTGTGTGTGTGTGTGTGTGTGAAAGTATGTGTGTATGTGTGTGTGTGTGTCAGTGAGTCTGTGGAGACGATAACTGACGAACGAATGGACCGATTCGAACCAAATTAGGTACAAAAATCACAATCCGTAAACACTGGAAGCCTATTGTTTTTATATGCAATCGAATGTTCAGAACCCCCCTAAATTTTCGAATGAAATTTTGAAAAAATCGTCAAAAAATTAAAACCACTAATAAAGTTACGCAAATAGACATTTCTTATGTAATTTTTCATTAGAAAACGATTGACATAAATTTTAGAACGCTAACGTGAACCGTTCTCGAGATATTGTACATTTTTTAAAAAAATTATCAAAAAGTCATATAAAATAAAAAGAAAAATATTTCCTATTGAGAAACATGTTTACTTTTCATATGTAATACCATGCGATAAATTGAGTGACATCCTTCTCGTGGATCTAGCTCGTTCCATTCTTGAAAAAAGATACTTTGAATAATACTTTTGTATTTGAACGCCAATAGTCATTTATCTGCTTCAAGAAAAATTTATTTCTTAGTGCATAACGCTTGGCGAGATTTTGGCGACGAATTTGGCGGAATGTCGCCAACTTGGCGACTTTTTTGAAATGTTGCCAAATTAACGAAAATCTCGCCAAATGGATAAAAATGACGCTAAATCAATGAAAATGACGACTAATTGTCGAAAATTCAATATCTTGGAAAGAATATTAGTATCTACTACAAGAAAATCCTATTTTTTTACTGTAAAAGTAGTAAATTCATTCCATTATATAAGGAAAGTCATGTGTTGCCCACATCAGATTTTTTTATATTATGCATTTATGGTAGAATCTCTACGGAATCAGAATTATGTCGAGATTTCAATTGCAAATAGTCTGAATTACAGAAAATGTACGTCTGTTAATAATCACAGATTTGTCCAATGATAAAATTTATTAGGTGTACAATAAGCTCCATTAGATATTCAAAATTCTTAATATCACGAGAAATAATATCATACAATTACAGTTGTTCCTTTTGAATCAAATACAATCTTCCCGCCTTAGACATCTGTGCCAATGTTTGTTCTTTTATATGAAAGTTCTTCTAGATTACATTCTTTTGGAAACATCAAATCATTTCTGTTACCATCATCATCAAAGTGTTGATGGTGTCCATTAATGTATTGATTCGATTTCGGTGTGCTTGGTATAACATTTTTTCATTTGTTTATAATATACGTTAATTGACAATCCTGCAAAATTTCAACAAGGATTACATTATTGTAATAATTATGTATACTAGTTTTAAAATCCAATTTTTGAATAAAGAAATAAAAATGTTTTAATATGAGTTTAATCACTTTTAGCAAAATTGTTTTTGCCTATACGTATATGTATATTGAGCGATATATCATATCGATTATTCCCATCAAAAAATTAATTCAAATAAAAGTCTGACTTTAGGAAGTTTATACATTTGTGCCTAACAAGTGTAATGTAATGGAATCTAGTATTTTTCGACCAGATACTTTCAGATGAGCTGCAACCAAGTAAAATAGCAGTCTCTGTTATAGCTCGGATACTCTGGTTCTCCTATAAGACTCTTTTTGGATTATTATGTGATATTTTACTTATTTTCAATTTTCGTAATGTATTTTTGTGAAAATCTGAAGTTTATCACATAAATATGCCCAGAGTTATGTGTTTATAGTAGTATAACTATACATTTAATTTACTACGAGTTTCAGCCAACTATTATGAGACGCTCACATACCAGCGATATAAATTTGCACTTTGACCAGCATCAAGGTGGGTCATGAAATAATGGGATTTTTTTGTCCCATATTGGTGTATGCTAATTGACATATTAAAATCGCGTATAAAATTGAGTAACAATTAGGTATTATCTCCTACCTCCGGGTTGACATTGAAATTACATGAATATGAGAAAAACAGTCTGTTGGTCCCAAATTTATGACACATTTTTTCGTCCAATATAGGTTTATAATGGTGATAAAAAGGTGCTAAAGGATGTCTTAAAATAACAAAATTTTGTAACAATTGGATATCTTCTCCTGTATCCAAATTGAATAGTTGCATGTTTAGAGGGTACATATCCATTGGAATCTATAGTATATGTTAAGTAAGATCTATTCGAGTCTATCAAACTTTGTTAAAACTATATTTAATGAAAAAACTATTAAAATTTAGAAAAAAAATATATTTTTTCTCAATTTCAGCCTTCACCAATTAATACATTTTTAGGGTCTAAAAATAATTGAAATCTATAGAATGTTTAATCAGACCTATTTGAACTATATTACACTGTAAGTAATGGGGAAATCTGAAATTCCTAAAATATATAATTTTTTATTGCTTGATTTTCTCATTAAGGGCCTTAAAGAGATTGGAATCTATAAGATATGCTTAGTCAGGCCTATCCCAATTCTGTTACAAACCGATATTAGACAAACTCCTCACACATTCTTGAACAGACGATTTTTCTTAATTCCATGAAATCTTAAGGTTAATCCAGAGGCAAAGGATAATATGCAATTATTACAAAATTTATACTTGATTTTAAGACATCATTTAATACTCTTTTATCACTATTACAAGCCGATAATGGATAGAAAAGATTCTCATACATTCGGGACAATAGACAATATTTCTCAATTTTATTAAATTTTAAGGTCAGTCCAAGGCAAATTATAGTTAGAACCGATCTAATAGTTATACAATTTTTATATGTGATTTTTAAATTATCACGTTTATTGCTATTGGAATCGAAAAATAGAAAAAAATTCACAATTCCCAGCGTCGGACATGGTAGCCCAGTGGTTAGCACGCGGGAATTGCACTCGGTAAACCCGGGTTCGTTTCCCGCCACTGTCAAAACTGCCGCCGTGTTCACGCGGAGTACGATCACGTTAAACATGTGGGTTCGTAAGTCCTTCCAAGAGGTTGGTGGTAGGGGAAGAAGGGTACGGCCCCTGTGGATGCCTCCCCCACTGGGTTCCGGTGAAAATTGGGTGGCACTTCCCGGCCGTCTAAACAGTTACCTTACACCTTTCTGGTAGTTCGGACGGTCTGGGTCTCAACAACAATTCCTAGCGCGCATCAGCACGGCGAAAAAGTTCGCTAAATGAGCGCCAGGTGTAGGTGAGCGTTAGCATACAAAAGGCAGAGTCCCCCAGTTTATAACAATATATATGCATGGCAAATTGTTACTATCAAATCTAACTTAACAATATAAACATATTTATATGCTGCAGTCGTTAAAATCCATTCATTTATAGGAAAATAACAAATACACGTAATATCACAATTACATTAATATAATTTAACGTTTGTTAGTTGACGCTTAGATGCAGGTTATCAGTATATACATATTGGGCAATGTGGTTAGATTAGCTGTATCTGGATAAATGTACCTTTAACAATAGATTTCTCTTAATACAACAATACCCAGTTAAATTCTCGATTATGACTAAAGCAGGCTTGCTTCGAATTTCTCAAGATAATTTATGCTATTACAACGTGACTCTCACATACTGAAACGTAATGAACCCGTAATGCAATTCATAGAAATGATTTATAATGAGAAATAAGGTAATTTCAATGCTTCTTTAAATGATGAATATATGTTTAAAATTGATTAAATACATCATATAATAATATAAAAATGGATATAAAAAATCGGTGGTGGCCCCTGTCCGATGGAGCTGAAATGGTTTTTGCATGAATTGCAAATTTTAAAGTAAAACTTATTCTTATTCGAACCAGGCCGTCCGACCTATCCAAAAGTGTAAGTTCTGACGGCTGGGAAGTGCCATTCTATTTAGACCGGAACCCAGTGAAAGCGACATCCACAGAAATCTATCCTGATTTACCTACGGCCAACCTCTGGGAAGGACTTACCTAGATATTTAACGTGCCCGTACTCCGAATAAGCATGGGGACAATTTAGGCAGAGTCGGGAATCGAACTTGGGTCGTCTGAGTTTAATCACAACTGTATTGCTCCACATCTTTTTAAATTACAACTGTAATAAAGTTAAAAAATATAACTAAAATAATTTCGTTAAGAGCAGTATACTACACTAAATTAATAGTATCGACCGGTTTCGAGCGCAGAACAGCCTTCTTCGTTAGGACATACAAGATGAGCAACCATCACTGGTGAGAGTGAAGGTTCCAGAATTCAGAAGGAAGTAACAAGATGCCGAACACACTGAATGAGCGGTAAAATACCAAAGACAAAAGGGAATGCCCAAAACAGGGTTAAAAACAATTTTTTTATTGTTCATAAAAATCCAATACAAATAAAATGAGCAAACCAACGAAAATATATATTCTAAGCAAAATACGAAATATATATGTGGAACAAAAAATGTTGTTTTTAAGCTAAAATAGCTGAAATTGACAACAAATACGAAGAAAATAAAACTGATGAAAAGGGGGAAAATTACTAAAATGAGATAAATGAGGCAAAAGAAATCGAAAAATTGCACCAGAGAATTCCACCCCCCACTAGGTTCCGGTCGAAATTGGCTGGCACTTCCCGACTGTCCAAACAGTTACCTTACATCTTTCTGGTAGGTCGGACGGTCTGGGTTTCAACAACAACAACCAGAGAATTCCGAGCAGAAGAGAGAAAGGGCAATCACCATTAATAAGGGAGTTTGGCTAAGAAACAATCATGAAACTTTCAAGCAAGTTCAATTCAAAAATGAAATTAGGAGTCAATTTGATCTTAGCTTACAAAGAATAAAAAACTTGATTAGATTACCACGAATTTTCATCAATTGCCGAGTCAGAAGCCTTTTGTTTAACGTTTTATTTGAATTACGACTTTATGATCAACTAGACATGTGATCTGAATCCTGTGTTGGACGTTCACTTTCCTCGTTGGTATTGTACCGTTCATTCAGTGTGTCCTATCTCTTGTTTCTTCCTCCTGGGTACTGGAACATCCACTCTCACGAGCGAAATATGTGCTTCTTGTATGTCCTGACGAAGAAGGCTGTTTTTGATTTAAAAACTGGTCGATATTGTTAATTTTCTGCTGCATGATGCTCTTGATGAAGTTATTTGAGTTGTATTACCTTAGCAGCAGTTTAAATTGTACGCGTGTTACTTCTTCTGATTTTCATGTTCAGCACATGGCGGGCAGCACGTGACCATTATTCGTTTTTTTCCCAGTTTCATATACAACAAAAAATCTCTAAACAAAAACAATTGTACTTTAAAAAAAGCTGCCAAGTAATGAAATGTATCAGTCAAATAAAAGAAATGAAACTAAATGTTTTGTCGACAAGTAAGATCCAGGTGAGAATATACCATCAACGCTTTCCACTTATTTCTAGAATAAACAAAATACCAATAGAGAACGAAAGATGGTTGAATATATGTTGACGTTTTGCAAGGATTCTGGTTTACACTGTAGTAGAAATACTTTAGTGTAGCCGTGATGCAATGAAAGAAATCCATGCACACTTAATTAATAACAAGGCAGGGCACCAATATATTTTGAACCATTCCTCGTTCTCTTTCGACATTTTTCTTATTCTAGTTATAAGTAGAGAGGTTTATACATTCCCACTTCGATAGACTTGAAGTTGGCGCCAGAATATGTGATTTCATTTTTCCTTTTGGCTGAAGATTTTCATTAATTGGCGTCCTTTTTTATACAATACAGTTGTTTTTGTTTAGATATATCACATCCTTTTGTGGTGAACATTTTTTGTTAAAACCAAAGTGATACTCGTGCTTCCATCCACTGCTCTGAGGTTTACTTTTGGTTTAATAATGTGAAAATGTAACATTTTTGTCAGCGTGTGCAAACACATATATTATATATAGTTCAATGTGATAGATATATTACATCTAGTCAATGTGAAATTCGATTGGGAAATACCCAAGCCTGCGATTAGGTAATTTTCATTTTACAGAGCTCATCGCAGAGATTTTTTTCTTGCCTCTGTATTTCTTCTTACCCCATCTTGTGGAGTTTTACTGTCTTGTATGCGATGCATCAAGTTAATCTTACGACCTACTGGAATAACATAAGGTAACTGTTTGGATGGCCGGGAGAGCCAAATTTGCAATTTATCTCGCAAAAATAAAAATGGTTACAATACAGCAGACCTTCATTTCAAGAATGGGGATAACTCCATGATTTCAAAGCTTCAACATTTCATTATATACATCGCGCGTCATTTTATTGTTGGGTTATGTTCCAAATGATCTGCAAAATTCCTACCTAATATTTAATATATTACTTAATTCCTATAAAAGTAACCGAAATTCAAATTCATTTTTAAAATGCACATCCTTGGATCATAAGGAAAACAGGAAATATAACGAAAGGAAAATAGGAAATAGAACATAAAGAAAATAGGAAATAGAACATGAGACAAATAGGAAATAGAACATATAAGGAAAATAGGAAATGGAACATAAGAAAAATAGGAAATAGAACATAAGGAAAATAGGAAATAGAACATTATAGGAAATAGAATAGCGTCATTTTATTGTTGGGTTATCTTTCGAATGATCTACAAAATTCCTACCTAATATATTTAATTTATTACTTAATTCCTCTAAAAGCAACCGAAATTCAAATTCATTTTTAAAATGCACATCCTTGGATCATAAGGAAAACAGGAAATATAACGTAAGGAAAACAGGAAATATAACATAAGGAAAATAGGAAATAGAACATAAGGAAAATAGGAAATAGAACATAAGAAAAATAGGAAACAGAACATAAGAAAAATAGGAAATAGAGCATAAAGAAAATAGGAAATAGAACATAAGGAAAGTAGGAAATAGAACGTAAGAAATATAGGAAATAGAACATAAGGAAAATAGGAAATAGAACATAAGAAATATAGGAAATAGAACATAAGGAAAATAGGAAATAGAACATAAGGAAAGTAGGAAATACAACATAAGAAAAATAGGAAATACAACATAAGGAAAATAGGAAGTAGAACATAAGGAAAATAGGAAATAGAACATAACGAAAATAGGAAATAGAACATAAAGAAAAGAGGAAATAGAACATAAGGAAAGTAGGAAATAGAACATAAGAAATATAGGAATTAGAACATAAGGAAAATAGGAAATAGAACATAAGAAATATAGGAAATAGAACATAAGGAAAATAGGAAATAGAACATAAGGAAAGTAGGAAATACAACATAAGAAAAATAGGAAATACAACATAAGGAAAATAGGAAGTAGAACATAAGGAAAATAGGAAATAGAACATAACGAAAATAGGAAATAGAACATAAAGAAAAGAGGAAATAGAACATAAGGAAAATAGGACATAGAACATAATAAAAATAGAAAATAGGACATAATGAAAATAGGAAATAGAGCAAAAGGAAGATAGGAAAAAGAACATTATAGGAAATAGAAAAGCGTCGTTTTACTGTTGGGTTATGTTCCGAATGATCTACAAAATTCCTACCTAATATTTAATTTATTACTTAATTCCTATAAAAGTAAGCGAAATTCAAATACATTTTTAAAATGCACATCCTTAGATCATAAGGAAAACAGGAAATATAACATGAGAAAAATAGGAAATAGAACATAAGGAAAATAGGAAATAGAACATAAGAAAAATAGGAAATAGAACATAAAGAAAATAGGAAATAAAACATAAGGAAAATAGGAAATAGAACATAAGAAATATAGGAAATAGAACATAAGAAAATAGGAAATAGAACATAAGAAAAATAGGAAATAGAGCATAAAGAAAATAGGAAATAAAACATATGGAAAGTAGGAAATAGAACATAAGAAATATAGGAAATAGAACATAAGGAAAATAGGAAATAGAACATAAGAAATATAGGAAATAGAACATAAGGAAAATAGGAAATAGAACATAAGGAAAGTAGGAAATACAACATAAGAAAAATAGGAAATAGAACATAAGGAAAATAGGAAGTAGAACATAATAAAAATAGGAAATAGGACATAAGGAAAATAGGAAATAGAGCACAAGGAAGATAGGAAATAGAACATTATAGGAAATAGAATAGCGTCGTTTTACTGTTGGGTTATGTTCCGAATGATCTACAAAATTCCTACCTAATATTTAATTTATTACTTAATTCCTATAAAAGTAACCGAAATTCAAATACATTTTTAAAATGCACATCCTTAGATCATAAGGAAAACAGGAAATATAACATAAGGAAAATAGGAAATAGAACATAAGGAAAATAGGAAATAGTACATAAGAAAAATAGGAAATAGAACATAAAGAAAATAGGAAATAGAACATAAGGAAAATAGGAAATAGAACATAAGAAATATAGGAAATAGAACATAAGGAAAATAGGAAATAGAACATAAGGAAAATAGAAAATAGAACATAAGAAATATAGGAAATAGAACATAAGGAAAATAGGAAATAGAACATAAGAAAAATAGGTAATAGAACATAAGGAAAATAGGAAATAGGACATAAGGAAAATAGGAAATAGGACATAAGGAAAGTAGGAAATAGAACATAAGAAAAATAGGAAATAGAACATAAGGAAAATAGGAAATAGATCATAATAAAAATAGGAAATAGGACATAAGGAAAATAGGAAATAGAGCATAAGGCAGATAGGAAATAGAACATTATAGGAAATAAAATAGCGTCGTTTTACTGTTGGGTTATGTTCCGAATGATCTACAAAATTCCTACCTAATATTTAATTTACATTACTTAATTCCTATAAAAGTAACCGAAATTCAAATACATTTTTAAAATGCACATCCTTAGATCATAATGAAAACAGGAAATATAACATAAGGAAAATAGGAAATATGACATAAGGAAAATAGGCAATAGAACATAAGAAAAATAGGAAATAGAACATAAAAAATAGAGGAAATAGAACATAAGGAAAATAGGACATAGAACATAATAAAAATAGAAAATAGGACATAATGAAAATAGGAAATAGAGCACAAGGAAGATAGGAAAAAGAACATTATAGGAAATAGAAAAGCGTCGTTTTACTGTTGGGTTATGTTCCGAATGATCTACAAAATTCCTACCTAATATTTAATTTATTACTTAATTCCTATAAAAGTAACCGAAATTCAAATACATTTTTAAAATGCACATCCTTAGATCATAAGGAAAACAGGAAATATAATATGAGGAAAATAGGAAATAGAACATAAGGAAAATAGGAAATAGAACATAAGAAAAATAGGAAATAGAACATAAAGAAAATAGGAAATAGAACATAAGGAAAATAGGAAATAGAACATAAGATATATAGGAAATAGAACATAAGAAAATAGGAAATAGAACAAAAGAAATATAGGAAATAGAACATAAGGAAAATAGGAAATAGAACATAAGGAAAGTAGGAAATACAACATAAGAAAAATAGGAAATAGAACATAAGGAAAATAGGAAGTAGAACATAAGAAATATAGGAAATAGAACATAAGGAAAATAGGAAATAGAACATAAGGAAAGTAGGAAATACAACATAAGAAAAATAGGAAATACAACATAAGGAAAATAGGAAGTAGAACATAAGGAAAATAGGAAATAGAACATAACGAAAATAGGAAATAGAACATAAAGAAAAGAGGAAATAGAACATAAGGAAAGTAGGAAATAGATCATAAGAAATATAGGAAATAGAACATAAGGAAAATAGGAAATAGAACATAAGAAATATAGGAAATAGAACATAAGGAAAATAGGAAATAGAACATAAGGAAAGTAGGAAATACAACATAAGAAAAATAGGAAATACAACATAAGGAAAATAGGAAGTAGAACATAAGGAAAATAGGAAATAGAACATAACGAAAATAGGAAATAGAACATGAAGAAAAGAGGAAATAGAACATAAGGAAAATAGGACATAGAACATAATAAAAATAGAAAATAGGACATAATGAAAATAGGAAATAGAGCAAAAGGAAGATAGGAAAAAGAACATTATAGGAAATAGAAAAGCGTCGTTTTACTGTTGGGTTATGTTCCGAATGATCTACAAAATTCCTACCTAATATTTAATTTATTACTTAATTCCTATAAAAGTAAGCGAAATTCAAATACATTTTTAAAATGCACATCCTTAGATCATAAGGAAAACAGGAAATATAACATGAGGAAAATAGGAAATAGAACATAAGGAAAATAGGAAATAGAACATAAGAAAAATAGGAAATAGAACATAAAGAAAATAGGAAATAAAACATAAGGAAAATAGGAAATAGAACATAAGAAATATAGGAAATAGAACATAAGAAAATAGGAAATAGAACATAAGAAAAATAGGAAATAGAGCATAAAGAAAATAGGAAATAAAACATATGGAAAGTAGGAAATAGAACATAAGAAATATAGGAAATAGAACATAAGGAAAATAGGAAATAGAACATAAGAAATATAGGAAATAGAACATAAGGAAAATAGGAAATAGAACATAAGGAAAGTAGGAAATACAACATAAGAAAAATAGGAAATAGAACATAAGGAAAATAGGAAGTAGAACATAATAAAAATAGGAAATAGGACATAAGGAAAATAGGAAATAGAGCACAAGGAAGATAGGAAATAGAACATTATAGGAAATAGAATAGCGTCGTTTTACTGTTGGGTTATGTTCCGAATGATCTACAAAATTCCTACCTAATATTTAATTTATTACTTAATTCCTATAAAAGTAACCGAAATTCAAATACATTTTTAAAATGCACATCCTTAGATCATAAGGAAAACAGGAAATATAACATAAGGAAAATAGGAAATAGAACATAAGGAAAATAGGAAATAGTACATAAGAAAAATAGGAAATAGAACATAAAGAAAATAGGAAATAGAACATAAGGAAAATAGGAAATAGAACATAAGAAATATAGGAAATAGAACATAAGGAAAATAGGAAATAAAACATAAGGAAAATAGAAAATAGAACATAAGAAATATAGGAAATAGAACATAAGGAAAATAGGAAATAGAACATAAGAAAAATAGGTAATAGAACATAAGGAAAATAGGAAATAGGACATAAGGAAAATAGGAAATAGGACATAAGGAAAGTAGGAAATAGAACATAAGAAAAATAGGAAATAGAACATAAGGAAAATAGGAAATAGAACATAATAAAAATAGGAAATAGGACATAAGGAAAATAGGAAATAGAGCATAAGGCAGATAGGAAATAGAACATTATAGGAAATAAAATAGCGTCGTTTTACTGTTGGGTTATGTTCCGAATGATCTACAAAATTCCTACCTAATATTTAATTTACATTACTTAATTCCTATAAAAGTAACCGAAATTCAAATACATTTTTAAAATGCACATCCTTAGATCATAATGAAAACAGGAAATATAACATAAGGAAAATAGGAAATATGACATAAGGAAAATAGGCAATAGAACATAAGAAAAATAGGAAACAGAACATAAAAAATAGAGGAAATAGAACATAAGGAAAATAGGACATAGAACATAATAAAAATAGAAAATAGGACATAATGAAAATAGGAAATAGAGCACAAGGAAGATAGGAAAAAGAACATTATAGGAAATAGAAAAGCGTCGTTTTACTGTTGGGTTATGTTCCGAATGATCTACAAAATTCCTACCTAATATTTAATTTATTACTTAATTCCTATAAAAGTAACCGAAATTCAAATACATTTTTAAAATGCACATCCTTAGATCATAAGGAAAACAGGAAATATAATATGAGGAAAATAGGAAATAGAACATAAGGAAAATAGGAAATAGAACATAAGAAAAATAGGAAATAGAACATAAAGAAAATAGGAAATAGAACATAAGGAAAATAGGAAATAGAACATAAGAAATATAGGAAATAGAACATAAGAAAATAGGAAATAGAACATAAGAAATATAGGAAATAGAACATAAGGGAAATAGGAAATAGAACATAAGGAAAGTAGGAAATACAACATAAGAAAAATAGGAAATAGAACATAAGGAAAATAGGAAGTAGAACATAAGGAAAATAGGAAATAGAACATAAGGAAAATAGGAAATAGAACATAAAGAAAATTGGAAATAGAACATAAGGAATATAGGACATAAAACATAATAAAAATAGAAAATAGGACATAATGAAAATAGGAAATAGAGCACAAGGAAGATAGGAAATAGAACATTATAGGAAATAGAATAGCGTCGTTTTACTGTTGGGTTATGTTCCGAATGATCTACAAAATTCCTACCTAATATTTAATTTATTACTTAATTCCTATAAAAGTAACCGAAATTCAAATACATTTTTAAAATTCACATCCTTAGATCATAAGGAAAACAGGAAATATAACATAAGGAAAATAGGAAATAGAACATAAGGAAAATAGGAAATAGTACATAAGAAAAATAGGAAATAGAACATAAAGAAAATAGGAAATAGAACATAAGGAAAATAGGAAATAGAACATAAGAAATATAGGAAATAGAACATAAGGAAAATAGGAAATAGAACATAAGGAAAATAGAAAATAGAACATAAGAAATATAGGAAATAGAACATAAGGAAAATAGGAAATAGAACATAAGAAAAATAGGTAATAGAACATAAGGAAAATAGGAAATAGGACATAAGGAAAATAGGAAATAGGACATAAGGAAAATAGGAAATAGAACATAAGAAAAATAGGAAATAGAACATAAGGAAAATAGGAAATAGAACATAATAAAAATAGGAAATAGGACATAAGGAAAATAGGAAATAGAACATAATAAAAATAGGAAATAGGACATAAGGAAAATAGGAAATAGAGCATAAGGCAGATAGGAAATAGAACATTATAGGAAATAAAATAGCGTCGTTTTACTGTTGGGTTATGTTCCGAATGATCTACAAAATTCCTACCTAATATTTAATTTATTACTTAATTCCTATAAAAGTAACCGAAATTCAAATACATTTTTAAAATGCACATCCTTAGATCATAAGGAAAACAGGAAATATAACATAAGGAAAATAGGAAATAGAACATAAGGAAAATAGGAAATAGTACATAAGAAAAATAGGAAATAGAACATAAAGAAAATAGGAAATAGAACATAAGGAAAATAGGAAATAGAACATAAGAAATATAGGAAATAGAACATAAGGAAAATAGGAAATAAAACATAAGGAAAATAGAAAATAGAACATAAGAAATATAGGAAATAGAACATAAGGAAAATAGGAAATAGAACATAAGAAAAATAGGTAATAGAACATAAGGAAAATAGGAAATAGGACATAAGGAAAATAGGAAATAGGACATAAGGAAAGTAGGAAATAGAACATAAGAAAAATAGGAAATAGAACATAAGGAAAATAGGAAATAGAACATAATAAAAATAGGAAATAGGACATAAGGAAAATAGGAAATAGAGCATAAGGCAGATAGGAAATAGAACATTATAGGAAATAAAATAGCGTCGTTTTACTGTTGGGTTATGTTCCGAATGATCTACAAAATTCCTACCTAATATTTAATTTACATTACTTAATTCCTATAAAAGTAACCGAAATTCAAATACATTTTTAAAATGCACATCCTTAGATCATAATGAAAACAGGAAATATAACATAAGGAAAATAGGAAATATGACATAAGGAAAATAGGCAATAGAACATAAGAAAAATAGGAAACAGAACATAAAAAATAGAGGAAATAGAACATAAGGAAAATAGGACATAGAACATAATAAAAATAGAAAATAGGACATAATGAAAATAGGAAATAGAGCACAAGGAAGATAGGAAAAAGAACATTATAGGAAATAGAAAAGCGTCGTTTTACTGTTGGGTTATGTTCCGAATGATCTACAAAATTCCTACCTAATATTTAATTTATTACTTAATTCCTATAAAAGTAACCGAAATTCAAATACATTTTTAAAATGCACATCCTTAGATCATAAGGAAAACAGGAAATATAATATGAGGAAAATAGGAAATAGAACATAAGGAAAATAGGAAATAGAACATAAGAAAAATAGGAAATAGAACATAAAGAAAATAGGAAATAGAACATAAGGAAAATAGGAAATAGAACATAAGAAATATAGGAAATAGAACATAAGAAAATAGGAAATAGAACATAAGAAATATAGGAAATAGAACATAAGGGAAATAGGAAATAGAACATAAGGAAAGTAGGAAATACAACATAAGAAAAATAGGAAATAGAACATAAGGAAAATAGGAAGTAGAACATAAGGAAAATAGGAAATAGAACATAAGGAAAATAGGAAATAGAACATAAAGAAAATTGGAAATAGAACATAAGGAATATAGGACATAAAACATAATAAAAATAGAAAATAGGACATAATGAAAATAGGAAATAGAGCACAAGGAAGATAGGAAATAGAACATTATAGGAAATAGAATAGCGTCGTTTTACTGTTGGGTTATGTTCCGAATGATCTACAAAATTCCTACCTAATATTTAATTTATTACTTAATTCCTATAAAAGTAACCGAAATTCAAATACATTTTTAAAATTCACATCCTTAGATCATAAGGAAAACAGGAAATATAACATAAGGAAAATAGGAAATAGAACATAAGGAAAATAGGAAATGGTACATAAGAAAAATAGGAAATAGAACATAAAGAAAATAGGAAATAGAACATAAGGAAAATAGGAAATAGAACATAAGAAATATAGGAAATAGAACATAAGGAAAATAGGAAATAGAACATAAGGAAAATAGAAAATAGAACATAAGAAATATAGGAAATAGAACATAAGGAAAATAGGAAATAGAACATAAGAAAAATAGGTAATAGAACATAAGGAAAATAGGAAATAGGACATAAGGAAAATAGGAAATAGGACATAAGGAAAATAGGAAATAGAACATAAGAAAAATAGGAAATAGAACATAAGGAAAATAGGAAATAGAACATAATAAAAATAGGAAATAGGACATAAGGAAAATAGGAAATAGAGCATAAGGCAGATAGGAAATAGAACATTATAGGAAATAAAATAGCGTCGTTTTACTGTTGGGTTATGTTCCGAATGATCTACAAAATTCCTACCTAATATTTAATTTACATTACTTAATTCCTATAAAAGTAACCGAAATTCAAATACATTTTTAAAATGCACATCCTTAGATCATAAGGAAAACAGGAAATATAACATAAGGAAAATAGGAAATATGACATAAGGAAAATAGGAAATAGAACATAAGAAAAATAGGAAATAGAACATAAGAAATATAGGAAATAGTACATAAGGAATATAGGAAATAGAGCATAAGGAAAATAGGAAATAGAATATTATAGGAAATAGAATAGCGTCATTTTATTGTTGGGTTATGTTCCGAATGATCTACAAAATTCCTACCTAATATTTAATTTATTACTTAATTCCTATAAAAGTAACCGAAATTCAAATTCATTTTTAGAATACACATCCTAGGATCATAAGGAGAACAGGAAATATAACATAAGGAAAATAGGAAAAAGAACATAAGGAAAATAGGAAATAGAATATAATGAAAATAGGAAAGAGAACATAAGGACAATTGGATATAGAACAGAAGAAAAATAGGAAAAGGAATATAAGCAAAATTGGAAATAGAACATAAGGGAAATAGAACATAAGAAAATATCTCCAAAATATGTTAACTAGATTGGCTTGAATGGTTGTTCAACAGAAAACCACGACGACACCATAAACAAGAAGGACGCGAAACGTTCTAAGTTGCGTTCTGAGAACGTACCTAAAATACACTCAAAAAGGCAGTTATCAGCAATCTTGTGTATTCTACTGATTTGAATATATATATAAGCCATCTTGTCGAGTAAAGTAAATATAATCTTAGCAACTTTCGCACAATTTCATTCACAGTTTATTGCGTGTGATTCTCATTACTTGGAATACATATGGGTATTTGGTATCTAATGTTTGATACCTAATTAAAACAACTTCGACTTTCTAAGTTACGGGCAAGTATCAAGGCAATGCAAGTTTGGTTTTAAAAGGCTACTAATTGTTTACTATTTATAGCTAGATTTCGGGATTAGCATTGAAGGCTTCAAATTATGCCTAGCCTGGGAATTCATATCCAACAAAACGACTAAAAATACAGAAGAAAAAAACATGATGAAGAATCTACGTAGATAGAAGTTGAGAAAGTAGACAAAACTCTTGCGATTTTGACAAGCAATTTGTTTAAATTGAAAATTCTACTAGGGGACGAAAAAATTATGGACACAGTTGGAAATCAGTGAATTGATACTGAAACACAAAAATCACTCTGTCAAATTGTCACTGATGAACAAATAGCTTCTGCAGCAACAAATGAGAACATTGAAATGTTAAATGTTTGTACCTATAGTAATGTATGTGCTATCTCGTTTGTAGTCTTTCTAATAAAAATAAATAATTGAAATCTCTAGAATACTGACTTTTGGATTTTGTAAACGTTTTTGTTTGACAAACATCTAGATATAGAATGTAAGAACATACATTTTAAACATAAGAGAACAAACAATTATATTTGAATACTGAACGTTGGTCATAAAAATAGCGCTTGTTTATAAAGCGGATGGATTGATGTCGTTGTAAACCCGCGTTATAACTGGGGTTGATTGCACTTGAGTATAAATTGTTAAATGATATATCGAACAGCATCGCGTTAAATGAACTTTCCACAAAGTTCTATCTATTATGTTATGTGGATAGAAATTTTATTTCTTATAATGTCCACTTCCATTATAATATCCGCCTTCCGAATGCAGATCGAAGGGGAATCTGATCTGAGCGATATCCTCGTGAGTGAGCAAGCACACTGTGAGTCAGTCGTTTTACTCGTGAATTGTTAAAATGGCCGTCCAAATCTTAAGACCCTTGGAAAAATGGAAACTTTGTATTATTTATGCCTTAATGATAATTGCATCTAACCTGGTGGATTCGGATGCCATAGTAAAAAGCTCATGTCCGAACCAGGACAAAAACCGTTGTTTTTTGAGCTGACCAGGTAATGCTCTATCAATTAAACTGGTATTTTTCAAACATTTTTGGTCGTGGAATCCTTTTGAAATTTAATTTGATCGCAGAACCCCAAAGTGAAAAAATGTCCCTGGTGTAAATAACACATTCAAACTTTACTCCATTTTTAAATTTTTAAGAACATTTTCAAGAAACTATCACGTTGCAGAATCCCTGAAATACTGTCACCTGGCACACTTTGAAAAACGCTGCATTAAGCTATCGGGATGGAATTCTTATCCCTTAAAGAATTGGATCCAGAATCGTGTCATAAACTTAATAACTTTAAATAACTTAAACTTTAACTTTAAATAACTTTAAATAATAACTTTAAATAACTTTAAATAATAACTTTAAATAACTTAATAATTAAATAACATTATTCTTTGTTATCTTTTTTTTACTTAATTCATAATGCAAGAAATATTTCAACTGATCATCCATCACTACCAGTGTTACGAACACTTGGATATACCTGATCACTAGAATCAAAGCAGGAAATGGATAGATTTAATAGATGATAATTACAATACATAGTTATAAACTTAGCCATTTTAGTGCTAGATTTAATCATTTTCGAGTGCTAAAAGCTCCAAAAATCGGCTAAATCCGGCTTTAAAGCGGTGAAATTGACAATCCTGATCACCACCCGTGGTAAATAATTTCGCCGTCATTATGATGGTCTGCGCGGTCTAAGTGAAAAGATGCTGACCAATCAACACAAAATTTCTTAAAAGAAGGATTTCAAAAAATTTCTGATAGAAGTATTATAACTTCGAATTCCGTAACGAGCTGAAATTTTGTTAATAAAATTGTTAATGCAATCCTGCCAATTGTTAATAAAAATCAAACAATGGCGATATTTTTACCCGCACTATTAAATCGATTAAAAATACAGATAATCTTCTAATGTGAATATACATAATCATAAAAATATTATGGGCTAAATGGTTTTAGTTCATCAGTTAAAAAATAGTTACAAATAATGATATTCGGGAATTCGGAGCTGTGTGGCTAAATTTCCAAAAGCTGTTTTGTGAACTATTTAATAGTAAATGGTACATTTTCAGAACAAAAACATAATAAATAAACTGATAAAAATCAAAATATTTATGTTTTAAGTATATTTTAAAAAATAATTAAAGCTAATTTAATTCTGACTTTTAAACGTTATTGCATTATTAAAATAAACGGAATTTAAATAATCAAACATGATGTCAAAATTAAGCGAATTCGAAAAATGGTACTATAGAAAAAATGCCTCTATAGTCATATTCATCTGATACAAACACTATATTTTCCATGAGACGATCAATATATGTAATAAGTAATTGATGTATGACAAAAATAACGTTAATTAAAACTTATCGAAACAGTATGATTACATCATCTACATTTACTGAATTGATTTAAAGTAAAATATGTAGTTAATTAAAGCTTTAAAATATAGTTAAACAATAAGAAATATGCCTACAAAAATATCTGATGTGAACATATGACTTTTCCTACATATTTAAATTTATTTCATAATTCATTAAAGTAAGTTTAATTGCATAAAATAACCCTGATAAATATTTGAAATTACTCTGAATTTGCAGTTTCAATTCATTTTTTATTTTCATTTGGAGACTGACCGTATTTTCAAAAAGCAAAGTAGCAAACATGCGAGAAAAGTAAAATATCTCGAGAACGGTTAGTCTTAGTATTACGAGATCGGTCTTTTTATTTTTGTCATCAAAAGTGCGCATAAAATAAGCATTTAACTGATACATTTAAGCATATGTAGCCCTTTAATTTAGATTTTGACGAATTTTGCGGACCATTTCGCAGAAAAGGCGGGTTTTTCCTTTCCAAATCATACCAAAGTTTAATTAGCATCAGAGTAGCCCATGTACAGTAGCTCATCTACGAAATTTTGTGAAATTTGGCTAATCAGATTTTGACTAGAGTGGATGCATACGATTTTTGTGGGCTATTTTGTAAAAAAATACAGTTATTTTTTTCAGAATCGTGCCAAAATTTAATCAACACCACGATAACCTACAAGTGACTTATCTACTAAATTTTATGAAATCTGATTAATTAATTTATCAGACTGAATACATAAATTGCACAGGTAGATATACACACACAAAGACCTCACACAAAAATAGTATTTTCAGGTTCTAGACTGCGATTCGTCTAAATCTTAGCTTTCGATTTTCGACAGGATTCTAAATTTTTCTTATACATTTCCTCGCATTGCAGAGAGAGTAATTAACTATATAAGTGAAATAATATACGTAACTTATGTATTATTGGCTTACTTTAAAAAATCAGTAAGCTAGATTTAAACTTAAATTTAGAAAGGATTGCAGGTTTAAACACACGTGACTCTACTTTCGAAAAAACATAACAATCACAGTAAGACAAGCACGGCCTATTACTCCCCAAATCTCGCCAGAGTGCTGGTCTTTGGCGATCAAAACTCAATATTCATTATTTTTTTCTGTTTATCTATTAGGATTTAGTCGATAAATTGACTGATTTTATTCTTTATGCATGTGCAGAATCATCTGTATTTTTTTTTTAAATTTAAGTGTGAGGTGAGTATACTTTCTTTGTAAGTGTTATGGAGTACAAGGAAGTGACATCTGCCCTATAATAGGATGTTACAAAAAAGAGATAATGGACGAGCTTAATTGTTTATCCAGAATAACCGTATACTATGGATTCACAGGTATTGCCATTTAACAGTAGAGTAGGAAGAGTCACTGAACACAATACTCCGTAAATCAATGCTTTAAGTTATTTAATTATTATTCCATAATATTTAAAAAATATTTAACTCGTCATGACTGATAATTTTCTGTCTGTTTCAACTTCTTTGATGGTCTTCTTAACACACTTTCCAACGTCCTAAGCATCTGGAATTTGGTACAGAGCTTAGTCTAGAAGAATATTTTTATTTATAACCCGGCAAATTTTTCGCAAATAGGCCCACAAAAAACAATTTCAGTTCTATATGTATTTATAATCTCATTGTTGCAAGATAGCGAAAATAGAGTTAGTATTTAGCTTTGTTTCTATGAGGGAAACATTTTACACGCGATGCTGCTAATGACGGGTAATGATTAAAAACGTTTACCCTGAAAACGAAGTTTTTATATTTATTTGTGTGGAATAAATATGTTTGAAAAATTAGAAAAAAAAATCGCTGGTCCGATATCCCTGAGAATCAATAGATCTATAACGTCCATCAATGGAATAAAAAGTATCTAATTGCACTTAATTCGCCCATTCGTCCAATTTGTCCAAAAAATATTATGGCAGCAGATTTACATAAATGCAGCTAAACAGCCATAGGAATGAGGAGTGCTTTTATTGAGGTATGCATAGAACGCATAGATCCAATAACATCTAAGCTTGGGATCCATTTATTGATCCTATCACAATATGCTTCTTAACCATGCCTATGTATTTATGTCTTTTCAGACCCTCAGGAAGCCATCTGGTGCGCTAGAAGGTTGTACCTTCCGCACTTAGGGCTACCAGAAAAAGCAAATGGATCGGGATTTATGATTTTCTATTTAGAAATGGAAACAATAGCGGAGGGGAGGAGGGTCGGCAAATTTCCCAAAACTAGTAAAATCCATCCACCGGGATATTTTAAAGGCTTAATATTTTCGCATTTATAATTCCGCCACAGATCGAAATTAATGAAGGGGATAGAATTCCGTCTATCCAGATATTTAGAATGTTTAATATTTACACACTTACAGCACCAACCACGATATAGAAATAAATGAAGCCGGATTTTCAATTTCCTTCACCCGGATATTAATAAGACATAATAGTACCCATTACATGACCGAAATTAACGAAGCCGATTTTTCAATTCCCTTTATACTGTTATTTAAAAGCTTAATATTTGCACACTTCTAATACTCGACACGGGACCGAAAATAATGAAACCGAGTTTCTAATATACCAGGATATTTGGAACATATAATATTTGCACTCTTATAGTACCCGTCACAGCGATCAAGATTAATGAAGTCGGATTTTCAATTTCCGTCACCAGGATATTTAGAAGTCTTAATACGTGCACACTTATAATACCCAACATGTGACCGAAATTGATGAAGCCAAATTTTCAATTCCTTCCATCCAGTAATTTAAAAGGCTTAATATTTGCACACTTATAATATTCGCCATGGGGCAGCGAAGCGGGGTTTTCGATACCCCCGGATATTTGGAAGTCATAATATTTTAATTGCACTCTTATAGTACCCGCCACGGGAACGAAATTACGAAGTTGAATTTAAATCCCCTCAGGATCCGAAGAAGATGTTTTTTTTAAAATATTTACAGGCTCTACAGAATCTTCCAGTGACTTAGAAGGCTAAATTTTTGCACACTTAGGTATGGGCCACGGGACTGAACCTAACTGAGCTGGATTTCCGATTTCTTCTCTGATGGTGCACAAACTGGTGAGTGGGTTAAATAGGACCCTCTAAACGCCTCCGATGATCAAGAAATTAGAAAGTTTGCACACATAATCATGTGCGAAAATAACCTAAATGAACCAATAAGCAGACTATTTCCGACGCTAAATTCCATACATTGTTAAACAAAATAAAACTTAAAAAGTTTAAACTTCTAAGTTATTATAAAAGTTGTAAATTAATTTTTTAAGAATGCTTCTTTTTTTACGTTACCAGACTTAAATATCAGCATTTAATAATTTAAAGAAACCCATAATAAACATTTCATTTCAAACTGTGTTCACTTATTCCAAGAGTATTTAAAACATGAAGATATACATATTTTATTAGAAGCACATTGAAAGTCATTATGAAAACAAAGATAAAACTAACATTGAGATAATTAGTATAATTTAGTATTAATGAAAATTCGAGGCATTCTTTGAAAGCATAAATTCTTCTGGATACCTTTAATGGTATTAAATCGCTGTTTTTCAACGTTTTGAGAATATGTATAAAATAAAAAAATATATACATTTGATTCCCACAAAATGTATGCTAGTAATATTTTAATTTAGTTAAGTAGCTGAATATTTTAATATTTATGAGCTACTTAAATATTTTCTTTAAACAAGGAGTTATTACAAAAAAGATAAGTAAAATTAGAGGTATATCCTTTTAAGATTAAAATGCATATTATTTATTTATTATTTTATGTAAAAAGTGAATCTATTTAAGATTTATATAGATTTTGTAAGATATAAATACTGCGGTGTTAGATTACGTAGGTACACGTTTTACTATCCCTTTTAAATTTTAAACTTATATTGATTTTTTTTTAAATTCGAGCTTAAGTAAGGGAAATAGTTGAGTTTATTATGTGTATATAGAAGTGTATTGGGTAATGTGTTGTCCAATGTATTGTAAAATTTTCAGAATCAACTTGTTAGGAAAATTCAGATATTACAAATATATTTTAGAAACTTTTAGAACTATTTATGTTGTGTTTGCATTTGAGTCTGTAAGTATATGTGCATGTATGTGGCAGTGTTTCGTTCAGGCATATATCTGACGCGGTGTGTGTGTGTGTGGGGGGGGGGGGGGGGTGAGCCCTCCTCCGGAAAATACCATTCGCCTCTCCGGATACATTTAGAAAACGAGCCAAATGTAATTACTATATATAAATATACAATATATGAAATGACCTCTTCTAAAGTCATATTCTCTACCTTGGCCAATGTGAGTATGGATGTAGATATTAGAGTTCATATTGATGTATGTATATGTGCGACTGTGTATGTATATTGGTAACTTTCCGTAGGAAATTAGATGTGTTAGATTCCGTAAAACTTCCGTAAAAATCAAGAACTGTATTAGGATTTTAAACAAAAAAAATCTGATGTGAGCAACACATGACTTTCCTTATATAATGCAATGAATTTAATACTTTTACAGTTAAAAAAATATTATTCTTATAGTAGATACTTACATTCTTTCCAAGATGTTGAATATCCTTTAATTAGTCTTCATTTTCATTGATTTGGCGTCATTTTTATCCATTTGGCGAGATTTTTGTTAATTTGACAACAATTAAAAATGTCGCCAAGTTGGCGATATTTCGCCAAATTCGTCGCCAAAATATCGCCAACCGTTATGGATGGAGAAATAAGTTATTCTTACAGCAGATAAATGACTATTGGCATTCAAATACAAAAGTATTATTCAAAGTATCTTTTTTCATGAATGAAACGAGCTAGTTCCACGAAAATGATGCAACCAAATTTATCGCATGGTATTACATATGAAAAGTGAACATGTTTCTCAATAGGAAATATATTTTTTTAATTTTATATGATTTTTTGATAATTTTTTTGAAAAATGTGCAATATCTCGACAATGGTTCATGTTAGCGTTTTAAAATTTATGTCAATCGTTTTCTAATAAAAAATTACATAAGAAATATCTATTTGCGCAACTTTATTAGTGGTTTTGATTTTTTAACGATTTTTTCATAATTTCCCTCGAAAATTTAGGGGTTCTGAACATTCGATTGCGCATAAAAACAATAAGCTTCCAGTGTTTACGGATTGTGATTTTTGTACCAAATTTCGTTCGAATCGGTCCATTCGTTCGTCAGTTATCGTCTCCACAGACTCCCTGACACACACACACACAGACATCACTTCAAAAATGTTTGATTCGTGATCGGGGATGCTTGAAACGTGCTCTCCCGTCGAAAACACGAATTCGAATTTTCGACTCCGTCACAATACTTTCCTTATACATTATGTTTTTAAGGAAAGTAAAAATGCTTTTCAAGAAGAATATAAAACACATACGAACCTTTGAAAATGGATTTTCTTTTTCAGTGTAAGAAAAATCAAGAGCTACATGCTAAATGGTTTAACCATGTGCTGGCGATTGCTAAAGAACAGCAGTAGTAAGAAGCATTACAATACGGCATTATAATACTAAGGCGGGTTTCGCGCTGATTATGCATTCCTCAGCAAGGTAATAGCCAATATTTGCAATTGCAGCAAAACATTTGCGATGTGACACAATTTTGAGATTATCCACAATGTTGAGTCACATTTTTTCACTTTTATCACATACCTAGTTCAAATATTCAAGGCCGTATCAGACGGTTTCTGTCACTATGCACTTGTCCCTTGCAGTCTCCTGTAGCATGACCTAAATTTTGATAAATAGTTAAAAATCACTGCGTAATAGGATGAAAAATGTCGGTTCCGATACAGTTTCGCAAAATTGTGGCACACTAAGATTTCAGTTATCGGGTATGCCATGATGACGAACGCATTAACTCAAAACCGGATCATGGGAGATATCATTTGCAATAACAGAGTAATTAAAAGTTTCAGGGCGTCTTTTGCAGACAGTTTTTGGGACTATAGATGGCAGTGATATTTCCATTTGAGAATAATAAGAAATAATATAATAAAACCAGAAAAAATAGACGCGTAAAAGAAGGAATGAAACAAAAGGAACGATTATTTTAACCATCACACACCAAGGATGCCATGTTTAAAATGTTAGCAATATGGTATCCCGTCTACTTTTCCTAAAAATTAGTACTCTTAAAATGTTTGATTTTGAAGTGGTTTTGTGTACTATTTTTGACTATCATGGATTCAAATAATTACAATTGTAGCGTGTTACCCTTCACTTTAAAGGGCTTGAGGAAAAACCATATTTGACAATGTACCTCCCCCCCTGGATGGGTAACTTCCCCCCGATGGGGATTAACGATTTCGCGAACAAAAAATTGTATCGCGACTATTTCACACAACACTGATTAAAACAATAAAGTATTGTGATCATTGAGCCATAAATAAATCTGTTTATGTATGATTGTCAAATTTTGTCCTCTACTGTCATGTTAAAAATGCAAAATTTCGTATGAGTTTCCCGAAAGTTCGTTTGAGTTTCACAGTTTTCACTAGAATTAAGAAAAAATAATATCTAGTTCTAGACTGCTTGATAACAAACTCCGATATAAAGTTTCGTGAAAGTCCATTAATATTTGTAGCCGTGTAGCGTTCAGGAGCTCTTAAAATATATACTGGCATCAAAATCTTGAAATCCAAAATAATCCTGAAAACAATACTTTCTCAATACTGCCTATGAGAAAGCAAAAATTACACACAAACATAGCTACGAAAATACTTTCGATAAATGAAGAAGTTATAGACGCCGCTTACAATTATATTACATATTAGCTGAGATAGAAATAAGCTTCTTTTGAGGGGGGGGGGCATTGAAAGAAATATCTTTATAAAGGTGGCGGTGAATCTAAAAAGCTTGGGAAATAATTCTATAGGACTAATCGTTTACGAAATATTTAAGTTCATTAGAATTTTGAGAAGCAAGCGACGTTTTAAAATACGTTAAGTTGGCTAATAAAAAAGAAGAGATATTAAAACTAAAATGTGGATATACTATTAAGTATCCGTATCATTTTGAACAATTAAACTTAATTAAACGGATTATAAAGGAGGAAATGCATTTGAATCTGTAAGCAAAGTGCTGCTCACATCAGATGTTTAATTTCCAGATCATACACAAATGCATTTAATGTTATTAATATGAAAATGTGGGTTTTTTTACTGAATCATTTCCAATTTATTTGTTTTAACAAGTCAACAGTTTATTCTGAAATAACCTTAAAACACACAAACTACTTCTTTTCAAACATTGAAAACAAAGTAAAGTAACATTTTCCGCTCTTACCTAAAGCCTCCCCCTCTGTCAATATATTTTAATCGAAAGTTCTCTTGCCATTGGCCCATCAACCATCTGTAAAGTGATGGTGGCGCCCCATCCCCGAACAAAGCGCGAAACTCTGATCGCTGCTTCTCAGTCGTCTGCTAACTTT
The DNA here is from genome assembly GCA_951213105.1 of Amaurobius ferox. Classification (NCBI taxonomy): domain Eukaryota; kingdom Metazoa; phylum Arthropoda; class Arachnida; order Araneae; family Amaurobiidae; genus Amaurobius; species Amaurobius ferox. Next base: position 19,145,850 of record OX578134.1, read on the forward strand.
CGCGCAGAATAAATTCTTCCGGAATCGTCCATACCTGTTACGTTGGGATCGTTGAGCATGTGCCGAGCGCTGTGCAAGAATTTCAGAAGTCGAGAACCACAGCAGTCTGCGTCTGAAGGAAAAAAGGTAGGCAAATAGCTGATCTTAAAAATGGAGTCGATTAATAAATACGGTTGAACCTGTCATAAATGGCATTTCATGGGACGGGAAGAATTTTCCGTTTTGAAAAGTTTCCGTTTCATGAAGGTCATTTCAGGAAAAGCGGTGTTTAAGGTTTAGCTGGAAATGCAAATAGCCCATATGTAATTGCACGTCTATATATTAGACTTTTATATTGCTGAAAGTGTATTTAAATAGTCTGATGAAAACTATATTATACCATAATAGCTAATATATGTGTTTTAAATAGGTATACACGTACATTTTTGTATACTGCGATCACAGAGCTATATACAAATAAAAATATATTGTACACTATGTACTTAACTGTTAGCTTATTACCATACTTTAAAACCTAGATGAATTATCTTACAGGTAAAATATTATTGCTTACCATAAAACAAATGAATACATTAAAAATGCATTGTTTATTGAGACGAATTTTTAAAATAATCAAACATGATTTCTCGTGCATGTGTCTTACTAATAATTCGACTTTGTCACAAATCGTGCATTGATTAATATTTGAAGCAAAATTCTTGAAGTTCTGAAACAGCTTTCAGAAAATCGTGATATAAGTTAATAGAACGTTCTTTGAAAAATAGCTCTATGAAATAAATGGATATAAGAGTTTGATGACTTTTCCGTTCATTGTTCGTTACAACAGGTGCTTTTGTTAACAGACTATTTTAAATTGGCCGTCCATTTCCGCGTTGTACAAGCTCCGTTTCACAGAGGGAAAAAACAAAAATTACCTATATTTTTGAACGGGACTCAAAATATGATCCAGTTATGACAGTATTCCGTTTCCTGCAGGTACTGTTTCAAACAGGTTTAACTATGTTATAAATATATAAATACATCTTATAGTTATTTCGCTAAATATTAAGATTTAAATATATTATGTCATATATTTATCTTTGCGTTTGAGTGGAAATAATTCCAACGTAACGTCAATATTGGGGGATGTTGATCGCCAATAGTGGTCAAATGCTGTTATAATATTACTATACTAATATTGGCGTTACACTGAAAACATTTCAAATTTTTTGCATATATTGTAAGCCAATATTAACTAAATATTGGAACTATATTGGACAATAGCCAAAATTAGCTGTAAATGACCAACCAATATTGGCGCAATATTGTCAAAATATCCACATATTGGTATGCTATTGGGGTAGGTAGAAGTATGTGCTTTAGTAATCGCTTAGCACACCCAGTATACTGAAATTTAAAAATATAGGACACTATTAGAATAAACTATAAGTCATCTCCATTCATGTAGGATATATCTGACTTTTCCATTTATTGTTTTATTTTGTTTCATACTGGCTGTGAGTACAATGGGTATGAGCACACGTATAACTTACATAACTGACACTTTTTATGCAGATGCATAAAATTTTCGCTGTCAAAATGAATCGGACAATAATTGCAGTAGAACATAACATATAAAGGTAGAAGGAAGGTATTAATCAGCGTTAAAGGCAATAATGAGCATTTTAAAGCAGAAGAAATGAGGCAGAGTCATTACAGCAAAGGCAGACAGCAAAATCAGACGTAATCTTGCCTTTCTTGGTACTAGTACTCCATCTTGGTACTTCCATCCTCTTTATTAGCTATGAAATCGGTTGATATCAACTTTTCCAACCTTATGTTCTAATGAATATTTTATTTTCACATGCAGATGTATGTTACCAATGAGTATTTTTCATTCCTAGTCATATATTTTGTTTATGAATGTTTTCAAATTGCGTTTTGCTGTTTCTTTTTAAAATGTATATCAACAAGAGGAAAATCAATAATCGATTTTACTGTTACTAATGTGACTCCTATTTTCTATATCATGAAACGAGATTGAAATTTAGATTCCTAAACTTGTTGACATTCTTAATTGTTTTCTTGCTGCAAAGATTATATTTAATAAAATTCATTTTCTGCTGTTGAGGTTTAAAACAGCAACGAAAACCCCCAGCAAAATATAATTCTAAAGTAGAGAAAATAATTGAAATATATAGAAAACATGGGGAAATTTTCACACATATAGAAATTAAGGGAAACGTAGGACACATATTTGGAAGTACTACACATACAAGCTTTCCTCTCCCTTTATGTATGATTGACTACACCTATGTTTGTACATCTATGAGTAGTGGTTATAACACGGTGAATAGAATATCATTCATAAATTTCATATTTAGAAAGTAGCGTAAAAACTAATGTCCAGATATTTTGTATTTTACACAACTGGACCACGTTATTGAAAACTTGACATTTTAGTAAAGTGGTAAGAAATAATTATATTTCTTAAAATTAGATACTGTATAGTTTTTACAGGTAAAATATAATTTAGAAGGAGCTATCCATGTGAAGGATATTAAAATAATGCATTTATATCAACACAAATCAGTGAATGAGCCAAATTGCCCCGTTTACCCCCGCCTTCAGAATTTACTTTTTTAAGAAATTAAAAAAATATATATTAGTCCAAAAATGTCCCGGACAGAAATTGTAATTTTTCTTTTTATGGTCCGTTTTATAGGAATGTTTTTCTATTAAAAGATATTGTGTCATACATTTACAATGTTAATGGATTGGAGTTTTAAATGTGATATAGATGTATGTCCTCTGGTGTTTAATTGACAAAAAACAGTTTTAATGATAAAAGTTGCTTCTAAAATACTTTTATATGCTATTAAGTTAAAAAAAATGTTATACTAAAAATAATTACGAGTGACATACTCATCACAGACTGTAAATTTAAATTTTATATTCAGAGCTGCAAATTGGAAATATGTATTAAAGAGTGCCGTAATTTAATTATGCTCCAAATTTGACAGTTTGTCTAAAAGTTTTTTTTTAATATTTTTGATCATATTGTTCTATTAAATATAAACTAGATGAATTTTAAGTAAACTCTTGATCTATATAAACTAGGTTAAGATAAAATTAAATGATTTCCCTCATTTAACATTACAGGAAAAGTAACTATATTTTTATAAGTATTTCCGACAACTTTAATATGAAGCGGATTTCAATTTGTATTTAAATATTTATTTGTGTATAATTTTAAAGATATCAAGTTTAATCATTTTTAATTAAAATCTATCTCTCCCATTTTAACATATATCGTTGACGTTTATTATTTTCCCATTTTTAAAAAAAATATTTACAACATATGAGAAACTAATACAAGTCTCAGAATTTTGCTAATGATATTTATATCTTTCAAAACTTCAAATAAGTTTTAAAACTTTTAAACCACGGTCCATTGTATTAATTATAAAACATTTAAATCTCTTCAATATATCTACCCTATTGTCAATACGGTTTGATCCAAAGCTATCCGCCATTGGCCTATAATCTTTGACAAAGTGATGGTGGCGCCTCTTTCCCAAACAAAGCTCGGAACTCTGTTTTTCGCTTCGCAGTCGTCTGCTAATTTTCGAGCAGAATACGTTCTCTGTGAAACGCCGGACCTGTTACGTAACAACCCTGGACCATGTGCCGGCAACTGCTTAAGAATATCGGAAACAGAATGCTACAGCCACCTAATGCTGAAGGAAGAAAGGTAGATGAGTATTACGTTTTATAAAAGTGAAATATTGTTAAATATTGCAGTTAGAAGGGAGATGGTAGTTTTGTTTATAGTGTAAAGAAAGAAAGGTAGATGAGTATTGCGTTTTATAAAAGTGAAATATTGTTAAATATTGCAGTTAGAAGGGAGATGGTAGTTTTGTTTATAGTGTAAAGAATTATAGTGATAGAAAAGTCACGCACATCAAATTTGAAAGTCCTATAATGTGTCGAGAAATTGAAATAGCGGAACTTTTTTAGTGGATTTTTTTTTTCAGTTAGGTTATATTAACATACCGTCATAAATAGTTCAAAATGAACTGAAGCAGTGTTTCTTTCTGGACTTTTGGGCCGGGAGGGCGAATGACATTTTAGGGGGGCGGGGCAAGTTATCTATTTCCCCAATATAAATATATCTAAATGCTGTGTCACATAAATAGAAACTAGGTTAACATAAAATGTCTCCGGGGGGGGGGGGTAACCCCCCGGAGGTATGCCTGAAAGAAACACTGAATTGGAGTGTGGCCCAACTCAATTTTTTCGTACCATAGTCAGTTTTTAAGTAGCTTGTAGATATTTTTTCAAATTTTACAAGAACAATTTTAAAAAATCAGTGTCGTTGGTCCAAATTAGTACAATTATAGCGTGTTACCTTTCACTTTAAAGGACTTGCAAAAAGCTTTCGATTGATACTATACAAAGTCAACCCGTGGGGGTAACTCCCATCCCCCGAAAAACTATTAAGTCTGATTGAAACTATTAAGTCTTGTGATCACTGAACCATAAAAAAAACTCTTTATGCATGATTATGTAAAATTTTATCCTAGGCTGCCATGCTAAAAAAAATATAAAAATTGCTAACAAATTTCGATGTTTTCGCTCGAATGTCAAAAAATTCTAATTAAATTTTTTTATAACGAATCTCGTGGAAATCCATTAATATGGGTGGCGTCTGTCGATTGCACAAAAAATAAACCATATAAATACGGACATCCTTCTAAAGTAGTCCAAACATGTTCCGGAGGTCCTAAAATATATATTGGCATGAAAACCTTGAATTTGAAAATTTTCGCGATAACCATAATTTTTGTATACTATGTTACAGAATGAGAATGTAAATATCGTATGGTATTTTACTGAGTCAGATTATCATTATAGCCCTATTTTCAATCGGTGGAAGAACATTGCGTTTATCCCGATTGGAATATTTTATTTCAGAGCAATATTTTTTAATTCTTATGAGTGTCGTGGAAGAGTTTCAGAAGATTTCAATCTGGAAAGTCAGCACCACAAGTCAGTCTGTATTTTATACAGTTTATCCTAGGTCAAAAAGAAAGACCCGATTGTTCTTTCTTTATCTATAATAAATCAAGTTTCTCATAAACTGTTACATATCCTCGTCATTATGGTATTGTTAGCAGTTTTAAAGCATGCGCATTTCTTCTGAAATTCTGCAACGGTATTCTTATTTAAGAATGGCTAGAAAATATTTCTCTAAAAATGCTTCTTTCTGGGAAAACGTCACTTTCATAGATTGATTAAAAAAAGAACGAAATTAGATTAGCCTACTTTAATCGGTGTCATCAATAACCCTATAGATTTTAAGTCAAATTTAGATGCAAGAACATTCCAATATTTATCTTAACAAAGAAGGTTCTTTATTATCTTTAAAATTGTGAACTTTCGTCTACCTTGATATAATACAATAAATTGGTTTACAAAGTAAAATGAAATGCAAATCAAGATAAATAATCATACTTGCGTTTCGGAAATCATCTGAATTTTCTTCACTAGTGCAAAATTCTGGACCTGAACTCCCAAATAAGCACAAGCCAATGTCTGCCAAATTGAAATGGCTAAAAAACATCAGAAGGCAATGCCAGCCGCTTTTGTTTGGCCGCCATTGCCTTGCGATTATTTCAGTATTCAGGTTCTGATATTTCACACTGATGAATAAAATCTAGTTGATTTCGGAAACGTACGCATGAAAATTTACCGTAGTTTGCGCTGTATTTTACGTTGTAAAGTAGTTTATATTTTGTGTGCGAAGTCACATGATTCACTTGACATGTGTTCTAATGCATTTTTTATTTTTTCAGATTCATTCTGACAGCAGTTAGAGGGAGCCATTTTATAAAAATATTAATTTCTATGAAATAAAAAGGAAATTTGATAGATATTAGTCGTTTTGCTGAAACGATATAAAGTGTCCGATTGTTGATTTAAATAACCACATTAAATATCATCGCAATCACTCAAATTGCTTTTCTTACTGTAAGCAAGGTAAAATCGTGTAACTCTGAAAATGACACTTAATAAAAGTAAAGTGATGTAAAACGTTTTTTGGTGAAAAGTATATAAATCGATCGACAACATTACTTTACCTTTATGAAGAGTCATTTGAAAGTAATTTGAACAATTGCATTCAAATTTTGAAAGAAATTATTTAAAAATCTAGGCCATTCTCGGAAGAATCAATTTAATAATTACATATGCTTGAGATTGTCTATTAATAGAATCACGCTAAATCTCGTTCAAATTATCCTTTATTTTGAGTATGTTGATAGTAAACTCCAATGGCTCTTCTAGACGATGAGACAACTTTAGAAAAACTGACACTTTAATAATGAGGTACTCGAGACATTCTCACATTTTGTTAGAGATAGAGAAAATGGCCAATTTATATAGAGCAATTCAAAATGTAGAATGGTGCAAAACGTTTTATAGAACGTTCAAAATGTTTTATAAAGCATTATAAAATTAAGATCGTTGCAAAACGTTTTGTAGAGTATTTCCAAATGTAGAGTGTTGCAAAACGTTTTGTAGAGCGTTGCAAAACGTTTTGTAGAGTGTACAATGTAGAGCTCTGCAAAACGTTTTGTAGAGCATTCCTAAATGTAGACCGTTGCGAAACGTTTTGTAGATCATTTCCAAATGTAGACCGTTGCAAAACGTTTTGTAGATCATTTCCAAATGTAGGCCGTTGCAAAACGTTTTGTAGATCATTTCCAAATGTAGACCGTTGCAAAACGTTTTGTAGATCATTTCCAAATGTAGACCGTTGCAAAACGTTTTGTAGATCATTTCCAAATGTAGACCGTTGCAAAACGTTTTGTAGATCATTTCCAAATGTAGACCGTTGCAAAACGTTTTGTAAAGCATTCCAAATATAGTTACAATATTTTGCAGAGCTTTGTAAAAGTAGAGTTGCAAAACTTTTATAGAGCTTTGTAAAAGTAGAGCCTTGTGAAACGTTTTGTTGAGCTTTAAAAACGTATAGCAAAACGTTTTGTATAGCATTATAAAAGTAGACGGTTACAAAACGTTTCGTAGAGCATTTCCAAATGCAGAGCGTGTTGCAGAGCATTTCCAAATGTAGAGCGTTGCAAAATATTTTGTAGAGCTTTGCAAAATTACTGCAAAACATTCCTAAATTCGTAAAGAAGCCAAAGAAATCTCGAAAATTAGTGTATGCAATTAAACCCATCCTCTAAAGAAATAGAATATGTCGACTATGCAGCTGAATAAAATTGATTTTATCATACAGAAAATGCAAAATCCTCACCTTCAGCAATGATGAATATTTGTACACGTGTAATTTGATATCCACAGCTTATAGTTCAATGTATCTATGTTTACCTTGTTACTTGCAAATTAATGGCATTATCTGTTTTTAAAATCGTTATTTAGAGTTATTTTTTCTTTTCCGGGAGGGAGAGGACAAAATGATGTAGACCTTTTCAAAATTAGTCCTAAGCTTTCTAATTCCCTCCCCCCTATCTCTAGCATTTAAGCCTGATATCTTTCCCATACACTGTTGGAAAAGGGGGGAGGTCAGACTCCTTAAAGTTGTCGTATAGAGTACCATCATATACAACTGCAACAAAAAAGAACTAATGGCAGCAGCACATGCCTTTCTCTACATAATGTAATACATTTATACTTTTCACAGAAAAATTTATGTTAAGGCCACACGGCCAGTGGCGTAAATATTAAGAGCTGTTAAGCGGCACTTAAGGGCTAAAGAAACAACAAAATTCTAGGAGCGAGCTGGTGTATTTGTGGCACCCAAAAACAAAACAAAATAATGAAAATTAAATGTATTTTAACGTTATTCAAACAATTATAAAGTTATTTATGGACAAATAAACCGATTGTTCAGATAAATAGGAAAGCAATTTTATACAATATACTTTACTTGTTAAGTAAAAATGTTTCTCAAAATTTAAAAAATGCAAGGCACGAAGTAGCAAATAAGACGAGACCCTTTAAAGATGGCTTCATTTTACAATTCCCTTCACTTTAAAGCCAGGAATAGAAAGTGTAAATGATCTAAGATTCTAACGGCGTTTTAACATAGTTAAAGCAGTGTATATATTCTCAATTTATTTCATCACATTTGAAAATAATTTTAATTCATTATTTATGGTTGCCCATAATTTAAGTAAAACTATTGGAGCTTCAAAAAGAAAAAATATATAAAAATTAAATATTACAAACATTTCAAATTTTTCATTTATAACCCCCCTCCCATATACACACACACATAAACACCGGAAAAAATGGCATTTTTATACATCCTTTTATTGTGGGGACCCAAACTAAATTTTTGGCCTCCAGAAATTTGAGCTCCCTTCAAATAAACTGATTTTCTTAAATATTTTTAATAACATGCATTTAAATAATTGTATTTAAAAAAAATGCATTTTCTAATTATAAAAGAAAGGGTCCTGCATTTTGTTTATAAAACCATGTAAGAAAATGCTGTTATGTTAAATGCTCTTAGGGGCCAAAACTAAAATTTTTGGTCTATTTGACATATTTTGCTCAAGGAAATAAAATCTCTACTTAAGTTGATGTTCATAGCACAAAAATTTTAATGTACATTGAACGTTTATCTGGGAAAAAACCTATTTCTCAGTACACAATTCATTTTGTGCAAATCAATATTAATATAATACGTAATAATTAATCTAATGTATACATTGAAAAATTTTAAGAATTCATCAATTTGGAATAAATTTAGCGCATTTTTATAATTGTGACGATATTTCATCAATTTAACATCATTTGTATAAAAAAGTTACTCAATTGGCGTTAGTTCGCCAAATTAGTCACCAATCTCTGCATGTTTATCGGCAAGCTTTACAGACAGACAGACAGAAAGGGGGGCTTTCCTTATACGAATATCAATGGTGAATTGTTAGGAGTCAGAATACGAAATGTTTATACAAAATTCATTATTTTGATAATGGAACTAACTAGATGTACTTAAATAATGTTAACATATTTATCGCATACTATTGCATATAAAACGTGAACATATTTCCAGATATTTAGATTTCAAATTATTTTGTGAAATTTTTCGGTAAATATATTTATAAAACGTCCAATATCTTGAAATCGATTCAGACTATCTGATATTTGTGTCAAAAGTTGAGTCAAAAATTTCATAGATTGATTATTATAACATTACTGGATGTACTTTTTTTTTTACTTCTCAACATTTGATTTATTTTGAAAATTAATAGGGTTTCAGGATTTACCTTTCTAATAACTATTACATGTTACTTTCTAAATGCTCCATTCGTTCATTCGACAACGTACACAGATACACACACAAATATCTCCTCAAAAACGATCAGTTAAGAGTTCAAGGATGCTTGGAACTTGCCTTCCATCGAAAACTTGAATTGCAATTTTCGACCTCGTCATAGTAATTTTACTATACGTTATATTTATGTAGAGATGATATACGGAAATTGTAATTATTTTTGAATTATTACCCTGGCGCAGGATTTTCCGTAACACCCTGTACCTATTGTAAAGAGACTATTTACTTAATTGAATATTTTACTTTGACTTTACAAACATATGTTACAAACTTTAACAAAAAACACATCTTTCTAACGTAAAGAAACAAAGAATTTTTTAAACTATTTATTTCAAATATTTTAACATAAAAGAACATTAAACTGTAGTTTAGATGAAGTTATTTTTAAGTCTCTGAATCAGAAACATTGCTTCCAGCTCTGTTCCTCCAGACTCGAAAGTTTTTCTGATTCACATTTAATAAATGATAGGTTTATTTAAAAATCATGCTTGCTTTTGTAATCACATTTAATAAATGTTGGGTTATTTACTGGGAAAATGATTCAATTAAAATATTTATATGGAGTGTTATTGTAGATAATGGTTTAAAATGTTCCAAGGAACTTTATTGCACAAAAAATACAACTTGAATTTATATAATTATATAGAAGTCTGATGTGAAAAATATAGGACAATCTCTACAAAATGACTTTACATCTTTCATAATAAAATAATGGTGTCCAAAATCCGTGGTCCATTATATTTTGGCTTAGAATTGCATATTGAAACTTGACATTTTTATTCATACAGGATTTTATTCATACATTATATTTTATTCATACAGCGTATGAAACTTTTTTGAAGTATCAAGTTAATTTATATTTAGCAGAAACCTAACTTGGCAATTAACAAGTAAAATTATCTATGGCAAAATCGGCATCAAAATAAAATTATCATTTAATTAATATTCCGTGAAATAAAGGACAGTTGGCGAACTATTTGGCGTCAGAAACTGGTCTCCTGGCGTGATAATGTTACATTAATGTTCTACATATTGTTATGAGCAAATTTTAGATGTTTTCTGAAACAAGTTGATGGGAAATTTGACTGCGTATGCAAACCAGAGCACTTTGATAAATATTAACTCATAAAGTGATCCGGTAAGATCTGTAAAATGTTATAATTAGACGTTATTTTTAAGGCATATGGATAATAACGCCAACACAAATTTAGAATAAGGTAAAATAATGGCGTGATGGTATAATAAAAACACTGATTTTTCTGACCAGATTAGAATGCAGTTTGACAATTTTTTTTACCGAACTTTAATTTGTAGAAACAGTAGAATATACATTTGTACAGACCAAAATTCTGAAAATAAAATTAAATAAGAACATTTCTATTTGTCGATGACTTATTTTAAGTTTATTTAATCATTTCTTATTTTTATCTTGTTAAATTAAAAATCAGTTTAATATTTAGGACTTAATTTTTTTTATCATTTATGGTCAAACCAACTCGGACGTGATGAAAAATTCTCTGCACATATTCCCATACTTTCTCTATTTAGAATTTTGTCCTCGCAGCAAACTAAGGCCCATTATTGTCAGTTCTTTTGAGAGTATTTTGTTTATTTGCATATCATGTTTTGAAAACTGTTGGTTTTAAACTCTTTTCTCAGTCAAAGAGGTAGGTGGTCTACCCCACTCGTTACATTTGTTCATCCTTGTGAAAATATATTTTGTTTCCTTAATGAACGTTCTTGGTATTCAAAATGATAACTTAAACCTGGTAGAAGCTAATATTCTAGAAAAAACAAAACCTCAATAATCCATAGAAATCAATAATTCATAACTGTGAGCAAGTAATAAATAACTAAATGGCATTATTACCCCGGTTTACTCATTATATATTATGCTTTAAATAACAATTTATCTCACGAACAAATTAAAAATCCCTAACAGCACAGGTTACTCCCTAACAGCACAGGTTACTCCCTAACAAGCAAGTTTGTGTACTGTTTTATACACAAAGGGCTCAATATAGTCTCCATTTGACAGAATTTACTTCGGACATTTTAGAGCGGCGAACCAGCAGTACTCTTCACATTGATGATTTCTACAAATAGAAAAATGTTTCTTGCATTGTTATTAGATTCAGTGAATCGAAAAGTCTTCGGTACTAGCTCAATAGTGTTATTTGTTGAATCCCTTATGAATTACACGAAATATAAAAACTTGGCTTTATTATATCGCTGTGTGCTATTTCCCCGGGAGACCTTGTTATAACAGTTGTATTTTTACTTTCTTGTACTATAGAATATAGTATGAGGAAAGTATAGTTTTCACGAAAATTTTCGATTCCAAGATTTTTATGCCAATATGTTTTAAGGCCTCCTGAATACATTTTGAATATTTTTGGATAACTACATATGTCTGTATTCAATTTTTTGTGTACAAGATTGCTGCCACAAATATTAATGGATTTTCACGAAACTCCATATCCGGCTTTGTTTACAAATCATCTAGAACTAGATGGGGTTCTTTTAAATTCGTGAGAAAACCTCGAAATTTTATATTTTAATAACAGACCAATATTTGAAAAAATTCGTCATAATTATGTATAAAATGGGTTTTTTGTAGCTCAATAATCGCGAAACTGAATATGTTTTATAATTGTAGCAAAAAATAGCTGCTATACAATTTTGTGTTCGTGATATTAGAATCGATTGGGTGTGTATGTGGGGGGGGGGGATTATATTGTCAGACTTGATATCAATTGATACAGACGACAAAGCTTCTTCCCCCTTTTTTTTTGCAAAAAGTTACTTAAAAATGGATTCTGGTATAAGAGGGTCGATTTGAACCAGGCACTAGTTAATTTTTTAATGTAATGAATTACATTCACGAGAATGAAATTGATTGTCACACAGTATAACATATGGAAACTGACCGTTATTGTCAATAAAATTAACAATATTTACTATTTTTTAATTTCGTGTAATATTTTTATAATTTGAGTTGTTTAACGGTTTAAAAAATAGGTTAATGATTTAGTTATAAATAAGTACTATTCGTTTTTTGATGATAAATAACATAATTATTGTACTTTTACATAATTGAAATTCCTAATTTTTTATGATTTAAAAAATGTATTCAACATTTTTGTGGTGCTTCGAATGTTTGATTGCATTTAAAATAAAAAATATTCTAATATTAACTAATTGTATTAATAGTACCAAATTATGTTCAAAATGCGCCGTGTGATTGTGTGCAATTGCGTACACAGACTTAAACATCCACACATTTTTATTTAACAACAATCTTCTAATTTATTGGGCGACAAAAATACATTCTTCTTAAATTTGATTCGCATAGGAAATAAATATTGCAGTGATAAAATAAACTACAAACAAAAACCTTACTACTGATAAAAAAAATTTGATGTGGGCAGAACATGACTTTCCTTACAATGCAATATATTTACTACTTTTACAGTACAAACAAAATAGGTTATTGTTATAGTAGATACTTATATTTTTTCCAAGATATTGAATTTTCGGTGATTAGTGGTTATTTTCATTGATTTAGTGTCATTTTTATCCATTTGGCGATATTTTTTTTGGCAACATTTAAAAAAGGCGACATTCCGCCAAACTCCTCGTCAAAATATCGCCAAACGTTATGGATGGAGAAGTAAGTTATTCATATAGCAGATTGCCGTTCAAATACAAAAGTATTACTCAAAGCATATTTTCTCGTGAATGGAACGAGCTAGATCCACGAGAATGAAGTAACCAAATTTATCGAATGATATTACATATGAAACGTGACCATGTTTCTCAATAGGAAATATTTTTTTTTATTTTATATAATTTCTCGATAATTTTTATTAAAAATGTGCAATATCTTGAGAACGGTTCATGCTAGCTTTCTAAACTTTGTTAATTAAAATTATTATGTTAATTAATTCGAAAACTTAGGGCAGTTCTGAACATTCGATTGCGTATAAAAACCATACGCTTCCAGTATTCACGGATTGTAATTTTTGTACCAAATTTCGTTCGATTCGGTCCATTCGTTCGTCAGTTACCGTCTTCACAGCTTCACCGACACACACACACACATAAGCCCCGTTCACATGCAAGGCCGTATTTTCCGGCCATGAAACATTAGGGTGAAAAAGGGGGTATTTTCCGGGATCCATTCTAGACCCGTTCACATGTGCAACCCCCATTACTCCCGCTTAAAGGGCTAGGACCAATTTTTCTTAAATGCTTTTGACATTCCTTTTTGGTAAACAATATATCTTTTTTTTTCTTTTTTTAATTGCTTTTTTAAAAAGCGTATTATTTTTAATTCATTATCCCATGTTATTATTTTATCTATTTAATATGACAAATGTGCGGAAATGAGAAACAAAATAATCTTATATATATAAATTAAATCGAAATAATGTATATATAAATTAAACTTGGATCTTTATAAACTAAACATCAAATTAAAAATAATATGCCAAAATTAAATTTAATATATTTTTAAAACTATAAATATATGCTTATTGTAATATATATATATATAAATGTTTTATTCCATGAAACTGTTTAAAGAATTCATTCTTAAAAGTCAAAAAAGAAAGTTTCTCTCATTTAATCTTCGTTTTTAAGCTAAATTATGACGTATAAACTTGAATTAGTGGAAAAAGTGTAATACCATTTTAAGAAACTTTATTCAAGACAAATCGTTATAAGAAGTTGGCATAGAGAAAAAAATATGCATATTTATACCGAATACATTTTAATTATTACAAAATCGGTATAACTCATTTTTTATTAAAAACACATAAGACCTTACTGCATGACCCAGATACAAAAAATCTCATATACCACTAATACCGCAATTAAAAATAATGTTTTTAATATAGCAGTATAAAAAATACTTATGATGGACATGTTTTATTGATATGTAAAATAGGTGGTCCTCTAAGTAATCCAAAAATAAAATTAATAAAATAAAATCGTCTTCATATGTAGTTAGTATCTAAAATATATAAAAATAATTTATATTTCTGATACTAGCAATCATTCTTTTTTTTTTTTTTTTTTAAGGGGGGGAGGGGAGAGCATTTTGTAAGTTAATTTACACAGTTCAGTTTATTGCAAAATGTATGTATGTAAAGTTATTTTGAATTCCTGAAACATTTTATTTTGTTATTGATATACATAATTATAAAACGCAATTCTCTACTAATCATAATATTGGCATCATAATCACATCATCTCAAGTTATGGAACATTTCGCATTGATATGTAAAAGCTCGAATACAAAACTAAAATAATCAAACTTGAAATATAATGTATAAATAATTTATTTACAATAATTAACAGCATATATTCATTTAAATATATACACATTATACTCCTTTTTAACAATATAAAATAAATGAGTATTAAGATAGATTTATCTAATATACATTCTCCTTATATAAAACTAAGAAAATATTTGTATCATTTGTTAAAAACTACTTAGATAAATCCAGAAAATTTGCCCAAGAAACAGAACATTATATTTTAAAGTTGCTGCTTCAAAGGAAAATCAGCTAGCTTACGACTTTTAACTAACACTTAATTGTATACGTTTTGTAATTAAGAAACAAACATTTCTATAAAAATTATCCTGAAATCGAGGAACAAATATTTCTAATTCATGAATAACAGTTAGCTCAAATAAACAAAATGTACATACCCGCATCAGTCTTTTTCAGTAGGATTCTCAGTTCATTAAATTCTGATGTATAATAAGGATCAATCCGTTTAATTCGTAAATAAGTCCGTGTAATGAATGCAAAATAATCTATATAACAAGCTATAAATTCATCATTATTGTACAATCTTCAGATAGAATTTGTAAACAAGGTCCACGCGGTATCTCAGTATCCGCCATGTTTTTCAAGAAATCGCAGTTGCGCGAATGGAATTGTGGGTAAAAATCCCCTATCTACCCCCTTCGTTCCCTCAAATAAGAAGGAAGGAAATCATACCTCCTGTCAACCCTCTTTCGAACCGGTATTTTCCCCGCTTGGACATGTGAACGGTGACACAGTTGAAATGTGGCTATGATACCGGCTTTAAATTGTGCATGTGAACGGGGCTATAGACATCACCTCAAAAATGTTCAATTCGTGATCAGGGATGCTTGAAACGTGCTCTCCCGCCAAAAATTCGAATTTTCGACCCCGTCACAATACCCTCCTTATACATTATTGTATATAAGGAAAGTAAAAATTGTTATAAAAATCAAATTTGTAAAATAACTATTTGTGGTATAACATTTTTATTGTGTTTTAATGTATTTTTTGCTGTTGAATTCGTAAAAGTAGCTAAAATATTGATTTTTTTCGTAGGAAGCATGTATTATCACCATTCCCATTCAACTGGTGGCAAGGAAAATACACCAGTTGATATATTTCCCGTCACGGAAGGGAAATCCAAATTAAAACAAAACAGAACATGTTATCCTCAGTCTCAATCCCGAATTCCAATTAAATTGTAATGACTGGCTTAATTCGGTCATGAGAAGTAAATATTTTATTACTTCCCCTAAGGACAGGAGTATTTAGTTTCTCTTTTATTTATATTGTATGGCTGTTTGTTAAATGTTAAGGGTATTGCAATTCTAGTTTCTGTTTCTTTTCTGAAAACTCTTTAGAAGTTGGAATACCTGTTTAAATTATCTATGCAAAGACTTTGTAATTTTGACGTAAAGTAAGTCTATGGTCGGTGTTTCCGGCAGGCAGTTTTTCAGAACATTTTGGCCGGGGAGGGGGGCACGTTTTCTATTTGCCCTATATAAATATAAATGCATCTAAATGCTGTCACATAGATACTAAGTTACTATAAAGTGTCTCGGGGGGGGGGGGGGATAATCGTCTCCGGACGTATGCCTGAAAGGAACACTGTTTCCGGTTGTATTATAGTATTAAGAAAAATGTAAACACTTTGGATGCAGGGTCTGTTTAGACCCTAAGGGCCCCGAGAGAAATATGTTTCCAGGGCCCTTTTACGAGCAAAAAAATAAGTTTTACAGTTTGGAGTATTTTATTTTGCCGTTAGACTTAGGGGTCGACCATTGTAAACGACAGTGTGCAGCATAGGCCAGGCAGATACGTATACTTTCATATCAGCGAAATAATAAATTAAAATGTAAACAATTTAGGCTTGATTTCTAGGAAATAACGTACTATTATGTATATACAATATGTATTATATTTGACAAACCTTGAATTCCAGGGGTCTGTAAATCTGTTTCCAATAAGGCTAAATCCTTGATTATTTTATTATGTTGAGCCATCTGAAAGCTCAATAAAACTAATCAAAACATGTACGGTTGGTACAGTAGCACCCGATAAAAATTCTGAGTAATACTAAGTAATTACCGAGCAATTACTCAGAAACTTATCCTCTACCTACAGCCTTAACTTTTCAACTGATTTTAACGAATAATGATTCATTTTGTGTGTTCTGGTGGAAGGTCCATAATTTACTCTTAAAAGTAAAAGATAAATTTGATTTATATTTTTAAAAATTGATAACACCTAAATAAATGGTGGTCGGCGGTAAAGTACAATTTGCAGTGCGTACTATATTTTGTTTCATAATCATGATGTATCATTTTGTTTTTGGCACGTAGCGAATAAATTAAAAATGCAAAAAAAGTGAAATATTTTATGAAGAAATATTTCGAAAATATTTTTCTAGCATGAATCGGGGTTAAAACCTAAGGCGCAGTGGGAAAGAGTTGAGTTTAAAAGTAATTTTAAAGTCTCGAACCAGGATTTTGTGATATCATCCAGGAAAGCAAACGATACATTTACTTCAATATAGGGCTTAAAATATCGCCATAATAAAATTTCACTTTCAATTTAGTACTGATCGTAATAATTAATTTCAAATCATGAAATTGGATTATGAAATACCCATTTCATTTGCTATGGTTATTTTCCAATGATAATTTTTATATTCCTCCTCGCAACTATTCAGGGCTGCATTTCTTTATTCTCATTATCAATTAAACAATTTGAAAATACCGATTGTCATATTCAATTTGAAAAACAAGTATTCGGGGAGGTAGGGGGATTAATAGGATAGTGGATAGATGGAACACTTCCTATATTTCAGTCATTAAGCCCTTTGTTCAGTTACTTTTTTCAACTATAGATGAGTGCAGTATAGCTTAAATCCTAGCAGAAAAGTTAGAGCACATGCCTGCTGAATTTATGTTCAAGTTTAATAATTAAATATAAGATCAAACGTAAAGATCTACATATATTTTATTTAATCTGCTAAGTTCTGCTAAAAGCACAATAATTTATACTTTGCGGTTTATAAATCTTATATGTTAGTTATAGAAATATGATTTATATAACTGTCTTTTAAATGTATTTTTTACAAAATGGCTACAAATTCAAACCAAAAGTTACAGCATGGGGATGGATAGGATTCTTCTATCCATCCCCATTATATTAACCCCTGAGCAGATTTGTCTATTTTGGATACAAAGACCATACAACGGAAAAGTAGAAAATCTATAAAAATCTGCATCTTGATTGACGCTCCATAAAAGAATACTTTGCGTTAATATACAGACAGAAAAATAAAGCTATGAATGGAAATAAAGTTTCTAGAAAATTCAAACTACGAAAATGTTATTGGAGAGCAGTTCTAATGAATCAGAACAATTAGACGATTCTACGGATGAAGATATTTTTATAGAAACGATTTAAATAATTCTCCTATACAGGATTAAAATTTTACATTAACAAAATATGAAAAAAAACAATATGTATTTTGTTGCAGAAGCTGAAATTTTTATGCCAATGATAGTTAAAGTCCAATTATTAAAAAAATACTATGGGTATTTTTATATATCAAGAGAAACATAAAATATGTGGCATTTCAAAATCTTGACCAAATTGCCAAAATTATAAAGCAAAGGTGACACAAAAAGAGTAAAAGCATTTGACATTTACATTTGATTTTAATAACATCAATATTAAGTGAATCATCTAATTTTGAAGTTAGATAGTTTAAAATATTACTGTCCCATCCTGCCTTGATTGGCGACAGAGGGGACAATTTCGACTTTTTCTATGAAACTTAATGATTTCGTCTCAAATATATGAAACTGTTTAACCAAAAAACTGTTTAAATTGTAGCTGGATAACATATGTGTAAAATTAAATGCAAAACGTCCTATTCTTATTGTATGTTGCAAGGAGATAAATATTTTATATATGAGGATGAATAGAATATATAAAAAATATCCTGTTCATCCCTATTTGCTTACATAATAAAGAAATATATCTGTGTGCAGTCTGTAGCGGGAAATCTGAACGTCTTAAGACAGTGAAATATGGTACACAGGTACTTCAGAACCCGAATAGGTATACTACGGCGTTATTTTTTTAAACTTCGAATTAGTTTTAGTCATTATATTTTTATTATATTTAGGCAGTTTGTTTAGTTATTATATTTTGGTCGATATTCACACAAATCAAATTATTAGTGACTTAAAATATCATCAGAGTTTCCACCTTGATACCATCGGAAAGAACAAAATGAAAAATTACATAAGAAATGTCTATTTGCGTAGCTTTATTAGTGGCTTTGGTTTCTTGACTATTTTTTCAAAATTTCATTCGAAAATTTAGGGGGTTCTAAACATTCGATTGCGTATAAAAACAGTAAGCTTCCAGCGTTTACAGATTGTGATTTTTGTACCAAATTTCGTTCGAATCGGTCCATTCGTTCGTCAGTTATCGTCTCCACAGACTCACTGACACACACATACTTCCACACACACATACATCACTTCAAAAATGTTTGATTCGTAATCAGGGATGCTTGAAACGTGCTCTCCCGTCGAAAACTCGAATTCGAATTTTCGACCCTGTCACAATACTTTTCTTATACATTATGTATATAAGGAAAGTAATATATATATATATTGAAGAATTTGTATTTTACTTGTATTATATATACCCGAGATAGATCATTAATAGAAAATGTTCTGTTTAGCATAAGTGAAAGGAAGATGGACTGAAATGTAAATGTAACATCAAAAATACTATACGACAAGCCATTGAATATTTTAAATAATCATGATAAGAAAACATCATAAATGAAACGGGTACTAAATTGGTATAAAATACCCCCTTTTCCCTGTTCCATATAAAATTTAAGGAATGGAATAAGAATTACATGTGGTAAAGAGAGGTGAATAATTGTTTTGTACAATACATTAAAAATGAAAGTATTGATATAAATCATATACGTAATGCAGGTACTTAAGGTACTAATCCCCTTGTTCCCTGCATAAACATACATGGTGTAAATGCAAGAAATGTGTTTAAAGATGAAAAGTTGCAAATCAGAAACATTGTTTTGCACGATGAGCTAGGACTTTTCTAGCTCCCAAAAATGCTTTTGAAATTGATTAAAGTGAAAAGCATTCCCGAAACGATGTACGTTATCAAGGGCCATACATGTTTCGTTAATGCGGATTCTACGTTTCTGTGTGCATTACTGTAAATTGTATTACAGAAATAATGCACCGAAGTAGAAGAAAATACAAATTGGGTCAGATATATAAGAAATCAAATATAATAATCAAATATACCAGCTTGTGGCTAAGTATTTATAGGAGAATATAATGCAATGAAAATGTATAATAATATAAATGTATTTACCCCTTGCGCCGCTTAACTGTGTAGATTACATGATACCGACTAAACATTTTTACTCAATGCAGTTACAGTTAATTCTATATAGTAAGGTTTCAACTGTTGGACGTGAAACATGGAGATGAAAAATTATTCAAAATTGTTTGAGAATGATCTGGCAATATGTTGCTGTAATTGTAGCAAGGTGTTGAATTTAAAATTAAGATGTGTTTTAATAAAAGAAAAAATAAGGTTTGCCGGGTAGGTATTTTGGATAGCGATGATTATGAATTTAAAAAGATGGTAAGTACACCTTGTTACTACAAAGAACATTTTTATTCTTATAACTGGTTATTAATAATATTTTCATATACTGATTTTGAAAGATTGGATGAATAATGTTGAAGTTTATTTACTTTGAAGTTATAGGTTTCTGTTTTGTCGTATATTTTATATTTTGGTGTGTCTGCATTTTGAATTTTTAAACTAACGTCTAGATAATTGATCCAGTTCAATGCTTATACATTTTTAATTAGTTGTAGATTAGATGGATAAAAATTAATAAATCTGTACATGATATGAACGTTGAAAGAGTATTGAATTTCGTAAAAATGCAGATAAAGGTTGGCCAGTATTGTTGATGAGATTCCTTCCTGTGGTGTTCCCTTATTTAATTTGTATATGCAATTTCCTTGAGATATATACTGTTTGAATAGAATGAGTTTTAATAATGTTTAGAATTTTGGAAAATATGTTTTTTGAATGAGCAAATTGTTCATATAAATTTATGACTTTATATAAATCATTAATATCAATGTTATTAAAGCGGTCTTTGAAACCAAAAGTTTTAATATCAGGTGAGTAAGGTAGTTGTTTTAGGTGATTAAGCAGTTCTAAACTATTTTTGATTATACGTATTTGTTGTGTAGTGAAATGATCATAAATTTGATTTAGTAGAATTAGAAGTTGTTTGTCAGCAGCATTGGTGTATGAATTAAAAACTATAGTAACAGTTCCAAAATTAAATTAGTGATTTATGGAATTTAGGTGTGAGTATCAGTTAAGGAAAATTAAGATTATGTTTTTGTTTACGAAGTTTGTAGTAAGCAATAATTAGTTTACTTATTATAATGATATTAGAGTTTATAGGAGTTAATGAAATGGAGGTATGGAGTTGCAATTTGAGTTCGTCTAAATAAAATTATTTGCAAATAAATGTATAATGCCTTATCAGCATAAGTGACTACAAATTTGTTTTATAATAACTTGATCTCTTTAAAGATGTCTTGGTAATTATGCGTATATTTTGGCATATGAAATTGTGGAATCAATGGTTTTACATGCCAAGTGACTTGTACTTGCCAGCTCTTAAAAGCTTCAAAAGGGCAGTGATATTTACCTGAAATTATATATATATATTTATCTAGATCAATGCCAAAAGCTTGTATTTATTTTCTTTTTATTATATAGTAGTGGTAGTTTATATTTGGATCCATAGCTGAGAAATTGTTTGAGATTAGGTTTCTGAATAAAATTGAGATTGCCGGTGACTACATGTCCATGATGTTGGTCAATAAAGGGTAGATAGCAAGATTCAGTACACGGACAAGATAGATTTGTTCAACTTTTTTGATAAAAGATTATAGTTGTATATTTTACGTCCTAATGGTACTGGATATCTATATGCTTTAATTATATCAACATTTTTAATTGGAAAAAATGATTGGTATTTTTCAAAAAATTGTGTAAAGATGAAATAATTAGATATGGTATGTGTGCAATTAATATCACAATAAGATTGGGTTTTTTCATTTTGGTGCGAAAGTGTGGGATGAACATTTAGTAGTCTTGCTCGTGTTAATAAAAGGTCAAAAACAAGGTGTCCGAAGTGTTTTTTGTTATTAAGATCTATAAGTGAAATATAAAATTTATTTAAATGTTGCTTTTTGATGGAAAATACTCAGTTTCTGATTTTTTTCCAATTATAGTTACATTCAAAAAGTATACTGAGATTACTTAGTTGAGATTTGAAGTCTGAGTGAAGGGAGTGTTTGTTTTTGTGTATTCCCCTGAGTGCGTGTGGTTTTGTGGGTATGTGTTTGCATCAAATTATATACTGTAGGAGTTTTAATTGAAGCATTAAATAAATCATTTTTAACTATATTTTGACTATTAACAATTTGATTTTGTCCAAAAGGAAAAGCGGTATTATTCTTTAAAATATATTTATTTTCATAGTAAATTCTATCGGATGAATTTGAAATTATAACCAAAATAGAAATAACTGAATCAAAACCATGTTTGAAAAAATGTTCCTACTGAAATTGATTTTCTGAAATACGATCTTTATCATAATGTTTTATGTATTTCTATGTACATTTATTCTAAGATGTAATGGTGTACCAGTCTGTCCCACATATGTCATTTGGCAGAACATTGAAGCTTGTAAATGTATCTAAAAACTTTACAGAAAGTGAGTGAATTCTTATCGCAGTTAATTTGATTTGGTGCCACATTGGGGCAAGTTTTATAGTTTTTGTTTTTGCAGGTTTGAAATCTAAAATCCCTATGGTGTTGGCGTATTGTAGCTATCACATTGTCTTCACACGGAATTGGGTGACTGGATGTTGATCTTTGTATGCCCTATTCATATCCAAGTACCGGGCACAATTTTTTTGCAAAAAGCAATATTGCTTAGGAGTTATACATTTAAACAAACAATTGAAAGTATACATAATGGTTGTATGAAGAGTCTTGAGTATGTCTTGATTATATAAATTACAAAAAATAGACAACATGAAGTCGGCTGAATAGTAACACTTTGATCTTCTCTACATAGCTAGAAGAAGAAATATACTTTCCCAAATATTCATAATCATAAATCAAATTATTACAAAACTGTACTTCAAACATTCTCTTGGGCCTGTTGAAGATTTATAATATCCCTTAAAAACATAATCATATAAGTCGCATCCGAACAACTAATATTAAGACAATTTTTCTTAATTTGGCTAAGCACATCAATATATACATATATATGATAATTCCAACGAAAGAAATTATTTCCATATCATAAGCGATTTTAACTTTCATAATTTTTTTAATTGATCGCAACCAGTCATCGCTATAGACCGTCTGCAATTTTGTGTCCCTCCTCCCTGGATCAGTTCCATTTTGAAAAGAGGTAAGTGGTTTGGGGTAATGAGTGGATTTTGGGTATTAGAGAAGAACATCCGAAGAGAGGTTTGGAATCTTTTTTCTGCTTTGAAGAGGTAGGAAACGTTTTGATGTGTGACTATCGGTGGAAGTCATTTAGTACATTTCACATTTTTATAAGCGGTTAAAATGGAGTATTGGAAATATATCTTCGGTTAACAACGTAATTTTTATAAGTATTTGTTATTTCCATTTTGTGATTGAGATTTTATTTGTATTGTGAGAATTATTTTAATTCAAAAGAGGCGATTTTGAAATTGAGTATTGTGTTAGTGTATGTATTATTAAAGTACCGGATACTTATTTAGGACCCGTTGAACGGCGTGTGATTCGTTCTAGTTTAGAAAATATCGGCAAGATTGAATTTTAAAAAGCCTGACCAACGTGTATCATTAGTTTACTTGTAATAGACCATGCCCATTTTTTCAATTGAGGTTCTTTCAGATATTGAAATAGTATTTAGTTTTCAGAAGTATAAATATAGGAGTGTGTAAAATTTGAACTAGTTGATTTAATTCGAAATCACAATTTCAGCAAATAAAGAAGTAACTAGATAAAATTTCAAAAATTGAAATCGTTTTCGGTAAGCATTTAGTATTGGCGCTAATTCTGCCATAGCAAATCTAAAGTTTTATTTTATTTTCGGCTCGAAGGATTATTGGCTACATTTTTTCTTATAATTATTTAAGACTTGAATAGACATCAGTATTCTATAGCTTTCCAGAGCATGAGATTGCTAAAAATAAAAACTGAATTGTTATGCAAATCGTTAATGTGTCAATAATATTCTATTCATATATTTATATAAAAATGTTTTTTTATCTGCAACTAAACAAAATGTATTAATTTTAATCTAAAAATACTACACCCAGAAATTGAACTAGGAGTTTTGCAAAAGAGTAATATTACTCCTCGACTTGATTTGAAGGAGTATTTTGCTTCCCAGACGAGTAATGTTTAACAAAAGTACAATTACCCTCAAAGTTCCAGATATTTATTAAATTTATTGTATTTTGTATAGCACAAATTACAGGGTTATCACCCAAAATAATATAAATTTCTGACTTGTCTACGTTGGAAAAAAGTAAAATTTAATGAATGCACTATACTCTTTATTTGTGTTAATAAGCAAAATACATTGTATATCTAATAGCACAATTAATCTTTCTTATAAAATTTATGAAATGAGTTTTAAAATATTTACTATATTTTAGACTTTCAGGATCACATTTGTTGAAATGTGATCCTAATTCACAATGATGAAACAAATGTTAATTTTTAATTTACATCCTAGAGATATAAATTTAGATGCAAATGCATCAAATTCTAATTTATGTTTTTGGAATGGTTGCATTTCTAAGTACCCAAATCATTATTTTAATACCATTATTCAAAAATTGTCATTCATTTCAATAATAACACGTTTGAAAAATAGTTTCTGTATAAAACAGAGAATAACATAAACTTTAGCCTATGCAAACATATTGCGAAAGTAAAAAATATGTTCATAATAAAATGACATATACGGAGGATTGTGTACAGATGCAGTTTTTCACGAAACTGCTACAACATACACCATTTCATTAATAATAAGTTTAAAAAACGGCTATTATACAATACGTAATAATTATAACAATTTAGTGGATTCAAACAGATCGCATAAGCGAAATATATTTTCACAATTATACAAAATATACTGAGAATACGGTACAAATTTAGTTTGTTTTCCGTGGTATTGCTGCAAAATAGCTCATTTCATTAATGATACGCAAGAAAGATATTTTTTCTATATAACACGAAATTATTATAAACATGTTAGTCGATTTAATAGATTTCAAACTTGAAGAAAGATTATCATTGGTCATCTTTTGGCGTGAAGCAATGGGAAACGTCGTTTGCGAGCGTGATTTTCACAATCACGAGGAAACATATTACCAAAAGAATGAGAAAACTCAGATCTCAAAATTAGTGTTTCTTTAAATTCGTATCATTTTCGGGAAATTCATGACAGATTTCCCTTTTAATGACTTTTTTCTCGGAAATTCCGTAACCTTCGTGATTAGAATTTTTTTTTTTTCAAAATCAATGAGTAAAGAATAGGCCTTACTTAATTTTCAAAGCATATTTTCCAATTTTATAGCGTAAAATACGCGTACAGAGGCGTTATCTCGAACTCTGACTTCACCGAATCGAAGGCGCAGCAAGTTAAAATAAGAAGAATCACACTAGGACTCTGTAAAAACGTAATAAAGCGTAAATAAATGTGCACGCTGTTTCACGGATTCGTTGGATGGGGTTTTATGTTCTTATTTTTCAAATATACATGTTTATGCATATGTAGGTCCGTGGTTCCGATATGCTAAATACCGCTGATTTAGAATACAGAATTTAAATTTTTAATATCCAAGCAATGCAGATAATAGATGCTATTACAATGTATAACTTGTACTAGCATTTGCTTAAAAATATTATTTACCTAATTTAGACGGTGAAATTCTTGCATATTTTATGTAATACATGTTATTATTATTAAACTCGATAATTCAGATATATAATCCATCTTTATCTTTTAGTTGGTGTGGATGAATATAACTTTTTAGTAGTTCGTTCGCCATCTATTCTTTGCACATGTCCTACCCATTGTTCTACTGTTACATCATTTGTGCTTGTTTATATTCGTATCTTTATATAGTTTGTATAATTAAAGCTATTTCTTCTTATCCGTAGTCAATTTTCTTAAGTACCTCTAAAATATATTGTAGGGCAAGAACATATTTGGGGAGCTTGCCTGTAAAAATTTAGGTTTCAAAGACAAAAGTTTTTCGAAAATAATGTAAGTGAAATTCTTAAAATGGATGTTTATTGGAGTTTAGAGATCCACTCCAGATATATTTATGATGAAAATGCGACTTGTGATTACATCGCAATCACTGTACGTTTTTTTTAATACATCGGTTAAAGAAAAATGTTTGCTTAGTCAACTGCTGGAAACATTTATATCAAAAATCGTGATGCAAGTCACAATCACTATTATCTCCACTGTCCTCTAGTTCTCCTAGCGAGAAATCTATAAACTAAATGATTCCGTATCAAATACCTTTTACATAATTTTGATTACTCCAATATGATTTGCTAATCATAGAAACTTGCTTTTAAAATTAATTTAAATTGCGGAACATAACATATATTAAATAATATTAACAAAATATTTCATAAAAATATATTTTCCAAAATATGCTTTAGCAGCTAAATATAGCTAATACAAATATTTTTAAACGTAATTTAAGCTTATTACCATTATCCAGATTGCCATCTAACTATTTTCTGCAGCAATGTAAAATTAAATTACACAAAGTTAGCTAAGTTTTTTTTAAAGACAGTTCAACAGTGAAAAAGAAGATATAAAACACCGGTAATTGCATTTGTCAAGTTGATGTTTCTTGCGCTTGTTATCAGCGAAAATTCCCGAAGGGGAGATAAAAGTAATTATTAACTTGAAATTTCTTCTAGTATACGCGTGACAACTGAACATATCCTATTCACTCTTTTACAAGTTTAATAATAACAGAAATAAGAAAAATTAGATTTCATAAAACTTTTCTATCCTTTTTTAAACTGTTCAGATAGATTTATTTAAATGAAAAGATAATCGTTGCAGTGGAGGTTTTAAGAGGTGATAGTTTAATATAGAATGATATTTTACTATATAGACTATTAAAGAAAAATTAATTATTTTAATTTGAAATATAAAATGTGGATTCGAATATTTTATTTTGATTTGAATGATTGTCCTTTTGCAATAATTTCCATTTAAATAAATGTAAGGTTTGCACACGAATTGATATTGTTTTCATGGATTGGTGTCTCAATTGTTATGCGTTCTTTAGCACGGAATAGCTTTCGCAGATAGACGTAGTGGTACTAAGACTGTGGAGCGCGAAAAGAAACATAAAGAATACTTAAAGTTAAACTTTAAGCTTAATTATCATTAACATATCTAATATCTTAACATGGCCGTAAATTGTTCGTATAATGGTATTTATTAAATTGTACATTACTTTGTTATGCCGCTATTAAAACCATCCAATTATTTATATTTCGCGCGAGTTCTGTAAAAGAATTATTAATTAATATAATACTAAATGGATCACACCATTTTAACTTTAACAATAGAATATTTATTAACAACATAGGATACTTATTAGATTCATTACACAATTAAATATATTGTTTCGGCGGAGGGAACATGTGAGACCACATAAATTGCCTAAAATATGTTTAGACCTAGATATCTTTTTGAGGAACACATACTTTCAAGTCTGTCTTGGACTTTGTTAGCAGCACGTACTTGATGTTGTCCTTATTACTAGCATTAACTCGTGGTGTGATGCATCGACACGTATATTCGTGGATCATATTGTACTGCTGACTCAAACACTCGCACTTATTTCATTCTCTTAGGTTGTTCTCTCCACATATCTAGTCATCGTGCTATATTTTCTAAGTCATCGTTCTTATACGAGTTCGACATTACAATATCTAAGTCACCATCATTCTATCATAATATCGCACGCCTATATCTGTCTGAAAACAAACCGTTCTTCAGTCACAGGCTGTGGCTCTCTTTCCTCGGGGTGTTACTTCCCCTTTTCTCTGATTTGTAGCATTCAGTTGACGCAACAGGAAGCTTCACCATTGGTTAACCTTTTATCCAATGTCGTTATTTCCATTTTCGTAAGGGCCCTCCTCGGCGCCCTCTGTCTTGAGAATCCCGGTTTATAGTTTTATCTGACCTCTGGGTTCACATGCTGTAAAACCTGGCGTCATCCAGACTGGAAGTATTGTTTGCCATTTCAGACACAATAAATATTGTACATAAAACTGTCTCACCAAAACAAATGCGAGATCTATTTCTAGTCTCACAAAGACAGAGTGTTATAATTTGAGAACTTTATAAAGGTTAACGAATTCAGTCCTAACACCAACCGGAATCAAATTGCATGAAAATTGGGCTCAGACGTTAAGAGTTGACAATGCAGAGTTCATACTCGCAGAACACCAATCATTCCCAAAAGTAACACCGTACTTTAATTGCTAATTACATTGCTTTATTGCTCCATCAACCGATGGATGCTGTTGTGCTCAACGTAGAATTACCAATATCGACAGCAACTGCAGGTTCCAGCTATTATGTGTTGGAGAGGTCATAAAACGATGATGTTGGACTTAATGTCTGTCCAGATGTTACAGTTCAGATGATTAGATTTAAAGCACACTATCTTAGACCAAAGTGATTTTGGTATGATATTTGCATAAAGAAACATTTTTAACACCTGAACATTATTGTTTACATGTGTGTAGCTGTAAGAACATTTAAAACTGCTGCTTGTTAGAATTTAATTGTCTAATAATTTGAATCTTTTTTGAAATACTCCTTTTTATTAGTAATTTAAAAATGTTATTATTTTACTCTCTCGGTTTTATTCTAAATGTAATATAAATGCAGCCTACTTGTGTCTCTTGGCGATGGGTGTGGGATAGCTTGACGGCGCCTTGTCGGCCTATAATGCTATGTTTTGATTTTAATGTATGTTATCCTTGTTAACGATTTCTGAATTTGAGTGTTCCAGAATTTCGGTGTTTCGACCTGATAAAGAGGGCTTAAACTGCTCTTAAAACAATTATAGCTACCTAATAGTTGAAAGCAGTATAAAAAGATCACTCCAACATTTCTTAAAGGAAATGAATAAATAGTTTTATAGAAGCCAAATTAAAATATCGTCCATAGTTCTGATTTTCATGGTTTGCACTCATTTTAACTTCGTTTTAGTTATTATAATTTTTTGCCAAAATAATGCATTCTAATATTTATGGTCTTTGCCTAATTTTTTCGATCTTTTGATTCCTGAGAATAAAAACTCACTAAATAAAGAAACTGGACACATTTCAAGAGCGCCTTCTATATTTAACAACACAGTAAGTACGAAATATTAAATTCGACTAACTGAAAGTATGTCTTTCAATAAATATTTATAATTTTCAAAACACAAAATAAAATTATATTTAATAATGTCAAAAGGGCACAATACGTCGAAATCAATTTTTGCATTAATTTTCCCAGCTGCGTACATTAGTTGGTGTAATGCAACATTATTCAAATTTAATTTGCAATATACCATAAAGTCAAGAAGAAAGTGTTTCTTGCCTTTCAAAGCTCGAAATGTTTCGACATAAATTCTGTACTTTTCCAACTGGAGAAAATGTGCTACCTGCGCCTGAATTTAATTTAATAAATTCAAGAATAAGTATAAGGTTAATTAGTTTTCTACATCCTGCTTCGAATGTTTGAATAAAAATTGCATGCTGATACACCTTCTTCTCAAAATCGAATCGTGTTCTAATTTCTTTACGTCATATTCGACAATTTGTTTGGGATAATATTTTATTAAATGAAATTTTCAATTAATCATAAACTGTTGTTTACTTTTACGCAATAAATTATACTATGGCATATGGATATAAACATATTTCATATGACTATGACATTAAATATAAATGTTTCAATTTTGATTTGAAATATGTCTAGTAAATTGAAATGCATTTTTTAAAATTTAAATAAATTCTGGAACTGCTTGGATTTGAAATAATTGGTAGTTTATTGATTAGTACGCCAGTTGTGTTGCTAATTTTATTTATGATCTTTTGACGATCAAAAGATAGCAGCAAGGAGATACCACAATTAAAATTGCATAACTAAACAAAAATAACTTAAAAAGCCGTTCAGTTTTCTAAATTAATCTGTAAAAAAATACTTAGTTAATAAGAGAAGAAAAAAACTGATTAAAAGTATCAATCGGTCTGCCGTTCGACATACGATATGTTATACGGCAGATGCGTTTTCACAATTCCTAAGACTATTCTATATCTGTATCCTAAATTTGGAGAAATTTTTGCCTTTTAAACCAGTTGATTCTTTTCAGGAACTTTTAATGTAATTAATAACGAAATAGTTTATTGTAGAAAAATGACTGTTTATATACCGGTATTTAATATTTTTAATAATTATTGGGCTGCGACCCCCTGCTCGATGATGCTCATCAACCCCCGTGACAGGCTCCGTGAATCGGGTGGTTTCATCTCCTACTCGCTAGCATTCTGAGCTGGCTTCCCGAGCTCTTTCTAGTCGCCTGCAGCAGGCGTAATACGTCCGTTGGGGCCGTCCCTTAATCGCTGACACTCACTAACTCCTGGAGATCACTTCCCGAGTCCTTTCACCCTAACTGGTGCATACGACCACTTTTGTGTACCCTGAATGATGCTGCTTGCCAAGCCCTGTGATTGAGGATCTCCTTCCTCTGTGTATTGCCGTTTATTTATCGACAAACTCTGTTAGCAAGCTATTACGTTACACCTACTTAACAGCTTTACAAATAGAGGATTTTGCAAGCATTATTGTCATGGACAACAACGATTCATTGAAAACGATGTTGTTATTTCAAATTAAGTAATATTTAAACGAAGTTCTGAATTTATGAATGTATTTTAAATTGTTTAAATCAATAATTTAAATATTACTGATTCTGAAATAGCAACAGCGTTTGCAAGATTGTGTAGATACAGCAAATAAAAGAAAATTTTCCTACAAAAGTAGTATAAACTTTTCAAACTTAAAAATTGTATTAAAAAAAATAGAATTTTCTGTCCAGTTGTAACCAAAACGGTCTGTGGGCAGCACATGAATATCCTTATATAATGCAATAAATTTACTACTTTTACTGTAAAAGAAAATAGGTTATTCTTATAGTTGATACTTATATTCTTTCCAAGATATTCCACTTCCACGACCCAAACCGTGCACCTTGCCTTCGAGGGCGTGCCTTGCTGTCAAGATATTGACATTTCGTCAATTTATCGTCATTTTCATTGAATTAGTGTCATTTTTATCCATTTTCGTTAATTTGGTAACATTTAAAAAGGGCGCCAAGTTGGTGACATTCCGCCAAACTTGCTGTCAAAATCTCGCCAAACGTTATGGACTGAGAAATCAGTTATTCTTATAGCAGATTGAGTAGTACTTTTGTATTTGAACGGCAAAGTATATTTTCTCTTGAATGGGACGAGCTAGATCCACGAGAATGTCACCAAATTCATCACATGATATTACATATGAAAAGTGAACATGTTTTTCAGCAGTTAATATATTTTTAATTATAAGGTTCTTCTATAAATTTATTTGAAAAATGTGCAATATCTCGAGAACGGTTTATGCTAGCGTTTTAAAATTTGTCAATCATTTTTAAGGAAAAATTGCATAAGAAATGTCTGCGTAACTTTATTAAAGGTTTTGATTTTTTGATGAATTGTTCAAAATTTCACATGAAAATTTTGGGGGGGGGGGAGGTTGAACATTCGATTGTATTTAAAAACAATAGGCTTCCAGTATTCACGGATTGCAATTTTTGTACCAAATTTCACTCCAATCGCTCTATTTGTTCGTGAGATATAGTCTCCACAGACTCACACACGCATATCACCTGAAAAATGTTTGATTCGTGATCAGTGATGCTTGAAACGTGCTGTCTCATCGAAAACCCGAATTCGAATTTTCGACCCCGTCACAATACTTCCTTATACATTATATGTATATAAGGAAAGTAATAAGAGGCGACACATACCAATGTATTTCAAATCATCATGACAAATTGCACAGAAGTTCGGCGTTAGTCTTGACAAAGAAACTATATTTTAAAAGAATTTGGTCAGCTGCTGCACAAAGTTTTCGTTTAATATAGCGAGAAAGTCTAACATTTAAAACAATAAAAATATAATGCATTGAATAGAAATACATTTGAGATATTATATCATAAGCATTTGTTTCTTTCGAGATATAGAAAATAGAAATATTAAATAAGAATTTTAAAAATATGAATATTGTGAAAGTTTTTCAATCGGCACACATATTTCAGTAAAGAGCGCGTCTATATTAGTCAAAAAGCAAAGATTACTTAGTGTATTTAAAAGTGCGATGTGCGTTTTAGTAACCAAATCATAGAATGGATAAAAGTTACAATGAAGCCCCGGTGAAATTGAAATTTACATACATAACATCTGTAATGAAAGCATGCCCTCACATTCAAGTTCGGTAATTGAGAAACTTACTTGAATAAATGAGGTGGCGCTCCTTGTTGGGAATAAACTAAAGAAAAGAAACTGTATTGTGTATTTGAATCCTGTTGATCAGTGTATATTTTTATTTATGCTGTATTTAAAAAGTTTTACATAATCGTATTATTCTTCCATCAGTTTTTTAAGCGTCGATTTACAATGATTAGAGCACTTGACTGTTTTCACTTTCATATACTGAAGTATTTGACGTCAAAAATCTTGATTTCAGTCTAGTCTGCAATTGAAATTTCTATCTAGATGTAACATGTAAAGTTTAAGTGTTTATATCTTCAATAATTAAACATAGCGATTGTTTTCGTGTATTTAGACGTACACTAAACAACGGACATCTTTACTCTAACGTCATTGTTTAGTGTGCTAACGTTGTTACGTATGTATCGTAAATGTGTATTATTTAGAAATAGAAATGTACTCGAAGAATATTTAAAGTAAGGATACAAATTAACTACTTATATGGGCAACGACTTGAAGATTTACAATATTTACCGCGGGATTTTGTTAAAGATTAGTGAATTGAATAACGAAATGTATTAATATTTCACTATAATTTATGTTTTTTATAATTTTTCGTTTATAATTGTGCAAGTGTATTAATATTTCGACTCAATTTATGAGACTATGAATTAATACATTAAGTAAAAATAAACTCGATATGTCTGATATTTGATAAATGGATCCCTGTTGATATTTGCAGGCAACTTAAATATTAAATAGTTTTCTTTTAGTA
The DNA here is from genome assembly GCA_951213105.1 of Amaurobius ferox. Lineage (NCBI taxonomy): Eukaryota > Metazoa > Arthropoda > Arachnida > Araneae > Amaurobiidae > Amaurobius > Amaurobius ferox. Next base: position 19,179,028 of record OX578134.1, read on the forward strand.
AATTTTGAATAGCTTTTGAAAATTTCTATAAAAACCGGACTGGGGTCCCTTTATTTTTTTATCGGGTACCAGCCACCTTTTTCAAAACCTCCATGGTCTCAATGAACAAAAGCATTAGATCCTGTTTACAGCAAGGAATCTAGTTTTAAAGATAACGCAATAAATATTTTATCTAAGTAGGTTAGGAAAACATTAGAAAAATCACATACATACTGATGACATAAATGGTCGATGAAATTTGAATAATAAACAAATTATAATTTAAATCTGGTCTGAAAGAGTGCTCAAAATATAAAAAAGTTAATGGAACTAACGTTCTCTTCTTTAAATAACAGAAAAGATGACGCCATCAACAAATTTAAAACAATCGAAAAAGTTGCAAAGTTTCACGAATGAAAGTTATGCTCAAATACCTCCACCCGAGACTATTGGATTTAATTTTTGGCTTTATCGATGATGTTATGTGTGCGACTGGTCGAAGTTGAAGGGGTTGTTCGTGCCTATTTAGATTTGCAATATAAATCCAAAATTAGTTTTAGCAATATGCAATAGATGGCACTACCAATGCAATTAGTCTATGTATTATTGCATTTGATTCGACTTCAACTAATTACTTATTTACTTTTAAACTAATTATAATTTTAAAAAAATTCGAGGAGCTTTTCCTATTGAAAGTCAATGTACCTTGGTACCAAATTTCATGTTTGTGGATCGCTTACATTTTTTACTGCCAACGACACACAGAGAAACATAATATTTCATTATTATAGGTAGCCACAATACAAATAAGTTAATGATTATACTAAAATAACATAAATATAGTGAGCTTTCAACAGTATTTAGAATCATGCATTTCATTGCATTATTCTTACCTGTGAGTTTATGCCTATTTGACAAACTAAACATATATATTTAAAAATGTAACAAAGTGTTATGTGCTTGCTTAGCAATTACTCTTGTATACTAATTCCCAATTCCGGCACAGCATGATGACTGCTTAAGTCTGACATGGAGAGTTTAAAGAGACAAATTCCTAATTTATAATATTTTCCAAACTTGGAAAGTTATGTACTCCATTATTCTCTGAATTAGTATTCTTCCGACGCAAATGTAAACGTTAACTTCATTGAAAACTTTTGCATACATTGGGAAACGTGTTGCAAATTGAAAGAGGTTGAGATGAATTTCAGTTTCTGAAATCATCGCTTGATGCATTTTATAGTTTATGAAGCTAGAGAATAACTCTGATTTTTTTTTTTTAAATCGGCACCATATTTTAAATTAGTGTTTTAAAAAGTTATCAACAATTGTCTTTTATGGATGACTTACTTATAAGTGGAATGTTAATTAAAGGAAAATCAATGTATATAAATAGAGAAATTATTTACTCAGTACGGTGGATTCTCATAATGTTGGAACAGTTGCAGCTTGGAGAATGAATAATTTTGATTTAATATTTAAATATTTAGTACGATATCTATAGAAGAAATTCTTAAGACGTGTTTCGTGGTGTGGTTGTATTTTTTAATAGCTTAGTAAATATTACCGCCTCCTTTTAGAGCAAGTATTCCCAAATCATATGAATAAATTGCTTGTTAGTAGGATTATAGTAATTTGTATTTTAAAATTGTCCAATGTATTTAACGTTTGTTTTGTTTTTCAGACCCTTCAGAAATCGCGTGATGAATACACGGCTAAATACGGCTTGTATAGACGGGTATACACAGCTGAATCACTGCACACTTATAGTATCAACTATGATACAGAACTTAACGGAGTCGAATTTTCATTTTCCCCAGGGGAAATAAAGAATGGGGATGTTGAAAAGTCTATCCAGACACTCCAGAAGCACCTGCTGACCTAGAAGACTGAATTTTTACAAACTTGTAGTATCAACTATGATTCAATTTGCCCAATGAGACATAGAAAAGGGTGGTAGTTCAGAAGTATTTCCAGGCAATCGAGAAGCTCCCTGATGAACTAGAAGGCTGAATATTGGCCCACTTATAGTACCAACTATCGAGGACCATTGTGGTTAGTGGCACAGGAAGAAAAGTACAGTCCTTGTGAATGTCGCAAACAAATATTTAATAATATCAGTTAAATAAACTGTGAAATTTAAAAGTATTATTAAATGAGAGAAGGGGGGACTTGTGAATCTTCTGTCATGATGAATGCAGAAGCTCGAAATTCTACATTCGAATTACATATCAAAATTGGAGAAGTATTTTAATGTAGCTTGTTTTACAAAAGTAGCTTCACAAAAGTTCGGTGTAAAAATGCGATTCCATCTTTTCTGTAGGATGCTGAAATACGGCTGCCCTGCAAAAATAAAAAAACTTTATTTTATGTGAAGAATTTAATAAATCAACTTTATTTCACCGATGCTTGCGGATCTCTAATTTGACTGGATTAGATTATATAGGGGGTATTATAGGTGGTATTAGATTATATAGGTGGTATACGCTTAATTTTAAAACACGTTAACGATTTATTCCAGGCCCTATAATTTAATTGAACTTTCGATATTATATGAATTCAAAAAGCTCGTCATCCATACCTGTTATTCAAACGTAGCTCATATGGATCTGAAGGCCAGATAATGGACCTATTCTCCATAGGTGGATCTTGCAAGTTGTTTAAGATCTTTATGATTGAAGACATTCTTACATTTGCATAAAATAGCTATTTATGGAATTAATATGAATTAAGCTCTATTAATACGCTGCTCAGGCGCAATTCACTTTAGCCACTACATGGCCTTGGTTACTAACCGTCCCTGCAATCCTGGTACATTCACATAGCAGGAATGAAACGTCCTAAACATTGGTGAAAATTGCCTTTCACTCAGAGAAAAAGAGGCGTTATCAATAATAAAGGAAATTACTTACTAAAAATAACCATACAGCCAGAGAAGTAAAACTAAAGAATAAACTACACTATTTAAAAATTCCAATCCAATTTTGGCCAGTTTTGAGCGCTATCACAAAATGATAGAACGTTTAACAGATGAAAACGATATTTCCAAAATTCAACCAATTAGAATGTTGGATTTTAAATCTTAGTACCTATCATTCCAGCTGCATAAATGTTTAGTCTAATCATTGAAAAATATAAGGTTTGTAAAAATATCTGCTATTCTTCTTTCGTCGGCAGACGAAAAAAATTCAGTTTTTTAGGTCACTAAGAGTTTCTGGATGGTCGATCATAAAAGACAAGAATGGGTTAGGCAATTGTTATCTAGATTATATAGCATAAAGAATATTCTAGAAAATGTTCTGGATCTAAACTTTTGACAAATAAAAACCCTATTAATATAATAAATTATTTATAAGATATAAATATTTGCTTTACATCCTACTCGGCAACATAAACGTATTTATCTTCTTGGGACACTTTGAAAAGCGTTATATGTTTGCTTAACTAACTTCAAATTCCCATTTCCGACAGAGTAAGCTAACAGCCGTAATTTTCCAGGAAGAACATGGAGATTAATCATCAATTTATGATATTCTCAAAGCTTACAAGGCGGTGTTCTTCATTATTCTCTAAATTAGTATTCCCCTGACTCCAGTGCAGTAACTTCATTGCAAACTTGAGAAACGTGTTGTAAATTCTAAATAGCAGAATAAAGCTTCACCGATGTAATCCCATCACACGTGATTTTCAGTTTTGAACACATGCAGTGAACTCTAGGTGATTTATGAAAATGACATGATTTTAATTGCAATTATCTATAATTTATTTTGTAGTATATCACATAAATTTCAAATTGAATACATTATATTTTTAAATTATACAAATGCAAGTACAACTAACAGACTATTTTCCAATATTATTGAAGGAACCATTAAATGAGAAATCAAGCATTGATTTCGATATTTACTTCTTAAATAATAAAATGTGTCTGTGCAGTCTGCAGCGGGAAACTGTACGGACAAGTGCATTTCATTTCTACCTGTACGCATCCTTGTAACTGAGCTTAAATCAATGGTACTTTGTATACGTTTTATAGCTAGCACGATACCTCCTCACAATATACACGATGTGATAGATGCAGTGTGATAGAAATGAATAATATAAGGACAGGCCATGAAATTAAATAATGAGATGTCGTAATAAATTACAGTATTGAAACGACAAAACTCGAGAAAATCATGGTTTCTGCCAAGTTGTAAAGTTATTACGGAAAGCAGAAGATCTCCCGACAGTTGGGAACCGAGAAGCAGTGGGAAAGCCACGCTCACATATAATACGAGAGTCATTGCAGGGACCAATGAAAAGTAAGGAAATTAATCCCACCCAAATATCACACGAGCAGAGGAACTTATAACAAGGCGAGAAAATTTCACACTGTATTTGTTCCTTTCACTCCACTTACAAAAGGGCAAATATTAGATTTTCAACTTTTAAACATTTCATTTTGCTCTTTCTATGTAGAGAAGGACATCAACATGTATTTCTTAGTCTGAAAAAGGATTCAAGCTTAAATCAAATCTACATTGACGCCTTCAGGTTGGAGCTGGATGCCACTGAGCATCTGCAGCTGTCGCTAAGTGGACAAATAAACTGAACAGGCTGAATTATTGACGCAAGGTACACTGGATTCACGATTTCAAGGTACCAACATTAGACCTCTACACAGCAGGAGCCAGATACCACTGTCTATTTGCAGCAGTCGCCAAGTGCCCTACAGAAGTCACAGGCAAAATTTCCAGACCCAAGCTGCACTGGCTGCGTGATTACGAGGTTACCTTAGACCTCTACGAAGCACGTAACACGCCTTACCTGTGGTATTTAACCGCCATTACTTATTAAAGAATGGGATACATAAACTTTCCCTGACCAGCATAACTTCTCCGAACTAGCTCGACAGTATTGTCGCTTCCTCAGTACCGGCTCCTACTGCAGCCCAAATCCTCCACGTACGTCTAGGAAAGTGTCGCTGCCAATCTGACATTTTACCTAGTAACACGGTACGGCCACAGGATTTGATACAATGATACTTCAGGATCTAGGAATGTGTACCTCGGCTTTAACTTTTAAAATTCGAAATTACTTTTTAGTTACCTCAACGAGTAAAATATTATCAGAGTTTCTATCTTGACACCATAGGAGAGATCGATAAATTCTCTTTCAAACAAACTTTGACCCGAATCCATAATATTAATAAATGAATAGTCGAGAATTTTTTTAAAATATATACTTTTCATGTGCTTAAAAAGGTTTCTTACTTTTAAGTTGCGATATAAAAAATTTGACTGGCAATCCAATGTTTGTAATTTTTATACCAGCTCTTTTTAATACTACGCAGTACTCCAAAATCAAAAATTTGATGTGGGCAGCACATGACTTTCCCTGCAGACTTATATACACATTCTCTTTATTTTAATTAAATTTAATTCACTATTAATTGAATTTTTAGTAACTGGACTCATTTTCAAAGATGGAGAGAGAAAAACGAAATATCTCGAGAACGGCTTGTCGTAGTGTAATGCGGTTGGTCTTATTATATTTTTAGTTAAAAATTACGTATAAAACAAGCATTTAATGGATATAGTTCAGCATACGTAGTTTTTTTATTTTAGATTCTGTCGATTTTTGAGGGTCATTTTGCAAAAAAAGGCAGGTTATTTTTTTTCGAATCGTACCAAAATCTAATCGGCACCAGGGTGATCCATAAGCGACTTAGCTCCCAAATTTTATGAAATTCGGTCAATTAGATTTTCAACTAGAGTGGATACAAGCTTTTGCGGGCCATTTCTAAAAAAAAGGCGGGGTTTTTTTTATCCCGAATCGTATCCAAAACTAATCAGCACCAGACTCGCCCACAAGTGACTTATCTACAAAATTTTGTGAAATTCGGTGTATTAGTTTTTTAGTTAGAGTGGACACACAGACACACACACAGACGTTACGCTAAAAATGGTTTTTTCGTATTCTAGAGGTCTCGAAACGTATAGATCCGTCGAAAATTCGAGTTGCGATTTTCGATATGATTCTAATACTTTCCCTGTACATTACCATGTATTGCAAGGAAAGTAAAAATCTGATGTTGGCAGCACATGACTTTCCCTGCAGACTTATATCCACGTTCTCTTTATTTTAAATAAATTTTTTCACTTTTAATTCAATTTCCGTTCTCATTCAATAACCGGACTTATTTTCAAAGGTGGCGTAGAGAAAATACTAAAAACTAAAATATCACGAAAACGGCTAGTCCTAATGCAATGGGGTTGGTCTTATTCTTTTCTTCGCTAAACGTTACGTATTAAACAAGCATTTAATGGATATATCTGAGCATACGTAGTTCTGTAGTTTAGATTTTGACGAGTTTTGGGAGCCATTTTGCAAAAACAGGCAGATTATTTTTCTTCGAATCATAGCAAAATCTAATCAGCACCAGGGTGATCCACAAATGACTCATCTGCCGAATTTTGTGAAATTCGGTCCATTAGTTTTTTAGTTAGAGTGGATACAAGCTTTTGCAGGCTATTTCGCAAAAATAGGCGGGTTCTTTTATCCCGAATCGTACCCAAAACTATTCAGCACCAGACTGGTAGAGACGTGACTTACCTACCAAATTTTGTGAAATTCGGTCCATTAGTTTTTTAGTTACAGTGGATACAAAATCTGTACAGACAGACACACACACAGACGTCCCGCTAAAAATGGTTTTTTCGTATTCTAGAGGTCTTGAAACGTGTAGATCCGTCAAAAACTCGAGTTGTGATTTTCGGCATGATTCCAATACTTTCCCTATACATTACCATGTATTGCAGGGAATGTAAAAATGTACGTCTGAAGCCACCATTTTAAATTTGGTGATTTTTTAAGCGAGCGTATCTGTTAAAATCTTCGAAATCGTGAGGATATTTACTTCCACACTGAGAGGTCTTGGGCGACCTGCGTATGCTCTTAGTCTCTCTTATAGAGGATATACCTTTTCTCTCCTGTATAATGGCATATGGTTCAGAGACGTTGAAATTAAAACTACATGTGCTAGTCTAGTACATTCCATGCCGAAACGTGTCTGTGATGTTATAAAGTCTCGGGGATGTCATATCACTTATTAGTTTTAAATGTATCCATAGAAAACTTGAATAAAACTGAATTTTATAAAAAAACTGCATTTCTCAATTAATTGCCACAATACTGTATATTTAATAATGTGTGGAGAGCCTGCTTGGACAGCGATTAAGGGAATCGAAACTCATTTGAAAGAAATTGAACATTCAGTTTCGTGTTTTATATTATTGAATTAATCTCGGATTTAACTCTCGGGCAAGACCGGACACATTTTCTAGTTAATACTATTTCTTTCTAGAGTGGCATGCATTTTCAGTTTCTATAGTTTCTACATATTATTATTCAAAATTTTAGAGCTATATTATTCTAATTGCTATATTATTCTAAATTTTAGAGACTGAGTAATCGAAATTTTAGATGGCATTAAAGAACTCATAGTTGTGTCAGTTAAATTTTTCATACATAGCATAAAAACAATAAATCTTTCATGGAAGTACATGTAAAAAGATGTATAATAATATGCTTTGATAATTTGCCGCGAAAACATTTGTAAATTGTTATTAAATATTTATTAGTGTCAGTTGACATTCCATTGCATTAAAATCTGAAGCTTTTTACGTATTTGTAATTGCAACAATTTTGTCATACTATTGTTTTAACAAAAAACGCTGTGAAACATCTATCTCTCAGAAATAAATGATGCATAAAATTTCGAAGGGGGAAGGAGTATTCACTATGGAATTCCTCTGCCGGCATTTTTTTATTAATCATCTAAGGGCGCAGAGTATATCACCAAAAAAGTGTGATGCGATTGAGACTGAAGAATGTAACTAAAGTACCACTATATTGTTAAGAATACATAACTGGTAACCACTATTATAATCAGAAGTTCCTGGTCACTTGACCTCACCGATAAATTCTTTATTAAGAATGAATACTACTTTTGCCGGAGTTCTGGATAATTCTGCAGTTTTGCAGATTGACTATGAACTTCCCGAGTTATGCGATTGTTCCCTCATTCAATTTGATTTTTGACTTTATACAAGGTGTCCCATCAAGACCATCCAAACTCTGCACAGCCAGATTCCTCGCCTGGAATACATAAAAATTGGCCAAAGAACCATACCTCTACGACCCATAGTTTTGGAGAAGAATGCGAGAGAAAAGTATGACGTCATATACGGTGTACGAAAAAACAACTTTATTGGAAACATGAACATCGGTATTTGCATATGTTTAGATAGAAATATGTCCAAAATGCCCACCGCACATATCGTGGCATGCAAGCGTGCGCCGTGGAATGGCTGAATGCATACGTTGCAGCATCGTGGTGTCCACAAAAGTACACGCAGCATGAAGGCGAGCAACTAAGTCACTTTCTGTAGTAACTATGTCTCGATCAAGGTTGGTCTCGATAGACCAATAACTTCAGATGACCCCATAGGAAGAAATCCCGGACCCCCACGTCCAATCCAGCGGCCTGGGTATTCCATATCCAGCCAATTACGTAAGGGAGAGCTGAAATGCGCCAGAGCTCCATTATGCTTGACGCCATTCCATGGCGCGCGCATGCATGCTTCGATATACGCGGTGGACATTTTGAAAATTTTCCTATGTACACATATGCAAATACCGATGTTCATGTTTCCAATAAAGTTGTTTTTTCGTACACCGGATATGACGGCATACTTTTCTCTCGCATTTTTCTCGAAAACTATGGGTCGTATAGGTACAGTTTATTGGCAAATTTTTATGTATTCCAAACTAGGAATCTGGCTGTGCAGAGTTTGGGCGGTCTTGATGTTACACCCTGTATAAATTCAATTAGTATATAGCGAACTCAATACGGAATTCATGGATTTTTTTCTTCTGAGTATATACAGCTTTTAAGCTATATTGAAAAAAACAATTCTAGCAAAAATTTGTAAAAATATAAATTTTAGATTTGCTACATTTGTATATAAACACCTATGGGCAAAAAGCATGCGTCGACCACAAGTTAGCTCAGTAGAGTGGCTACAAATGCCGCACCGGAATGATTCATTGTCGACAATTTCGTCATTCGTTGTACGATTCGGGTGAAATAAACTGCATTATGTTAATCGAACAAAACGGTATTATTTTATAGTAGCAAAAATAAGGAATTTCGAAAACCCCCCAAAAATATTGATGCCTGTCTTGCGATATCGTCTACGTCACGTCCCACACAACACACATCGAATATTTCCTGTTCAAAATATGCTCAAGAATGCTTCCCATCAGTAACGTGTAACAAAGCTCGACAATTTTTCCATTACAGAATCAAAGAAATGTTATTTTACTTGAAACATATATTTGTCAAGACTGGCTCTGGATAGAGCTGAGATAGCAACATATGAATTATTAAACACTTTTTAATGATATAAGTGTGATTTATTATGGATTTCCATGGCCGGTTCCTTTTCCATATCCGGCGCAAAAATTTGCTTTGAAACGTGCTTTGTCAGGATTAGCTGTAGATATAGCTTAGCTGATGATTGGATACAGCAACAAATTTCGGAGGGATTAGAGCGATTCAGAATTTCTTCTGCTTTTTTTTTTTCAGTTTCGACTAAAAAAATGTCCTCGCAATACATATTTCTCAGTATTGGTTATAGATAGATCATAGATGATTATAAATATAAATGCACTACCAAAATCCATATGAAGGTTGAAAGTGTAATAAGGATTTTCACTTCCAGATCTGGAGATGTCTCTTTCGGTTTTTTCCTCCGGAAATACATTTGATTGCGCGAGAAAAGTCTGTAAAAGAAAATAAAATTTCTTCTGTCGAAAATGAGGTGTGCATACCATTGCCATCAATTAAAAGCTCCTTAAAGAAGTTTATGTGATGTTTGCTTTTCAATTTCGCTTAGTATAGTGGCATACCATTCATTAATTTAATTTAATTGTTAGTTGGTGAACGTTTTTATTTTTACTTTCCTTATATACATAATGTATAAGGAAAGTATTGTGACGGGGTCGAAAATTCGAATTCGAGTTTTCGACGGGATAGCACGTTTCAAGCATCCCTGATCACGAATCAAACATTTTTGAAGTGATGCCTGTGTGTGTGTGTGTGTGTGTGTGAAAGTATGTGTGTATGTGTGTGTGTGTGTGTCAGTGAGACTGTGGAGACGATAACTGACGAACGAATGGACCGATTTAAACCAAATTTGGTACAAAAATCACAATCCGTAAACACTGGAAGCCTATTGTTTTTATACGCAATCGAACGTTTGGAACCCCCCCTAAATTTTCGAATGAAATTTTGAAAAAATCGTCAAAAAATCAAAACCACGAATAAAGTTACGCAAATAGACATTTCATATGTAATTTTTCATTAGAAAACGATTGACGTAAATTTTAGAACGCTAACATGAACCGTTCTCGAGATATTGCACATTTTTCATAAAAATTATCTAAAAGTCATATAACATTTAAAAGAAAATATTTCCTATTGAGAAGCATGTTCACTTTTCATATGTAATACCATGCGATAAATTGGATGACATCATTCTCGTGGATCTAGCTCGTTCCATTCATGAAAAAGATAGTTTGAGTAATACTTTTGTATTTGAACGCCAATAGTCATTTATCTGATGTAAGACTAACTTATTTCTTTGTCCATAACGCTTGGCGAGATTTTGGCGACGAATTTGGCGGAATGTCGCCAACTTGGCGACTTTTTGAAATGTTGCCAAATTAACGAAAATCTCGCCAAATGGATAAAAATGACGCTAAATCAATAAAAATGACGACTAATTGTCGAAAATTCAATATCTTGGTCAAATTTAGTATCGACTATAAGAAAAACCTATTTTTACTTTCCTTATATACATAATGTATAAGGAAAGTATTGTGACGGGGTCGAAAATTCGAATTCGAGTTTTCGACGGGAGAGCACGTTTCAAGCATCCCTGATCACGAATCAAACATTTTTGAAGTGATATGTGTGTGTGTGTGTGAAAGTATGTGTGTGTGTGTGTGTGTGTGTGTGTGAGTGTCAGTGAGTCTGTGGAGACGATAACTGACGAACGAATGGACCGATTCGAACCAAATTTGGTACAAAAATCACAATCCGTAAACACTGGAAGCCTATTGTTTTTATACGTGATTGAATGTTCAGAACCCCCCTAAATTTTCGAATGAAATTTTGAAAAAATCATTAAAAAATCAAAACCACTAATAAAGTTACGCAAATAGACATTTCTTATGTAATTTTTCATTAGAAAACGATTGGCATAAATTTTAGAACGCTAACATGAACCGTTCTCGAGATATTCTACATTTTTAAAAAAAATTATGAAAAAGTCACATAAAAAAAAAAAATTCCTATTGAGAAACATGTTCACTTTTCATATGTAATACCATGCGTTAAATTGAGTGACATCATTCTCGTGGATCCAGCTCGTTCCATTCATGAAAAAATATACTTTGAATAATACTTTTGTATTAGAATGCCAATAGTCATTTATCTGCTGTAAGAATAACTTTTTTCTTAGTGCATAACTCTTGGCGAGATTTTGGCGACGAAATTGGCGGAATGTCGCCAACTTGGCGACTTTTTTGAAATGTTGCCAAATTAATGAAAATCTCGCCAAATGGATAAAAATGATGCTAAATCAATGAAAATGACGACTAATTGTCGAAAATTCAATATCTTGGAAAGAATATTAGTATCTTCTATAAGAAAATCCTATTACTTTCCTTATATACATAATGTATAAGGAAAGTATTGTGACGGGGTCGAAAATTCGAAATCGAGTTTTCGACGGGAGAGCACGTTTCAAGCATCCCTGATCACGAATCAAATATTTTGATGTGTGTGTGTGTGTGTGTGTGTGAGAGTCTGTGAAGACAATAACTGACAAACGAATGGACCGATTCGATCCAAATTTGGTACAAAAATCACAATCTGTAAACACTGGAAGCCTATTGTTTTTATACACAATCGAATGTTAAGAACACTCCTAAATTTTCAAATGAAATTTGGAAAAAATAGTCAAAAAATCAAAACCACTAATAAAGCTACGCATATAAACATTTCTTATGTAATTTTTCATTAGAAAACGATTGACATAAATTTTAGAACGCTAACATGAACCGTTCTCGAGATATTGCACATTTTTCAAGAAAATTATCAGAAAGTCATATAAAATAAAAAAAAAATATTTCCTCTTGAGAGGCATGTTCACTTTTCAGTAATACCATGTGATATATTGGATGATATCATTCTCGTGGATCTAGCTCGTACCATTCATGAAAAAAGATACTTTGAGTAATACTTTTGTATTTGAACGCCAATATTCATTTATGTGCTGTAAGAATAACTTATTTCTTTGTCCATTATGCTTAGCGAGATTTTGGCGACGAATTTTGGCGGAATGTCGCCAACTTGGCGACTTTTTGAAATGTTGACAAACTAACGAAAATCTCGCCAAATGGATAAAAATGACGCTAAATTAATAAAATGACGACTAATTGTCGAAAATTCAATATCGTGGAAAGAATATTAGTATCTACTATAAGAAAAACCTATTTATTTTACTGTAAAAGTGGTAAATTCATTACGTTATATAAGGAAAGTCATGTGGTGCCCACATCAGATTTTTTTTTACTGTAAAAGTAGTAAATTCATTACATTATATAAGGAAAGTCATGTGGTGCCCACATCAGATTTTTTTATATTCTTATTACACTTACGTATTCACTATATTGTCTGTTTCAAATGTAAACAAAATCATTATATAAACTTTTAGAAATAGCGATATTTTAATAAATTATTCATAAAAATAGAATATTCTAAATTACTTAGTCCACCAAGAAACTAAAAAGTATTCGTTTGTTAAAATACTTTGAAAAGTTCTAGCTGTTTAATTTCTGTTTCAATTTATGAATCTCCATTTCTATGATAGTTAGGCAACTCAAACCTTAATTTTTTTATGTAGAAATTTGCAGAGATAAATTCACAGATTATAATATCCTCAAAGCTTACAAAGCGGCTTTCTCTATTATTTCCTAAATTAGTATTCCTCTAACGCAAGTCGAAGAGGTAACTCCATTGCAAACTTCAGCATATACTGTAAAACGTGTAGCGAATGCAAGAATGTGAACTAATCTACATTTCCTTGGGTGATCACGTTACATGTTATTGAAGATTTTAATGCATGTGATACACTTTTGGTGATTCGGAAAATAATAAAGAGTTTTAAATTCTGAGTTAAAATTTATATTCTCGAGTATAATTAAACTTAAAGAAAATGTTCTGTATATTTAAATTTCATTTCAAATATATTAACAAAATACGTGTCTCAGTGTCTGGATCTGATTATCTGATTTTTATAATTGGCTTGCTTCTCTAATTGATTGGATATATATATATATATATATATATATATATATATCAAAAGAAATAAGATGGATTGTAACACATGGTTATAGCCAAAAAAAAATTAAACACTGTTTTAACCATGTTACAATGTTCCGCTATTTCTTTGGGTTATCATAATTATTTTTATTATTGAAATATTACATATAAGCTGCATTTTTGTTATAACTAAATTAATTTTTCTTACAGTAGGTGTTATTAAATTACTCTTAACGTTTCATACTAGATAAACATTATTAATACATATATGCGGTAGTTTTTATGAATATTTAAATTTTGTTATATAGAACGAATTATGCACGGCGTCTTGTTTCTAAGGTTACTTCTGCCGTATAAAGAATACAGATGGGGATTAAAATACCACACATTAATTTTCAAAATGCCTGTTTTGAGCAGAAGTCGTTGCCATACTCAATGTTTCCCATTTGCAATCAGGCCAATTGTATAATACAATCTAATAATGGATATATAATTGTTTCACTATTTGCTGAAATCCCTTGTGTGCTCGGTATTTAAAGTATTAGATAAAAACGGGCACATTGGGTGGTCTATAGGTATAAACGCACTTTTCCTCGTCTGTGGGAGGGGCCCCAGTAGACAGCACAGCTCCGAAAATGCGGACGTAGATATCCCATATCTACAAGACTGGATGTAGGGAAGCGTTCGATTCATTGAAAATCTATTAATTGACTCGGTTAACAATGTATAATTAGTCAGTGGATGAGTTTATGGAATTTATTTTCTGGAGTAGTCTGTAATACATTTAGGAGCTGCTGTTAAATGATAAAGTTTGATGACATGTCGACTTTTTATATTGAAATATAAAAATCGAAAAGGATTAAAACGCACAATAAGTATGTATAGAAATTGAAATTAATATAATGTGTTTATTAATTGTACGGATTCCGTTCAAAGTCTATTTGAAAGATAATTTTTCGGTCTTTCTGACGATGTAAAGATAGAAACTGAGTGATAAAATTTTGGGTATCTAAGAAATCGATTTCTGTGATTATCTCGAATTTCTGCGAAAATCGTTATAAATAGGGTTAAAACCTGTAATACCTAATTAATTAATTCGAAAATTAAATAAAATAACATTGATGTTCACCTTCTTGGATTATGAGGTACCTGTGTACCAAATTTCATAGTCGTACGAAGCTTAGATTCCCCGCTGCAGATTGCAGAATCGCATACATGGACAAAGAGACATTATGTAAGAGTATTTTTAATTTTATATGTAGTCATATACTGCACAATTTCTTTTACTTTATATATTCAGAAATCTGATTTATCATGTAATCGATAATATGAAACGACAGTTTTACATGATTCATTCATAATATTATGCATCAGTAATTATAATTATTTATCAATGATATATGTATATATATATAAATATATATATAAATAAAAAAAAAATTGAAAGATTTTAATCGAAAACTATGCATAAACTACTGTATGTACAAAAAAACCCATCTCTGGCATATCTGTTGCAAATGAGTAACTGTAGACCAAGACCAAGTATAAAATAGAAGGTAATATATCACTACAATGGAAAGGAAGATGAGAAGAATATTAGGATACAAAAATCACAATTAAAAAGTATATATAAATAAAAATGGAAAAGAAAACAGGGCAATAATGAGAAAAGGCAATAATAATTAGCTCAAGATAACAGATTAAGACATAGAGCACAATTAATTGAAACTACACAAAAAATGGCGGTTAGTTCGAAATTGCATTCTCATCATTGCAGCCATACAATTCGAATTAAAAGAGATAGAATAGCCAGTTTCTGACAATGGCAATAGTATTTAACTATAGACACCATTGGAACTGTCTACTGGCTAGTGGAAGGAGAAAAATAAACCAATTGAATTACAAATCAGAAAATTAAAACATCGAACAGAAATATTAACTCACAAGCATTGCTACCACGTGTAGGTTGAACAAGCGACTGAGCATTTCACCTCACTTCGTCAATGTGAGTGGACACCAGAATGAATACATTTGAACGAAACGTAATATGTATGGAGACTTTCAAAAATAGTAATCAGTATAGGACTCGGGACAAGTGGAAAATATTCATTCGAAAATAGTAACCAGTATTAGACTTAGGCCAAGTGGTAAGTTAGGTGATAGGAATGGGTGAATTCTCAAAAATGAGTTATCCGATCAAGGATAAATAATGCATGTGTAAAATTATTACGTGGTATATTTGAAATTATTAATATTTACAAATACTTCCGGATATTGGTAATTTTGACAAATGCGTTTAAGATTATTGATATGGAGAAAGTGAAACTGAGGATCAGAAAGTCGATGTATTCGAAATAGCAGGTTGAAAATGTTTCTAAACAATTGAATATAGTTACAAGATTGATATGATAACAGCTTTATGATAGTGAAGTTGTAAGAATCTTTTTTATCATATAGATTGGTGATTATATGATTATTGAGGGTATCTAAATTTAGGTCTAAAAATTTTACAGTTTGACTAGCGCTAGGCTCATTAGAAATTAATTCTAGGTTAGATGGGTAAAAATCAATATTAATTGGATAGGAATCATCAATGATAATACAAATTAAGTCGTCATCATATTTATATATAATATATGAATTATAATTAAAATGACACTCATAATAATAAAGATATTTTAGCGAGAATACTACTACTACAGCCACCTTGTACTACACCAGATGTTTGTAAATAAATGTTATCACCTTGCATAATATAATTGTTGTATAATACAAGGTGCAAGAGCATAGGAAAGTTTTTGACATTAAATGCAACATTATTGGAAGATAGTCATGATAAAGAGAGATAATAACTTTATATAAATCTTTAATGACAATATTATTAAATAGGTCTTTAAAATGAAAGGTATGGAAACCAAGAATTTGTGGAAGCTTGCTAAGGTGATTAACTAAATCAAAACTATTGTTCAAAAGGAAATATCCTGAATTCCTAAATTTAAGAGATTCATTAATTCTATTTAAACAGTTAAGAAAGTACTTACTAGCTGTAGTGGTATTAGTTTGCTTGTAGTCTGTGATATGGTGTTTATAGTAACAAGTCCGAAGCAACTATATATTTGGGTTGATTTAGGTTGAATGCTCACACCTGATGAAGCACCTAATCTGAATTAGCACTCAACTTAAACCTACTGCTGTTAATTTCATTTTTAGGATGGTGACCGTGCTTTAATTGTTCTGGTCAATTTATTATTGTAATGTATTTGTCCCCTTGGTCGTTTCATACTGTACCTGAAAGTCACACCCCACCTATTTTTTATCTTTCTTTTCTTTTTGTATCTGCTTTAATCATTTGTATCTACTATATATATATATATATATATATATATATATATATATATATATATATATATATATATATATTCATACGTTGAATCTCTGAATTGTTGAACCATTAAATAAATGCATATTTATTGGAAGAATTTGAATTCTGTATTTACAGCAATGGTTGTATTATTCTTAGATTATATTAGTTCTGAAGTAAAATATTGTGTTTCATGTTGTATTCATGGATGTTAATTTGAATCAATTTATTTTACATTATCACATTAATTTATTTTTATCAACATTAGGTTATTTTTATCAACATTAGTTTATATATTTTCAAAGTGTTTTAGATGATCCATTAGTTTGAAAAATAATGGTACCTTTCTTATGTTGTAATTGTGTCTCCACCTTTGTAATTGAATTAAGGTGCATTCTTGGCTAAAGAGTCTCTTTTTTTAATGCAAGTGCCTTTATTTTGGGGAAATAAAGGTTACTATCATTCCCTATTACATGATGTCTTATTATAAAAAATTAGCGACTGGCAACTGGATGCTTTCTAACATCCAAGCTCGGTATTCGAGAACTTGTTGGGTTTCTCCTAGATCGTTATCCAGCTACCAACAATATCCTTTATCCTCTATGACTATTCCATCTTCATTCGGTACATCCAGCCAGTATTCTTTGTTCACTTCATATAACTTTCAATCGTACAGCCATGCATCACTAAATAACACACTTAAATTTAAATCTTGTAATTCTAATAGATGTAAAACTTGTCCGTTTGCTAATAGTAATCAGATCAATTGTAACAATAATCTTGTCTTCTGTAAAACATATAATTGTATCTACCAAATTGAATGTAAAAAATGTAATATGTCATATATAGGTCAAACCAGCAACCCTCTGCATCTCCGAATTAACGTACACAGGAATCACAAATTTTTTTCAAATAATGCAACTTCCTTTAATGAATCAAAATTTGAATACGAACATTTTTCTAAACATGGGTTCGACAACATTGAAATTAGTATTCTGTGTATTCAAAAAAATTACTATGACAGATTGTTTCTTGAAAATGAATTCATTTGTGCACACAAAACCATCTTTCCAT
Source organism: Amaurobius ferox (assembly GCA_951213105.1). Taxonomy (NCBI): domain Eukaryota; kingdom Metazoa; phylum Arthropoda; class Arachnida; order Araneae; family Amaurobiidae; genus Amaurobius; species Amaurobius ferox. Next base: position 19,196,880 of record OX578134.1, read on the forward strand.
ATGGACTCAATCAAATATTTAACCATCATAATATTGTTAAAAAGTCCTTTAATTCTCCTAATGAAGACCATAATATTTATAATTCCTTCAACAATCATAAAAGTAAATCAAAAAGAACTAAAAGAGCAAGTAAATATAATAAAAAATTGCCATCATTATCTGAACTAAAAAATGCCATCCTTCAGCAACATGCAAATTTTGAAATTACTTTTGATTGGAAACAATGTAAAAACTGGATTTTCGCAATTAAAAAACAGCAATTAAATATGGTATATAATCTTTTTCTAAGTACTGCATTTGATAACGTTCATTTTAAACATTTATTCTATGATTTGCTCATTACCAGAAGTAAAAATCTTAATAATTATTTATATGTCACAGACTTAAACTTTAATGACGAATCAAAACAAAATACTAAAATAAATGAATATTGTACCTTGAATTTTACTAATTCTGTATTAAATAATCTGAAGATAAATAATTTCTTAAAATCGGTTTCCAATTACTTTCCAGTCAAACATGTAAATCCTAAAATTGCATATAAGTATGATAAACCGCTAGGACGTTATATTTTCAACTATAATCAAATTGCCAAATCAGTAGATATTAATCAAAACTATGAATTGGATAAAGAGTCATATTGCCACTGTCATTTAGAAAAATACAAAGACTTCGTAGATAAACACCATGGGCATGTTATAACGGGAAATCTAAATATTATTAATTATGATGCACTAAGATCACTGATGTTACTGGGTACTAAGTACCGTATACCTACTAAATTTAAACATAAATTAATATGTAAAGGTTTATTTCTTGACTTAAATAAATTTATTTATAAAATCAGTTATAAATATCAAATCCCTGTAGAAGCCTTTAAATCTTGGAGAGTCTTAATAGAGCAATACTTAAATCATTATATATATAATCAGAAAATTAATAATTCATATAAACTTAATTCAATTAAAAATGATATTAAAGAAATACAAAATGATTTTGTCATTACATATGTTGATAAGGCAAGTGGAAACTACTCAATTATTTGTAAATATTATTATAAAAATACCCTTCAGTCACACTTACTTAATAATCATATCTATAATTTACATAAAACTAACCTTAAAATCTTATACAATAGAATATCAGCCAAATATAAGCAAATCCATCTAAAAAATAGTTGTAATAACATTCCATATATTGTTTTAGTACCCAAGTTTCATAAATCCCCTGTTGCTTTTCGAACCATTACCAGTGGGCATAATTCTTACATTACTAATGCTGGAAAATTATTATTAAAGATATTACATGAAGTATCCTCGTCAGATGAAATCTCAAAAAATTGTCATATTGTAAAAAACAGTTTTGAAGTAGTTAAGAAATTGAAAACTCTTACTAATATTCGTAGTATTTATACCTTTGATTTCAAAGATTTGTTTAATAATATTAATATAGATGATCTGTATAGAATTAGTTTAGGAATTTTTGAAAAATATAATATCAACCTAAAATATTCAAATTTTCTTTTTAAAAAATTACTTAACTTCACTTTTTATGAGAATTATATTCAACATGGTGGTACTATTTTTAAACAACAGGTTGGTATCCCACAAGGGGGGTGTGCCTCATCATTGTTAGCTAATCTGTATTTATTCTTCTATGAAAAAAACATTAATCCAAGCTTGCATAATATGCACATGTTTAGATATATAGATGACATTTTATGTGTATCCCCAAATAATAATATCCCTATAGTATTAAACTTTTATCCAAAAAATTTACAATTAAATGCAAGTAATAATGACACAAATGTTGCAAACTTTTTAGATTTAAATTTAAATTTACAAAATTGTAATATGGTTATAAACTTGTATGATAAAAGACAGGATTTTAAATTTAATACATCAAAAATTCAACATTTTGACTCTTGTCTGCATATATCTGTATTTAGAAATATTATAATAAACCAGGCTCTTAGAATCAATAAAATTTGTGATGAAGATTATAAATTAGCGCACTTTATGGAATTATTGAGTACAGCGACTAATAATGCATATCCTCCCATTTTTGTTATTAAAATTATCAACTCAGTGTATCAAATTTCACTCGATAACATCCTAGAAAACATTCCCAATTATAGTGACTAACATACAGGAGAGAAAAAAAAAAAAATATATATATATATATATATATATATAATATATATATATATATGTTTGTATGTTATATATAATTATTTATTAATTATATAAATAAATAAAAATGAAAAATAATAAACTTAGTCAAAAACATTAGAAAAATCAAAAAATCGGAAAATAAGATGCATTAATGTTTTGAATTTTATTTTCGCAAAAAAATGTAACTTTTGTCAGTATTGAAACTACGTTTTGTGCGCCCTTATAATGGTGTATAGTGGCATTCTCGATTATCCAGTTTTCCTATTAATTCTTGTTTAGTAGGAATTTTCATCTATGATTCATATTCAGTTCTGCATGTTTGGGAAGTTGTATTCTGAATTGCTTGTCCAGTCTCCAGCTTAGACTCACTGGATGGGTTTGGGAGTATTTCTGTGAACGTTCGTACTACCTCCCTGGTAGAATTTCGACTTGTTCATTCCGGTGCTTCTAGATTAAGTTGTTGAGGTTGATCGTGTATACACGTGGTAGAAGAAGAATGATTCATGCCGCATGGTAATGCAATTTTCTTAATGTATCCTTTTTTCATTTTTTCATTTTTTGATGCCTGTAGTCTGAGTTTAAGCATTTATAGTAATGTACTATTGCTTAATCTGAAACAGGCATTTGTTTGGGTTAATTAGAGTTAAATACTCAGACCTGAAGAGGAATTTAATTCTGATTAATCATCGAATTTGGGAAGGTTCTGTTCTTTTCTCTTATCGGCATTATGGCCGTGAATTTGCTTCTATGGTGATGTTAATATTACTTGAATTGTATTTTTATTTTTTTTTATTTTTACATAATTCTTATTATTACATTTCAAATATATATATATATATATATATATATTCAATTTTCCTAAACTTTTACACTTTGTTATTTTTAATAATTATATTTTTCAAGGAAATAAATTATACTTACAGGTCTCAGGAGTTTCACAGGGTGGCTGCAGTAGCAGTGTGTTAGATAATTTATACCTTTATCATTATGAACAGTCTTTTAGTCTTTTCATTCAATAGATTATACAGATATGTTGATGATCTGATTTGCTTAGTATATACTGAAAATTATGTTATTGATATAGATTTCTATCCAGACAATTTGGAATTAATTCCTCTAATGAAGCTACTATTAGTAATAATATTATTTTTTTGGATTTAAATATTTTTATTGAACCTTCAAATAGAATTGTTGCTAATTTATATGATAAAGACTATTTTAATTTTAACATTAATAAAATCTTACTATTTAATTCCTGCAACTCGATTCTATTGCTTAGAAATATTATAATTAATCAGCTTTTTAGAATTTATAAATTATCTGATAAAAATATCCATTCTATACATATAAATAATCTAAAAATTAACTGCAATTTATGTAAATATCCCTCTTATTTAGTAAATTGCATAGTTAAAAAATTTAGATTATATGGATTTTCATGAAATCTTTTCATAGTATCTTATATTAACCTGACATCTCCATTCACTTGTATTAATAATACTTTTATTTTTACATCCACTTAAATATTTGCCTTTCTATTATAAATCCCACTTTTTAGTAGCTCTGTTTGTATATTATTACTTTTCCTTGGCTTTTCGTATTACTGTTATTTATTTCTTAAGAATGGCAATAGAAGATCATTTCTTTTTCTTTGCAAATAGCAACACTGGTCTCTCATGGGTTCCCGGGTTCGATTGTTTAGTGCATATGTAATGTTTTTACAGGTATCCTTGTTTCCTTTTATTTTTTCTTTATGTATGTTGTCCAAGTAGAAGCAGTTTATAGATATAATCTATCTATTTCTTCAGAAACATACATATTTTGTGTTTGCTTTGACAAAATACTTGGACTTTAGAAAAAGTTTTGCGAAGTGAACAATTCAGTTATTTTAGCCTAGTCCTTGTCTACGTATATTGCATTAATGCTTTGATTTCATTTGTTTTTCTTTTATAAATTCCATAACATCGACTTTTGTAGATTTTCTTTAACTTGATGATTCGAATTTTGTATTTTGATCCATATGATTGAATAGTTGCAGATTTATACTTTTATTTTGTAGGCTTGTTAGAAAATTAGGTTTTTCAAGCTACAGCTTCTCACTTTTCTTTCATTGTAATTTCAAACTATTAGATATATATATATATATATTAAATTTATTCATTCATCTGGTTATCCACTACTTGTTACATTGCTTTTCATACATATAAGAACAGTTTATCCTGATTTGATACCTACAGAGGAAAACTATTTGATTAAAGGTCATTTCTAAATCTCGTCCATGTCATCATATATAGAAATATGTTTACATAACTTCATATTCTTTATACCTATAAAACCGATACATGGGCATTTAACGCACTGTTTCATACTGCAAAGCGTTTTATACTTAGCTTCATAAGTTACTTTTATACATTTTAAACTTAAAAACCATTACATTTACCCCAATAAAAACTATTATTTATCGCATTGCCGACTACATGTGGAATCGAATATTTCCTAAATTTTTATAAAAGCATTTGTGCCGTAAATAATTATTAAATTGTAGTTGCTTATCGTGTAGTTGATTGTCGTGTCGTAAATTTGCATAGTACTTGTCGTTGTCCGTCATTGTGTGTTCTTGCATGTTAACTGAAAGTAAAATTATGTATTAAACTATTAAACATTCAATGAATAATTCAGCCTAGCACACTGAAGAGACATTTTTAGTCAACTTTAAAATATGTAAAATACATGATTAAATTCACAATTATTATTCAATTTTGTTACAAATTATCAGTTACAACATTCCAGCAGAATACTCTAATTAGTATTTGTGATACAGTATATTTTTATACTTGAAATTAGCATAGATCTGACTTGTGAAAAATTACGTATGCTTAAATATATCCATTAAATTCTTGTTTAATACGTACTTTTTAATAGAGAAAAATAAGACCAATCCCATTACACTAGACCAACCGTTCTCGAGATATTTAATTGTTTTTGTATTTTCTTTACGCCACCTTTGAAAATAAGTCCAGTTACCAAACGAGAACTGAAATTGAATTAAAAGTGAATTAAATTTAATTAAAGTAAAGAAAATGGGGATATGAGTCCCCAGGGAAAGTCATGTGCTGCCCACATCAGATTTTTATACGTAAGTCAGATCTATTCTAATTTCAAGTCCTCAAATGAGATAAAATAAAGTTACATTTTTATCGTTCATGCAAATCTTGCAGCGTTATTGGTAAGGAATATACTCCCTATTGGGATCCGTATTTATATTTTTACATCACTCACAACCGCACCAATCCTGCATAAGTTACTGATACAATACATGAGCATTTTCACCACGACTTTTTCATAATAAACTCACAAAAGCTAAAGTCAATGCATGGGATTAATCAATTCAATGTAAAGTTAAAGCATGAGATATGGGATAACCAATGCAATGTAAAGTTAAAGCATGGGATATGGGATAACCAATGCAATGTAAAGCTAAATTCGAAAATGGAATCCTCTCCAACTGTATCGCCACATTGCACTAACTGTAATGATTGGAATGGAATATTTCATCTGTTGCATTTGGTTTTCTTCGAACTCCCTCCCTGGTTGTTCATTTTCTCTGAGGCCTATGTCTTCCCGTTGGCTCACAAGCCTGTGAGACTCTTTTTAAGACCAACGTGTCGTGCATTATAACTTCAATTTATATATTTTATAAAATTCTTTACTAAGTCATCTTATTGCCTACTTCTTTCTGAAGCAAAACAAATACTATAAAACATGACTGAAATTGTGAAGACGTGTTGCCAGAAAAACAGCAGGTTTACAGCATCAATGGAAAAATAATCTTTAAACAAAGCTACTTAAGACAAACGGTTTGTATTTTCATATTTTATTGCTAGTATATGCATCAAATACGTCACAAAATTTCGTGAAAGCTTCATATATATCCTAGATACATCCCATTTAAACCGGCAACATTCAAACTCTTTTCTTATTCCCCTTATTTTAACCCTTATATTTATCATATACAAACTAAAATATTCTTTGAAATCATTGCTAATTCTCTTAGTATCATGAAACTAAAGCTTAACTTCTTGGTCCGCATTACTATCGAGAACATGCTAAGGAGAAAAAACTAACTATGTTTCTTACAAAATGTACTTAGAATATGCAAGTTTAAAACAATATCGGAATCTTTAAACCCTTAAGTGTATTAAAGAACGTGATGTGAGTTCGCAAAGAGTTCGTTACAGCTTCAACTTTCAGAAGCATCAGCCTGATCATCAAAATTCTACTCCCTGACTGGGTTGCGTGTCTGGATATTCTTAAATACTTACGTAATATAAAAGCGTTCTTTTAACCTTATGGTATATATAAATATCAACCGAATTATCAAAACATTTTTGGAAACTGATTTTGGTAGGAAAATTGACTATCTCATGTTTATTTGTAAGATGATATCTCTGTTAAGAGAATATTGATTAATATTTGCTTTATTAACAACATTTAAGTCACATAATTCGACGGTAGAGAACATTCTATAAATTTGAAATATACTCTAATTAAATGTAGCAACATTCATAGAATAGTTCCGAACTTATCATGCACTCTTCAACGTAGAATAAATATCTGAAATCTGTATAATATCTGCAATGTTATACTCAGTGGGCGTGTATTCCAAATTTCCTAATTGGAATTTTATCAATTTTAAGCAAATATTTTAGCAAAATACAAAATTAAGATATTAAACTTCAGCTCCAAATTACTCCCATTGCAGAAAGCAGCGTAACTGGACTGGTTTTCCACTTAATATGTGGTTATCCGCATGGAAATGTGGATATTTGCAATGGCAACAAGAAAGGTTGCTTCATTCTGCAATTTTGCGAACCTCTATGGAAACTGACAAAACCAGTACTACGTAGTTCCAGAATGCTGTTATCTGTAATGAGTATTTCTCATATTTTAGGAACGTCTATAGCTAGGTTGTTAAGACTGAATTTATCAGTTCTTATAGAACAAACTTTCTTACAGCCATTGCAAATGTTGGCTCTTCATTGCAGGCTAGTATATAACAATCGAAAAATTGGTATGCGGATTCTATAATCTTCAATAACAGTGTATTTCAAATTTTCGAGATTCTGGATTACAGGCAGGATCTGTGGACTATATTTCTCACTTACTGATACGTTTTAACGAAAATTGGATAGTGTGCCTGCTCGACCTGAGGAATAAATTATCTGTAAGGCCTTTATTAATTGTAAGCATTCTTAGGAAGTACTAAAACACCTCCATAACTTCTAAGGAAAAGTAGGAAAAGTCCACGAATGTACATGTTGGATCCATATTATCTGGATATCTTCCTGCGGCTTCATGATGGCCTCTGTTGCACCATCGTGTATATTTGAAGACGCCTTGGAATCACACTTAGAACTTTTAAATGTAAAGTGTGACTTATCAAACATGCGAAACCCCTGGCGTTGGGTTTCCGTTCATAATTATTTCAATAATTTCTATAATGAAAATACAAACCGAGCTAACCCTAATGAATTATACTTCTGTCTTGGGAGGGCATCAGCATGCCTGATGTGTCAGTTCGCATATATGAGTCTTATTTTCGTGAGGGAGGTTGACTGTGGAAGAGTCGTTCTTTTCATTAAACCGATACTTCTTTAAATAAAAATTAAAGCTATTACTTTTCTTATATACATAATGTATAAGAAAAATATTGTGACGGGGTCGAAAATTCGAATTTAAGGTTTCGACGGGAAAGCACCTTTCAAGCATCCTTGATCACTAATCAAACATTTTTGAGGTGATGTATGTGTGTCAGTGAGTCTTTGGCGCCGATATCTCACGAATGAATTAAGCGATTCGAATAAAATTTGTACAAAAATCACAATCCGTGAATACTGGAAGCCTATTGTTTTTAAACACAATCGAATGTTCAGAACCCACCTAAATTTTCGAGAGAAGTTTCGAAAAAATCATCCAAAAATTAAAACCCTTAATAAAGTTACGCAAAGAGGCATTTATTATGTAATGTTTCCTTAGAAAACGATTGACATATACTTTAGAATGCTAGCATAAACCGTTCTCAAGATATTGCACAGTTTTCAAATAAATTTATAAAAAAATCCCATAAATAGAAAAAAATATATTAACCGTTGAGAAACTTGTTCACTTTTCATATCTAATATCATGCGATAAATTTCGTGACATCAGTTTTATGGATTTAGATTGTTCCATTCATGAGAAAAAATACTTTGAGTAATACTTTTCTATTTGAACGCCAACAGTCATTTATCTGTTATAAGAATAACTTATTTCTCCGTCCATAACGCTGGGCGAGATGTTGGCGACGAATTTGGCGGAATGTCGTCAACTTAGCTACGTTTTAAAATGTTAACGAAAATCTCGCCAAATGGATAAAAATGACGCTAAATCAATAAAAATAACAACTTATTACGAAGATTCAGTATCTTGGAAAGTATCTACTGGAAGAATAATCTATCTTCTTTTAGTGCAAAAGTAGTAAATTCATTGCAGTATATAAGGAAATTCATGTGCTGCCCACATCAGATTTTCTTTTTAATTAAATTGATAAGATATAACTATAAAATAATAATGTGTTTCCATTTTGTTATTGTTTAAACTATATTTCGTCGCATTTTTCTGGAAACTCTGTGCTATTCCATCGCTTGAAGAAATATTCACATTTGCAGCAATTTTTAAAGTGCGAAAATTTTGAATGCATGTCAACAGTTATCTATATATTGAAGAAATTTTTTTATTAAAAATAAAAACGTTTAGTTTGCAAATCAGTATTGCATTTTCGTTTTACTTATGTCTGCCATATAAGAAATGTTTATACAACTTTGCACAAGAAATAAAGTGCGACATTTTTCTCCATTTCAGAAAAACTGTCTCAATATATTTACTTTTCTTGAAATTTTAGAATCTATTTAGTTAGTTTCTGTCAAAAATGTTTCTAAAGAATTAAAACATTTGTCTTCTTGATACATGATGTGCTTTAGAAAACGCAACGAACAACAAACCTATGTACTGATTACTTTAAATTTATTTTACTTAAACGACATGCAGATATTTTAATACTTTTGAGTTTCAAAATGGAAACATAAATTCAGAATCTTTTTGACACTGTTAAATACTACCTAATCTCTATAGCATTCAATCTTCCATACGCATTAGGGAACGCAACGATAATTAGTTTTCTAAAATCAGTTTCGAGTAATTGAAGAAATATTCTCTGTTAAACCATGCCTTTGAAATCGAATCGTATTACATATTCTTTTCTTCGCAACCGTAAGAACACATATTTCATTACAATGAATTTTTGGTTTAACACTTAATCGTTTATATGTGCATATACAATTTTAAAGGAAAGGTTTTAGTTATTACTTCTCGTTTAAGAAATAAAATTTAAAATAATGGTTTGGCTATTGAAAGTAGTTGGATGAAGTTTGTATGCTATTACATATCTCTTTGATCTTAATAGTCTTTGCTGATTGCTTACTTAAATACAAGTTGAAACATTAACAGGAATTTCTTAAATGTTTAAAACTTCTAAATATATATCAGTAAAGGCTAGGATTATCTATATAATTATTTAACGTAAATTATGTGATTACTTGTTGCTATATATTATGTACTTATTAGCTAGATTTATAAGTCTCTCAAAGAGGGAAAACCAACCTTATTAAATGTATATGTTATATAGATTTTTTATAATTTGTTTAACAATGTATAGCACTTAGCGTTAAAAACAGTCTTTAAAATCAAAAATTGTTCCAGTTTGGTATTCATAGTTGCAGTCTTCTAGTTTACCGTTGGATTCTGAATTGTCTAGAAAGGCGTTTCGACCTATCCCATTCATTTTTTCACCCCTGAGTAAGAAATCGAAAATCCAACTTAGTTAGGTTTTTGGTCCGTGGTTGATAAAATAAGTATTCATAGTAGCAGTCTTCTAGTTCACCGTGAAGTTCTGAGTTGTCTAGTAAGACACTTCGGCCCATCCCATCCATTTTTGCACCCCTGAGGAAGAAATCGAAAATCTGATTGAATTCGGTTAGGCACCGTAGACGATGCTATAGACATGCAATTATTTTACCTTCTGTGGCGCAGTAAAGAGGAAACTTATCAAGCCACTTTAAATGTTGATTATCATTAATACCGCACCTTTGAGAATAAAACATTAAAGTTTATTTATTCTTAGTTGCGTTTATTATTTAATAATACCACTTTAACCATCATACAAGAATTATGCAAAAGCATATTAAATTGAATTATCTAAACATGGCCGTGTGTCCGTAAATTCGTACATAGTGGAAATCATTCATTTATGCGTCGTGCCGTTGATAAGCTTTCAATTTTTAACATTTTACAACATAGTTAAAAAGTGTTTATGACTTTGTTCAATCTGTCTGTCTGTTAGCACGATAACTGCCGTAAGAATGACTTTATCAAAATGAAATTTTAGTATGTTTTTCAGACGGCCTGTGGGACCTATGGGAATATAAATAAATAATATCACCCACTTAGTTTTTTATTGAACCTGGGTTGAAGAAATGAAATACATTGAACCCTATGGGACCTAATTTTTCATACATTTTTTAAGCAAATTTAAAATTCACAAATTTCTTCGAAATTTTTAGAAAATATTCACATAATCCCGTAAAATATATATAAAAAATTTAAGTAAAATATGTTAAGTAGTTTTTTAATTAAAAATTATTTAATATAGAGAAAAAAACAAATTTAATTAAATTCTGACTTTTGGGATATCCTCCAGAAAGAAAAAAGAGATATATTATATAATAAATATCTTTCCAGGAGTTCAATCGTTTATATATGAGATAGGCTTCACATTTTAAAATAAATTTGGTAGATAGCAATTTTTCAAATTTTTTTTTAATTTGATAAAACTCTTCATGATATAATTATTTGATGGCTTTTTTAATGCACTTTCCTACGTCCTAGAGAGTTACAATTTGGTACACAGCTTAAATTTGTAGAACATTTTATTCTACAACAATTTGGATCTTTAAATACAGATCCTACATTTTTGTCGAAATGGCCTGCAAATAATCCCCGTTCACTTCTATAAATCATTGTTGCAATATTGTTAAAAATTCTGATGTGAACAGCACATATCTTGCAATATTTTGAATACCTACACACGCACACATATATATTATCTGTGTATCTGTGTATTATCTGTGTATCAAAATTCCGTGCCTATGCAATTACAATAGTTGTGATTTTAAATGATCCCTAAACTTTTATTATTTCTTCAACGAAGCCTAGTTTTAACTTATGCAGAATGCAAATATCTGAAGCGATTATAAGGTGAGTTACATAAGAATTGCTGAGTTTTTTTCATACAAAATTATTTAGCTCTGGAGTTTGGAATACAAGTTATATGAATGAAATATTCATTGATTTTGCATAGAGAATCAGATGATTTATATTTCGATACAGTTTTAAATATTTAAATATAATAAATTACTGTAGTACTGTGATAATGTTAAAGATATCACCACTGAATGCATCACATTTTAAAAATTTTTAAATGAAATTGCTATTCAGTTGGAAAGTGTTTCATAAGCAATGCTTATGCATGATTGATCTTTCTTGTTTATCTTCATTCTGCTCGAGCTCTTTTGCCTGAGATCTGATACTCCTCCTTTGCTCGGGCGCGGTAGCCCATTGGTTAGCGCGCTGGAGTTGCACTTGGTAGGCCCGGGTTCGATTCCAGCCACTGCCAAAACTGCCGCCGTGTTCACGCGGAGTACGATCACGTTAAACATGTGGGTCCGTAAGTCCTTCCGAGAGGTTGGTGGTACAGGAAGGAGGGTACGGTCCCTGTGGATGACTCCCCCACTGGGTTCCGGTCCAAATTGGGTGGCACTTCCCGGCCGTCCAAACGGTTACCTTACACCTTTCTGGTAGGTCGGACGGTTTGGGTCTCAACAACAACTCCTCCTTTGCTCTTATTGGCAGCCTTCATGACGAAGCCACAAGCATCTTCTCAATTGGTCAAACTTTTTAACGAATGTCGTTACTTCATCTTATCCTTAGAGTCCTTCGAAACCTCTGTTTTGACGCCCCTAAAATTATGGTTTTACCTGACCTTTGAACCAGTGTATTGTAAACTTTGGCGTCATTGAGACTGAAGGTACTGTCTGACGTTTCAGACACAATAAATAACGTACATAAATCTATCTCGCAATAAACAGGTGTGAGATCTCTTTCTGGTCTCCTACCTTCTATATGTCCATGGAAGGCAATGTCGAAGGATTTAATGGTTTTTCAAAAAAAACATTTTTCTCATCCCGCGGGTAACATATCGATTATTCGGCTACGTTAGGTTACTATACCGTGTTTGATACTATAAGTGTGTAAAAATTTGGTCTTTTAGAACACTGGGTCCTTCTAAAGTGTTTGAAAAGACAAAAACAGGATACACAATTATTCTATAGATTAGCACGAATAAATCCAGGACCGGACTGTCACAGTCGTTGGTCCTAGGCACAAAGTATTTTATGGATGCCTACCCTGTGTGCACAATAACAGGTGTATCAAGAGCACTTAAAATTAAATTTAATTCATTAATTTTTTAATATATTTCCAAATTATACAAGCCTAAGTATGTTAAGTAGTTCAGTAAATCCGTTTTCGAATGTTTCTATAGGCAAAGTTTCTTATGGCTTCATAAAAAAAACTGCTTTTGTAAATTCTGTGTCGATATACAATACTGAAAATGAATTTGAGCGGCGAGTCTTTCGTACTGAGGTACTTTTTAAAATGCATTTCGAGTGCCTGTGGAAAACTGCTCATAATCATTTGCAAGAAGTTATTTATAAAAATATTGTAAAGCTGTTTTAGTCGGGGTTTTCTTCATCTTTTCGTGCCTACCCTGCTTCCCAAGTCACAGGTATGTACTTAATTGGCTTAATGATTAAAACGGCCCTACTTGTGTAACCCGGCATTTAAAAAGCAAACGTCTGAATACAATTCTATCTGAACATACAATAAATTCTCAAAAAACCAAATACATTTTAACGATAAAACAAAATAAACATTTTCAAACAAAATATAGATACAAAAATAAAACAACATTTAAAACAAAAATAAAAACACTCACGTCTAAAGCGTAATACGGCAGGAATACGTCCCAAAAAGCGTTTTTACCCGTTGCCCTTTAGTAATACGTTTATTGCTAGTACAGGTTCACTTATAATTAGCAGAAAATAGTCTATGAAAAATATTTTCTATGTTTGAGGCGTTATAAAATATCTCGTAAGAGTTGTCTTGACTTTGAAATATTTTCGGTTTCTAATAAAATGTTTTCTTTACATTTATTGTCTTGTAAAGAAATCCTTAAATATTCTGCGGTGGCGTCAACCCGATGGAGCCAAAATTATTTTGCAGGAGTAATGTCTTGTAAAATAAAACTCCAATAAAGTTCAATAAGTTGAATACTTCGTTTTCAGTTTAACTTCTCTCGTGTATAACAGAAAATACGGAATTGTAATAATTAAAGCAAGATACATAATTGAAATAATTTAGTCTTTATAAATTACGATCTAATATCATATGTATAATAATGTTGGACGCCTGCAGTAAATTTTGCAAGTATTTATTGAATTATAACCAGTAAATTAAAAAAGTAGTAACTCTAAATTCAATTAAAAAATTCAATTGCATGTCCTTGTAGAGCTTTCAAATAGCTTTTAATTAGTGTTTATAACGAACACATTTAGTTTTATGTATTACAAATCCTAAAAATGGAAAATTTTCAATCTTCTTCAATGTGACAAGATGCTACTTGATAAATATAAGAGCTTTATTAAAACGTTTTCTAAAGTGTTTACATTTTTTGTAATACTCCGAATTCAACTGGATATCAGGAAAAACGTTGTTTTTCACTTCAAGAAAAAGGTTTATACTGTGTAGGAAATTTATATCTTCATTAAATTACGTCTGGAAAAAAATCTAGATGTGCAATCTAGAGTTTTAAATATTGTAAAATAGCAAAATACGCCTATGAAATAATTTATTATTTTATTACATTTTTCTAAAGTAAGAAAAGCTTTCTGTGTTCATTCTTCATCTAAAATTACTTTTCCATCACACGCGTTTCCTCAATCATCACTAGAAGATATATTCTTCCCTTTTTCGTGGTTTTTAGGTCGGAATCATTATTTATAAAAGTTCGGTTCTGGAACTGTAAATGTTTCCGAGGAAAGAGGCATGATCTGAAAGTCAAGGCTGTCTACAAGTTGCAAATTAAAACGTGTGTTTCCGTAGCAATATATCAAAAAGGACCAAGAGAATAGGGAACGATGAAAGGATATTAAATTCGTCTCGTATAATAAGTACTATGTGTCAGGGATTTATTAATCTTAACAGAATGAGATTTAAAATTATACTTTTTAAGGTATTCAATAAATGTGCATTTTTTTCTCTTACTATATCCTTAACTTTAGAGTTAATTTCTCATATATAGACCTCTTTCGTTGATTGCTGTTAATTGTGAGATTCTTAGTCAGATAAATGTTTGTCGTACGATCACACGTGCTATACGGGGCATTATTTCTACAGTTGACTATTAACTACCATTCTGGCCCGAGGGCGTGCAATGAGCCGCAGCAACTCAGTATCTAATTTGGTACGTTTTATGTATCTGGCGCTCTTCATTTATCTTGAGTTGTCTCTTGTTTTCCAATGTCTTCTCTCTTGAATTGTTTGAGATCTCATGGCAGGCTTAAATGAATTGCACTTGAGTTTTCGTACATTTCTTAACTTGGGAGCACCCACTTTACTAAAGTTAGGTGACTACGCGGGATATGTAGGACCCCAATCAAAAATGTGTACAGTTTCCCAATAAAAAATCGTTAATTAATAGAATATTAAGGCAATAAATTGAATCCATTTAGTGTAGAAGCATATATAGTATTCATATCGATTCGGCGTTTTCAATTTTTGTAGTCACAGCGAGAATGTACAAAAATATTCAAAACTACAGCAACTTTTGCACCAAAATGCTACAAAGAAAACTATCTATTGTAAATACTGGAAATGCATATTATCTCATTGTTTGCAGGGAAATACTTTCTTTTAAAACAGTGGGGCGTTGAGAATGGCACGCTTACATGATTCCCCAAGTCATAAAAACCCACTCTTAGGGCGAAATAATAGAAGAAAGACCATTCCCCTCACAGCAAAGATCGTCACATATGTGACAATGACGTTGTAGTCACGTGACACCTGGGTCACAATGTGACATCATATTTGTGACTTCTATGCGACGTAACGTATTAGTAATTTTGTAACTTCATTGTGACTATATTCTGTGACGTTACCACAATTTTATTAACACGTAACAATGTGACGACATTACAATGGCAATTACAATGTGACGTCACAAACAAGTTAATATGCGACGTCACAAACGGCCATGAAAATGACCAAAATGACTTCGATGTGACCTCAATATGACATTGCCAAGATGTACTGCGACGTCCTGTGACGTCCCAAAGTCACAGTGTGACATAAATCTTACGTTACTGTGAAAAAAAATGCTGTTAGGGTCATATCTTATCAAACAAAGGCAACATTAAACTCAGCTACAGTAACCACTAGGACAGAGTTACTACGAGTTTCAGTAAAACAACAATTGCCACAGGTGGGGAACAGAGCTCCACACTCATCCTCTCAGGTAAAGTGTGCATCCGTATTGTCTTTGGTCAGTATATCCGAAATGTATGCGTCTGAGGTAACATTGAGGCGGAAATTAGGTGGCAGGAAAGCGTGATTATTTTGATCAGTGATTTTCCATGTACCCACCATCATCACTCAAGGAAACAATAATGTGTTGCATTGAAATACATATCTACACCGCCCTCAACTGAAATCGCAACACCATGAGGAAATTCAGGTATCCTTATGAAAATTACAGAATATAATTGTAACTTGGAGATGTACAAATGTTCAAAAATTCATATCTGGAAAATGAAAGCATGGAACATTTTTGAAATTAGATCACTATGGAATAGGTCCACCACGTTCGGCTATACAGGATTGAATACGACGAAGAATCCGTCCAATGAGATGGTCGATGGTGTGCTGAAGAATGGCATTCTACATAGCACGCAATTGGGCTTGTAACTGCACATGGTTTTCTAGAATTGGAAGTTCTCTTAATCGGCGATTCATAATGTCCCAGATATGCTCAATTGGATAAAAATCCGGAGAATATGCTGGCCAAGTCAGGATATCAAAACTTGTAGATTATTCTTAGTTACCCGTGCAGTATGTAGTGTGGCATTATCCTGCAGAAAAAGCAGTCTAGGCCTGGTTGACAGATATGGCTCTTCCACAGGTCTCAGAATGTCAGATACATATCTATGTGCCGTGATTCTGTCAGAAACGTGGACCAAAAGTGTTCGTCCACCAAATGTTATACCATCCCAAACCATGGTACCACTTAGGGGACTGTGTGATGACTGATAGAAAAAGCTCCCTGGTGGCATTGCTGCAAGCGCCGCCATACGCGAGTACGGTCTAAAACAGAATTATGATTCATCTGTGAACAGAATATTTCTCCATTCCTTCAACCAATTGTCTCATTTGGCACCACTGGAGGCGAAGTAACCGTTGAAGAAGTTGAAACGATAGGTTTCGAAAACGTCGTCTTCCTCGGGTCCTTCGTCATGAAAACAGTTTTGAATTATTTACGTCGAAACTAAATTACCTATAATGTGGGATAAATACCATTGTAACACGGCTGCTATGGTAAACGGCTTCCTTCCAGCGCTTCTCAGAAGCATACGATCTTCACGTGATGGGGTACTCCTGGAAACTCTACTACCGGTTCTTTGTATCGTTTCGTTGTCTCTACGGAACAGTAACACACACTGTTGAACTCTGCTCACATCACGATCCAATAGTTCAGTCATCCTTTGAAGGCTCAATTCACCCTCACGTAAAACAATGATTTGTTGTCGTTCCGTTGACAACTCAACGTATGCGGTACGTCGACGTACTGTTTGCATTCTGTGATGATTTTTACAATCTGAAATCAAAGACGCTACAATTTAGCTGTGATATCGCTCCCCCTTGACCTGACGCTTTTATGCTGCTCGGCAAGGTGTTACGTCACTATGCGTAACGACACTGTGATCATTAGCATATCTCGCCTTGTTGTTTCCATTGCCCTATTTACATAAAGCTATACCTAAAACTTTAAGGGGTTGCGATTTCATTTGTGAGCGTGTGAGAAAGTGTCTTGCAGTGTCTTACATAATAAAAGGTGTGTGTGTGAAGGGCATTTGTAGAGTTGGAGATAACTTAGGACCACGTAACTGTCAGTTTATACACAAGTCGATTATCCTTTGGAATTCAACTGTCTCACGATAACAACCTCCACATAACGTGAATTTTTGAATAATTCGATTTTTTCTGTGGTCCTTTTCAAACTAATCACCTGTCCACCAAATTTCAAATGTTTCCCTTCTGACAGAGCATTTCTCATCCATTCAGTTAATTACACATTAAAGTGTGAAGCATTCCTAAATTAGCAAATATTAGAAACCTGAAATTATACGCTTTATTCCTATCTTACTATCTGTCTGTCTTTACATCAATTTTAAAGTATATATTTTATTGCAAAGACCGGGTTGCTACCATTTCACATTTCGAACATTTTTGTGTGCAGCACCCATTAAATGAACATTTTTGAAAAAATACGGTTTTCTCCCAAGAATTTATTGACTGATTGCCAGTGCATAAAATTTAGTTTTTATCTCTCAATTCATCTTTCAAATCCCCATCATATTTTAAAATTGCAGCTCGTGTATATGTCTATCACTGTTAAAAACAACCATTTAAAGTATCTTCCTTCATTATTCTAAATGAACATTAAATTAAGTTTACTAGAAACTCTTATAGCATACGTTAAAATATTCTGAATGTGTACACCAAAACTTGCTTAAAACTTTCCCATTTATTGAAAATATATTTTAGAAATTGTTAAAAATCATTTCTAGTTGTCTTCAACTCATTAAACTAATTTGAAAACTCTGATCTACGTTTCTACGAGAAGATATCCGAGGAAGGAACACCGTTTCTTCAATACAAAATGTTCTTGGAGTAGAACAAGTTTAAAACAATAACGGATTCTTTTAACAACTTAAGTGCATTAAAGAACGTGATGTGCGTTTGAAACGAGTTCGCTACAGATTCAAACCTTCGAAGCATAGACTTGATAATCGAAATTCTTCTCATGGATAGATAGCGTGTCTGAATATATCCAAACATTTATGCAAAGTAAAAGGTTTTGTTTTGATCAGTATTTACAAAATATAACGGGTTCTAAATGTACTTCAAGAGTAATAATTGCATTTAATTGTATTAAGAGTGCGTATGAAATTCTAAATTATGAGATTATGTATTTTAAGCGCTGTTATTAGTGCACTTCAAATTAGAAAATATATGTAATTCGTAGGTATGAAAGTA
Organism: Amaurobius ferox; assembly: GCA_951213105.1. Classification (NCBI taxonomy): domain Eukaryota; kingdom Metazoa; phylum Arthropoda; class Arachnida; order Araneae; family Amaurobiidae; genus Amaurobius; species Amaurobius ferox. The sequence goes on from OX578134.1 coordinate 19,215,578, forward strand.
GGTAGGTCTTGCTAATGTTTTAGCTGAAAAATAGGATACCAGTTATGAATATTTAACAAAGTAAGCGAAAACCCTAGTGGAAATATGTTTTCCATGTAACAATTATCATCTGTATACAGGTTTTACTTATTGTAATCTTCGTACTTCTATCATTATCAGCATAAAAGAGGCAATGACTTCACAGGCAGAAAAGCACAAAGCACAGTTTCCCAATTATATGAATGTGCATAGTGTTTGACGATGTCAGACGTACCATGCATGGGATTTGGAATATCAATACCAAGCATGTGTTATTCTAGTAGTATTCAAATTATGGCAATAGTCTCAAGTAGGATTCGTGGGTCGATTGAATTTATCTCCGTCATAGTTTCTCTGTTATTACAAGCAGAAATAGTCCTTAACAGTACTGACTATAAAAATATTAGCCGAACTTTAAAAATATGTGTGGTGATTGTGGATACTCGACATACTATGCATTAAATTTGTAGATTTGGAATACAGTCTAACCACATTAACGCGAGCTTCGTATAATCCTACGACTGGTTCCATATATAATTTAAAGTTGCATATATTGTCTTTTAAAACGAACCTGTTTAACACGAAATTACAGTTTACACGAACCTACAGCATTTTGAAGAACATTTATTTAACGCAAAATAAGAATATATTTTTGGAAATTTGAATTGTGCTACAGACATAACATCAGGAGTGGCATACAACATACTAATTTTCAGCATGCAGCAAAATAAAAACGAATAATTAAACTGTATAATAAAAATTCCTCTTAGAGTAATAAATGTTTTTATGTACAATCTCTAGTACATAAATGCTCTAGTAATAACTAACCATTCTGACGACTAAAAATAAATAAGCAAATCATAAAGTCGGCATACACTGTATGGATGAAAACTAATTGAAGGAAATTGTAAATGAATAAAATGGGAAAAATTGTCATATAATTTATTCGAACACAATTTGTTTAAACTCAGTTTCACATCAAAATATTTCTCTACATAAACACTATTTTCTCCGGTGTATTTAGTGTGCCTGTTTTGTTGTGCGAATTATGAGATATCCTAAATCTAATGAAGGGTTAAAAAATTATTTGAATGATGAATTAAGGTGGTGGTAATTGGTGCTCGAACCAAAACAAATGAAATTTATCCTTACACAAATGTTTACAATTGAACGCAAAGCTCTTTAGTCCATATTCTTACACACAAAGTCTCCCTCTAAGTTTGTGGGCTAAATTTAAGCGGCAAAAATGACCCAAATGATCACAAATCATTTAAGAGCTTCGTCTATAGCACCCCTTGAGATATTGGAATATATACCACCCCTTAGACATACTGCATCGTAAAACATAAAAGCCTCCGTTTATTCAAAAACCTGCAGAAGTTATACCTTTCAGTAGTTTCATAGGAAATGCTTATATAGATTTCTTCAATGTGGTCTGCCAGACTACTTTTTTCTAAAGATACATTAACTTAGTAAATTTTCCTAATCTCAAATCAATTTTGTCATACATAAACTTCATGAACTTGGAATCGCCTTATAGGATTGTTACAAGATGCTCTAGAGCCATATCTACTTGAGATGACGGTTAATTCTGCTTAAATGTCGACGCTGTGTAACCTACCCAATACTGTAGCTTGTGTACATGTCTACTGACCATATTTCCAGACTCATTGTTTAAGCAGCTACATGAAGACTGGCTTGTAGACGTATGAATACCAGTAGTTCCAGATCAAAAGTAGAAGGAACAAAATTTTATTTTATGTAAAGAATTTAATAACTCAACTTTCTTTCACCGATGCTTGTGGATCTCTAATTTGACAGGATTAGCTTATGTTGGCACACTACTGTTGATTAGATTATATAGGTGGTACGCTTAATTTTAAAACACGTTAACGATTTATACCAGACCCTACAGTTTATAGTAAAATTTCGCTATTATATACATACAAAAAGCTCGCCATCTATACCTGTTATTCAAACACAGCTCATATGGATCTGAAGACCAGATAATGGACCTATTCGCCATAGGCTGGCCTTGCAAGTTGTTTAAGATCCTTATGATTGGAAACATTTTTACATTTGCATAAAATAGCTATTTATGGAATTAATTAGTATGAATTAAGCTCTTTAATTCGCTGCTTGGGCGCAATTCACTTTAGCCACTACGTGACCTTGGTTACTAAGCGTCCCTGCAATCCGGGTTCATTCATTAGTATGAATTAAGCTCTTTAATTCGCTGCTTGGGCGCAATTCACTTTAGCCACTACGTGACCTTGGTTACTAAGCGTCACTGCAATCCGGGTTCATTCATTAGTATGAATTAAGCTCTTTAATTCGCTGCTTGGGCGCAATTCACTTTAGCCACTACGTGACCTTGGTTACTAAGCGTCCCTGCAATCCGGGTTCATTCACATAGCAGGAACGTCAATGAAAATTGACTTTTACTCAGAGAAACATAGGTGTTATCAATAATAAAGGAAATTACTTACTAAAAATGACCATATAGCCAGAGACGTAAAATTAAAGAATTAACTACACCATTTAAAAGTTCCTATCGAATGTTGGCCAGTTTAGAGCACTATCATAAAATAATAGAACGTTTAACAGATGAAAACGGTACCTCTAAAATTCAACAAATTAGAATGTTAGATTTCAAATCTTAGTACCTATCATTCCAGCTGCATAAATGTTTAGTCTAATCGTTGGAAAATATAAAGTTTGGGAAAAGATCAGCTATTCTTATTTTGTTGGCTGACGAAAAAAAATTCAGCTTTTTAGGTCACTTAGAATTTCTGAATGGTCGATCATAAAAGACAAGAACGCGTTAGGCAATTGCTATCTAGATTATATAGCATAAATAATATTCTAGAAAATGTTTTGATTCTAAACTTTTGGCAAATAAAAACCCTATTAATATAATGGATTATTTATAAGATATAAATATTTGCTTTACATCCTACTCGGCAACATAAATGTATTTATCTTCTTGGGACACTTTGAAAAGTGTTATATGTTTGCTTAACTAATTTCAAATTCCCATTTCCGACAGAGTAAGCTAACAGCCGTAATTCTCCAGGAAGAACTTAGAGATTAATCATCAATTTATGATATTCTCAAAGCTTACAAGGCGGTGTTCTTCATTATTCTCTAAATTAGTATTCCCCTAACTCCAGTGCAGTAACTTCATTGCAAACTTGAGAAACGTGTTATAAATTCTAAATAGCCGAATAAAACTTCACCGATGTGATCCGATCACACTTGATTTTCAGTTTTGAACACATGCAATAAACTCTAGGTGATTTATGAAAATGACATGATTTTCATTGCAATTATCTATAATATTGTAGCATATCGCATGAATTTCAAATTAAATACATGATATTTTTAAATGATGGTATAAAGCCAAATGATACAAATTCAAGTACAACTAATAAACTATTTTCCAATATTATTGAAGGAACCATTAAATGAGAAATTAAGCTTTGAATTCCATATTTACTTCTTAAATAATAAAATGTGTCTGTTCAGTCTGCAGCGAGAAATATAAGCACTGTGCGGACAAGTGCATTTCATTCCCACCTGTACGCATCCTTGTAACTGAGTTTAAATCAATGGTACTCTGTATATGTTTTATAGCTAGCACGATACCCCCCTCATAATATACACGAAGTGATAGATACTGTGTCAATGGAATGAATAATATAAGGATAATAAATGACAGGATTAAAACGACAAATCTCGAGAAAATTAGGGATTCTGCCAAGTTGTAAAGTTATTTCGAAAAGCAGATCTCCTGGCAATTGGGAACTGAGAAGCATTGGGAATTCCACGCTCACATATAATACGAGAGTCATTGCAGGGACCAACGAAAAGAAAAGTGAAGGAATTAATCCCACCCAAACATCACACGAGCATAGGAACTTATAACAAGGAGAGAAAATTTCACACTGTATTTGTTCTTTTTACTCCACTTTCAAAAGGGCAAATATTAAATTTTCAACTTTTAAACATTCCATTTTGCTCTCTCTATGTAGAGAAGGACTTCAACATGTGTTTCTTAGTCTGAAAAAGGATTCAAGCTTGAATCAAATCTACATTGATGCCATCAGTTTGGGGCTGGATGCCATTGAACATCTATAGCTATCTCTAAGTGTCATATAGACTGAACAGGCTGAATATTTGATACAAGGTACACTGGCTGCACGATTTCAAGGTACCAACATTAAACCTGTACGCAGCAGAAGGCGGATCTCACTGTCTATTTGCAGCGGTCTCCAAGTGCCCTACAGAAAGAACAGGCGAAATATCCAGACGCAAGCTGCACTGGCCGCGTGATTGAGAGGTAACTTTAAGCCTCTACGAATCACGTTACACACCGTACCTGTGGTACTTAACCGCCATTACTTATTAAATATTGGGATACATAAACTTTCTCAGACCAGCATGATTTCGCCGAACTAGCACGGCAATATCGTCGCTTCCTCAGTATCAGTTCCTACTGCATTCCAAATCCTCCATGTGCGTCTAAGAAAGTGCCGCTGCCAATACGACATTTTACCTAGTAACACTGTACGGCCACGGAATTTGATACACGGATAGTTCAGAATCTAGGAATGTGTACCTCGGCTTTAACTTCAAAATTCGAAATTACTTTTTAGTTAACTAAACGAGTAAAATATTATGAGAGTTTCTATCTTGACACCATAGGAGAGATCGATAAATTCTCTTTTAAGCAAACTTTGACCGGAATCCATAAGATTAATGGATGAATAGTCGGGACTTTTTTTAAAATATATACTTTCCATGTACTTAAAACGTTTCTAAATTTTAAATTGCGATATAAAAAATCTGATTCTCAATCCGATGTTTGTATTTTTATACCAGCTCTTTTTAATACCACGCACTACTCCAAAATAAAAAATGTACTCCTGAAGCCACTATTTTAAATTTGGTGACTTTTTTTAAGCGAGCATGCCTGTTAAAATTTTCGATATCGTGAGGATATTTATCGCACCACTGGGCGGGATTAGGCGACTTGCGTATACTCTTAGTCTCTCATAGGTTATACATTTTCTCTCCTCTCTAATATATTTAATAATGTGTGGAGAGTCTGCGTGGACAGTAATTAAGGGAATTGAAGCTCATTTGAAATAAATTGAACATTCATTCAGTTTCGTGTTTTATATTATTAAATTAATCTCTGATTTTACTTTCGGGCAAGACCGGACACATTTTCTAGTTAATACTATTTCTTACTATAGTGGCATGCATTTTCAGTTTCTATAGCTTATAAATATTTCTATTCAAAATTTTAGAGCTATAGTATTCTAATTGCTATATTATTCTAAATTTTAGAGACCGAGTAAACGAAATTTTAGATGCATTAAAGAACTCATAGATGTGTCAGTTAAATTTTTCATATATGGCATAAAAAGAATTAACTATTTCATGGACGCACATGTAAAAATTTTTATAATAATCTGCTGAGATAATTTGCAGCTTAAACATTTATGAATTCTTATTAAGTATTTGTTCGTGTCAGTTGACTTTCCGTTGCATTAAAATTTGAAGCTTTTTACTTATTTGTAATTGCAACAATTTTGTCATATTATTGTTTTAACAAAAAACGCTGTGAAACATCTATCTCTCAGAACTAAATGATGCATAAAATTCCGAAACTGGAAGGGGTATTCACTGTGGAACTCCTCTCCCGCCAATTTTATATTAATCGTCTAAGGGCGCAGAGTATGTCACCAAAGAAGTGTGATGCGTTTGAGATGGAAGAATGTATCTAAAGTATCACCATATTGTTAAGAATACATAACTCGTAACCACTATTATAATCGGAAGTTCCAGATCACTTGACCTTACCGATAAATTATATATTAAAGACTAATGCTACGTTTGGCGGAGTTCTTGATAATTCTGCAGTTTTGCAGATTGACTATGAACTGTCCGAGTTATGTGAATATTTCCTCATTCAATTTGGTTTTTGACTTTATATAAATTCAAATAGTACCTATCGAACTCAATACAGAATTCATGGATTTTTTGTCTTCTGAGTATATACAGCTTTTAATCTATATTGAAAAAAAATTCTAGCAAAAATTTGTAAATATATAAATTTTAGATATGCTACATCTGTGCATAAACATCTATGCGCAAAAAGCATGCGCCGACCACAAGTTAGCTCAGTAGAGTGGCTACAAATGTCGCACCGGAACGATTCATTGCTGACAATTTCTTTATTTGCTGTACGATTCGGGTGAAATAAACTGCATTCTGTTAATCGAACAAAACTGTATTATATTTCAGAAGCAAAAAGAAGGAATTTCGAAATAAACCAAAAAATATTGATACCTTTCCTGACATATCGTCTACGTCACGTCCCACACAACACACATCGAATATTTCCTGTTCAAAATATGCTCAAGAATGCTTCCCATCAGTAACGTGTAACAAAGCTCGACAATTTTTCCATTACAGAATTACAGAAATATTATATTATATGGAACATATATTTGTCAAGACTGGCTCTGGATAGAGCTGAGATAGCAACATATGAATTATTAAACATTTTTTAATGATATAAGTGTGATTTACTATGGATTTCCATGGCCGGTTCCTTTTCCATATCCGGTGTAAAAATTTGCTTTGAAACGTGCTTTGTCAGGATTAGCTGTAGATATAGCTTAGCTGATGATTGGATACAGCAACAAATTTCAGAGGGATTAGAGCGATTGAGAATTTCTTCTGCTTTGTTTCAGTCGAAACTAAAAAAAAGTCTTCGCAATATATATTTCTCAGTATTGGTTATAGATAGATCATAAATGATTATAAATATGAATGCACTATCGAAATCCATATGAAGGTTGGAAATTCAATAAGAATTTTCATTTCCAGTTCTGGATATGCCTGTTTCGTTTTTGTCCCCCTGAAATCCATTTGATTGCGCAAAAAAGTCTGTAAAAGAAAATAAAATTTCTTCTGTCGAAAATGATGTGTGTATACTATTGCCGTCAAATAAAAGCTCCATAAAGAAGTTTTTGTGATGTTTGTTTTTAAATATCGCCTATTATAGTGACATACCATTCATTATTTAATTTAATTGTTAGTTGGTGAGCGTATTTATTTTTTATATGCTTATTACTTACGTATTCACTATTTTGTCTGTTTTAAATGTAAACAAAATCATTACAAACTTTCAAAAATTCCGATATTTTAATAAATTCATAAAAATGGAATATTCTAAATTACTTAGTCCACTTAGAAACGATAAAGTATTCTTGTGTTAAAATACTTTGAAAAGTACTAGCTGTTTAATTTCTGTTCCAATTTATAAATCTGCATGTATAAGATAGTTAGGCAACTCAAACCTAAATTTTTATGTAGAATTTTGCAGAGATAAATTCACAATTTATAATATCCTCAAAGCTTACAAAGCGGCGTTCTCTATTATTTCCTAAATTAGTATTCCTCTGACGCAAGTCGGAGAGGTAACTCCATTGCATACTTCAGCATATACTGTAAAACGTGTAGAGAATGCAAACTAATCTACATTTTCTTGGGTGATCACATTACATGTTATTGAAGATTTTAATGCATGTGATACACATTTGGTGATTTGGAAAATAATAAAGAGTTTTAAATTCTGACTTAAAATTTATATTATCGAGTATAATTAAACTTAAAAAAATGTTAGCTTGCTACTTTAAATGACTATATATATATATGTGTGTGTGTGTGTGTGTGTGTGTGTGTGTGTGTGTGTGTGTGTGTGTGGTAATAGAGATGGATTGCAACACATGGTTAAAGCCAAAATAAATGAAACACTCTTTT
>OX578134.1:19226935-19289435 GCA_951213105.1 Amaurobius ferox
TTAGCTTAGTATATACCGAAAAATATGTTATTGATATAGATTTCTATCCAGACAATTTGGAATTAATTCCTCTAATGAAGCTACTATTAGTAATAATATTAATTTTTTGGATTTCAAATCTTTTTATTGAACCTTCTAATAGAATTTTTACTAATTTATATGATAAAAAAGACATTTTTTAATTTTATCATTAATAAAATCTTACCATTTAATTCCTGCAACTCTATTCTATTGTTTAGAAATATTATACTTATTCAGCTTTTTAGAATTTATAGATTATCTGATAAAAAATGTCATACTATCCATATAAATCTAAAAATTATCAGCAATTTATGTAAATATCTCTCTTATTTAGTAAATGGTCAAAAAATTTAGATTACCTCGATTTTCATGAAATCTATTCATAGTATCTTATATTTGCCTGACATCTCGATTCACTTGCATTAATAATACTTATTTTTACATCCACTTAAACATTAGCTTTTCTATTATCCCCACGTTTTAGTAGCTCTGTTTGTATATTATTACCTTTCTTGCCTTTTCGTATTACAGTTATTTATTTCTTACGAATGGCAACAGTAGATCATTTCTTTTTCCTTTGCAAATGGCATTACTGGTCTCTTAATTCTGGGTTTCCGGGTTAGACTGGTTCGTGTATATGTAGTGTTTTTACAGGTATTCTTATTTCCTTTTATTTTTTCTTTATGTATGTTGTAAAAAGTAGAAATAGTTTATAGATATAATCTACCTATTTCTTCAGAAACATACATATTTTGTGTTTTCCCTCGGGTCCAAGTATTTTGTCGAAGCAGAGTTTTGCGAAGATAACAATTCAGTTATTTAGACCCTAGCCCTTGTACACGCGTTTTGCTTTATTGCTTGTATTTTATTTGTTTTTCTTTTATCTTTTTCCATAACATCGATTATGTTAGATTTCTTGAACTTGATCTTTCGAGTTTTGTATTTTTATCCATATGATTGAATATTTGCTGATTTATATTTTTATTTTGTAGGCTTGTTAGAAAGTTAGGTTTTTCGAGTTACAGCTTCTCACTTTTCTTTCATTGGTCTTTCAAACTATTAATATATATATATTATATATATATATATATATATATATATATATATATATATATTCTTCTGGTTACCCACTACTTGTTATATTGTTTCTCATACATATAAGAACAGTTTATCCTGATTTTATACCTACAGAGGAAAACTATTTGATTAAAGGACATTTCTAAATCTCGTCCATGTCATCATATATAGAAATATGTTTACATAACTGTATATTCTTTATACCTATAAAACCGTTACATGGGCATTTAATGCCCTGCTTCATACTGCAAAGCATTTTATACTTAGCCTCAAAAGATACTTTTATACATTTTGAACTTAAAAACCATTACATTTACTCCAATAAAAACTATTATTTATCGCATTGCCGACTACATGTAGAATACAATTTTTCATAAATTTTTATAAAAGCATTTGTGCCGTAAATAATTAATAAATTGTAGTTGCTTGATTGCCATGTCGTAAATTTGCATAGTACTTTCCGTTGTCCGTCATTGTGTGTTCTTCCATGTTAACTGAAAGTAAAATACTGTATTAAACTATTAAACATTCAATGAATAATTCAGCCTAGCACACTGAAGAGGCATTTTTAGTCAACTTTAAATGTTATAAATATTATAAATATTATAAATATTTAAATGTTATAATATATTATAAATATTACTTATGTAAAATACTCTCATGACTAAATTCATAATTATTATTCAATTTCGTTACAAGTTTTCAGTTACAACATTCCAGCAGAATACTCGAATTAGTATGTGTGACACAGTGTGGTAGCGGTTTCAGAACCAACCTGTGGGAGCAGATTCCGCCACACACAAAACCAAAGGGATCGTAAATATCACAGCAAAAAACAACATAGTGGTTAGTATTATTTGTAACCCAGGCATTATCATTTGTGCAAAACTTTCCCAGTCTAGAAGAATTGAATTCTATATGGCAATCAGTGAGAAGGAAGAATGAAGGGATACGAGATTGAAAACACATTTATCAATCAAACAAAATATATTTATTCAAATTACTTAGCATTAAATTTTCTCTTTCAATATTCAGTATCATCTTTCATTAAGAGCATTTTTCTCAATACCACAATCAACAATCTTAATATATGCTCATCATTATGAATATTATTAAACATACAGCTCAATTCAAATTATAGATATTGTTATTATATTTACTTAAACAATAAATGTGCCTGTTTTGAATCCTTTTAATTTAGACTGACATGGAACTCCTAGTTCCAGAATTTATATCAATATGTTACCTTGTACCGGGAGGTGCACTTAAAAGAATTTCACTAAAATATCCAAAATGTCCGGAAAAGGCTTCACAAGAGGAAAACAGGATAGTTCATCCGAACCGAAAAATGTTCCATAAATTTCAACCAGAATGGCACAACTCAACCATCAGCAAAATGTCTGCCATCAGAACAAATCCCGCTCAAAAGGGAGCAACCATAATTTCCTAAAATAAAAAAAATAAAATTTAGAAATTTGTAAAAAGAAATGTGAAATTCTTCAGGATCCGCAGCTTCTTCATCAAGGATCTTGAAATGGTTTCTTAACAGAAACAACGGTACAGCCATCGAATTTTAGCCATTTCGGCCAAGGCTTTGTCTTAAAGTTTTAAGACAAAAATTCAATGCGTCTTCACAACCATAGAGTCCAGGCGAGAAGAGCCAGGAGCAAAAGCGAAAAAAGTTCCACTTCTCCAAAAAGCCGCTTCCTGATTGGCAGGAAAGCGAGCGCACGGCAACAGAGCCTCATCTCCAGACGCGACGTCACTCCAACCGAGACAGAATTCTTCCTCCAAACCAACCGTTCCGAACAAAACTCCATTTCCCTTGAAACGGCAATTCCAACAAGGCTTAGCAAACTTTCAATACAGGCACAAGAGAGAAAAGAAAGTTTTTCTCTCGGAAAACACAAAAAGGATCATGGCGCACAGAATGGCGACATGACACACAGTATATTTTTACTTCCCTGCAACACATGGTAATGTATAGGGGAAGTATTGGAATCAGGTCGAAAATCGGATTATATTGAATCTACAGGCTTCAAGACCTCTAAAATACGAAAAAACCATTTTTTGCGTGGCGTGTGTCTGTTTGTGCAGATTTTGTATCCACTCTAACTAAAAAACTAATTGACCAAATTTCATAAAATTTGGTAGGCAAGTTACTTGTGGCCGAATCTGGTGCTCATTAGTTTTGAGTACGATTCGGGAAAAAAGAACCCGCATTTTTTTGCAAAATGGATCGCAAAGTCATATATCTGATGTAACTGAAACTAATGGACCGAATTCCACAAAATTCAGCAGATAAGTCGCTTGTGGTTTATTCTGGTACTGATTAGATTTTAGTACGCTTCGGAAAAAAATAACCTGCCTTTTTAGAAATGACCCGCAAAAATCGTCAACATCTAAAGTAAAAATTACTTATGCTTAAATATATCCATTAAATGCTTGTTTAATACGTAATTTTTAATAAAGAAAAATAAGACCAATCCCATTACACTAGACTAACCGTTCTCGAGATATTTTAGTTTTTTAAGACTTTCTTTACGCCACATTTGAAAATAAGTCCAGTTACCAAACGAGAACTAAAATTGAGTTAAAAGTGAATTAAATTTAATTAAAATATTGAAAATGTAGTAATAAAGAAAATGGGGATATGAGTCCGCAGGGAAAGTCATGTGCTGCCCACATCAGATTTTTATACGTAAGAGTCAGATCTATTCTAATTTCAAGTCCTCAAATAAGATAAAATAAAGTTACCTTATTGTCTTTCATGCGAATCATACAGCGTTATTGGTAAGGAATATAGTCCCTATTGGGGTCCGTATTTATATTTTTACATCACTCACAACCGAACTTCTCCATAACGTAATGTTACATTACATGAGGCTTTTCACCACGACTTTTCCATAACAAACGCACAAAATGTAAAGTCAAGCATGGGATTCGAAAATGGAATCCTCTCCAACTGTATCGCCACATTGCACTGACTGTAACGATTGGAATGGAATCTTTCATCTGTTGCATTTGGTTATCTTCGAAGTCCCTCCGTGGTTGCTCATTTTCTCTGAGGCCTATGTCTTCCCATTGGCTCACAAGCCTGTGAGACTCTTTTTAAGACCAACGTATCGTGCATTATAACTTGAATTCATATATTTTATACTTATAAAACTCTTTACTAAGTCACCTTATTGCCTACGTTTTGCTGAAACAAAACAATAACTATAAAACATGATTGAACTGGTCAAGGCGTGATGCCAGAATAACAGCACTTTTACAGAATCAATGCAAAAATAAGCATTAAACAATGCTACTCAAGGCAAACGGTTTTGCATTTTCATATTTTATCGCTAGTATACGCATCAAATATGTCAATATTCCGTGAAAGCTTCATATATATCCTAAATACATCACATTTAAACCGCCAACTTTCAAACGCTATTCTTATTCCCCTTATTTTAACCCTTATATTTATCATATACACACTAAAATATTCTTTGAAATCATTGCTAATTCTCTTAGTAGCATGAAACTAATTCTTAACTTCTTGTCTGCATTACTATCGAGAACCTGCTAAGGAGAAATAACTAACTCTGCTTCTTACAAAATGTACTTAGAATATGCAAGTTTAAAACAATATCGGAATCTTTAAACCCTTAAGTTCATTAAAGAACGTGATGTGAGTTCGCAAAGAGTTAGTTACAGCTTCAACCTTCAGAAGCATCAGCCTGATCATCGAAATTCTACTCCATGACTGGGTTGCGTGTCTGGATATTCTTAAATACTTACGTAATATAAAAGCGTTATTTTAACCTTATGATATATATATAAATATCAACCGAAATATCAACTGCTTTTGGTTAGAAAATTGACTATCTCATGTTTATTTGTAAGATAATATATCTGTTAAGAGAATATTGATTAATATTTGTTTTATTAACAAACATTTAAGTCGCATAATTCGACTGTAGAGAGCATACAATAAATTATAAATATACCCTCATTAAATGTAGCAACATTTTTAGAATAGTTTCGAGCTTATCATTCACTCGTCAACGTAGAATAAATATCTGCAATGTTTTATTCAGTAGGCGTGTATTCCAAATTTTCTAATTGGAATTTTATCATCGATTTTACGCAAAAATTTTAGCATATCTAGCAAAATACAAAATGAAGATATTAAACTTCAGCTGCAAAGTACTCTCATTGCAGAAAGCAGCATAACTGGACTAGTTTTCCCCTTAGTATGTGGTTATTCGCATGGAAAAGTGGATATTTGCAATGACAACAAAAAAGGTTGCTTTATTCTGCAATTTTGGAACCTCTATGGAAACTGACAAAACCAGTCCTACGTAGTTCCAGAATGATGTTATCTGTAATGAGTATTCCTCATAATTTTGGAACGCTAATAGCTTAGTTGTTAAGAATTTATTTATCAGTTCTCATAGAACAAACTTTCTTTCAGTCATTGCAAATGTTGGTTCTTCATTGCAGGCTAGTATATAATAATCGAGAAATTGGTATGCGGATTCTATAATCTTCAATAACAGTGTCTTTCAAATTTTTGAGAACCTGGATTACTGGCAGGATCTGTGCACTATATTTCTCATTTACTGATACGTTTTAACGAAAATTGGTTGGTGTGTCTACTCGACCTGAAGAATAAATTATCTGTAAGGCTTTAATTAATTGTAAGCTATCTTAGGAAGTCCTAAAACACCTCCACAACTTTTAAAGAAAAGTAGAAAAAGTCCACGAATGTACAAGTTAGATCCATATTATCAGGATATCCTCCTGCGTCCTCAAGATGGCCGCTGTTGACCTACCAGAAAGGTTTAAGGTAACTGTTTGGACGGCTGGGAATTATTGTTGCACTATCGTGTATATTTAGTCGCCTTGGAATCACTCTTAGAACTTTTAAATGTACATGCTGACTTATCAAACATGCAAAGACCAGTCTTGTTGCCGCAAATGTGGGTTGCCAGATTTTTTATTATGAGTATGCCCCTGTACTGTATATCCGAAGATTCAGATAGCTATTTACAATCTATATTTTCCCTTTCTCTTTCGTTTCTGGGGAAACAAAATAATCTAAAATACTTTCTAAAATGTTTAGAGCAGTTCTGTTCCCATTCATAATTATTTCAATAATTACTGAAATGAAAATACAAACCGAGCTAAAGCTAATGAATTACGCTTCTGTTTTTGGCGGACTTCGACATGCCTGACGTGTCAGTTCGCATTATAAGAGCCTTATTTTCGTGAGTGAGGTTGACTGTGGAAGAGTGGTTTCTAGCATTAAACCGATACTTCCTTAAATAAAAATTAAAGTTATTACTTTCCTTATATACATAATGTATAAGAGAAGTATTGTGACGGGGTCGAAAATTCGAATTCGAGTTTTCTACGGGAGAGCACATTTCAAGACGTTTTGAGGTGGTGTGTGTGTGAGAGAGAGAGAGAGAGTATGTAGAGACGATATCTCGCGAATGAATGGAGCGATTCGAATGTAATTTGGTACAAAAATCACAATCCGTGAATACTGGAAGTCTATTATTTTTTAAACGCAATCGAAGGTTCAGAAGCCCCCCCCCCCTAAATTTTCGAGTGAAATTTTGAATAAATCATCAAAAACTCAAAACCTTTAATGAAGTTACGCAAATAGGCATTGCTTATGTAATTTTCCCTTAAAAAACGATTGACATAAACTTTAGAACGCCAGCATAAACCGTTCTCGAGATATTGCACATTTTTTAAATAAATTTATCAAAAAATCCCGTAAATAGGAAAAAAAAAATTTTAACCGTTGAGAAATATGTTCACTTTTCATATGTAATATCATGCGATAAATTTGGTGACATCATTCTCGAAGATTTAGCTCGTTCCATTTATTAAAAAAGATACTTTGAGTAATACTTTTGTATTTTAACTGCAAAAGTCATTTATCTGTTATAAGAATAACTTATTTCTCCGTCCATAACGCTTGGCGAGATTTTGGCGACGAATTTGGCGGAATGTCGCAAACTTGCTGAATTTTTAAAATGTTACCAAGTTAACTAAAATGTCGCCAGATGGATAAAAATGACGCTAAATCAATGAAAATAACGACTTATTGATGAAAAATCAGTTTCTTGGAAAGTATCTACTATAAGAATAACCTATTTTCTTTTAGTGTAGAAGTAGTAAATTCATTGTAGTATATAAAGAAAATCATGTGCTGTCCACATAGGATTTTTTAATTAAATTAATAAGATATAACTAAAAAATAATGTGCTTTCATTTTGTTCCATTTTAGTATTGCTTAAACTATATTTCTTCGCATTTTTCTGGCCACTGTGTGCTATTCAATCGCTTAGAATTCAGAATTGCGGCAATTTTTAAAGTGCAAAAATTTTGAATGCACGTCAACAGTAATCTATATATTCCAGAAATTTTTTTTTTAAAAATGAAAACGTTTAGTTTGCAAATCAATATTGCATTTTCGCATTAACTTTAGTTTAAGCCTACCATATAAGAAATATGTTTATACAAATTTGCACAAGAAATAAAGTGCGACATTTTTCACCATTTCAGAAAACCTGTCCCCATACATTTACCTTTCTTCAAACTTTAGAATCTATTTGGTTAGTTTCTGTCAAAAATGTTTTTAAAGAATTAAAACATTTGTCTTCTTGATACATTATGTGCTTTAGAAAACGCAACGAACAACAAACCTACCTACTGATTATTTTAAATTTACTTTACTTAAACGGCATGCAGATATTTTAACACTTTTAAGTTTCAAAACGGAAACATAAATTCAGAATCTTTTGACACTGTTAAATACTACCTAATCTCTATAGCATTCAATCTTCCATACGCATTAGGGAACGCAACGATAATTAGTTTCCTACATTCAGTTTCAAGTAATTGAAGAAATATTCTCTGTTACACCATGCTTTTGAAATCGAATCATATTACACATTCTTTTCTTTGCAACCGTAAGAACACATATATCATTACAATGAATTTTTAGTTTAACACTTAATCGTTTATATGTGCATATACAATTTTAAAGGAAGGGTTTTAGTTATTGCTTCTCGTTTAAGAAGAACAAAAATTTAAAATTATGGTTTGGCTATTTAAAGTATTTGGATGAAGTTTGTATGCTATTACATATCTCTTTGATCTTAATAGTCTTTGCTAATTGCTTACTTAAATACAAGTTGAAACATTAACAGGGATTTCTTAAATGTTTAAAACTTCTAAATATATATCAGTAAGGGCTAGGATTTTCTATATAATTATTTAACGTAAATTATGCGATTACTTGTTGCTATATATTATGTACTTATTATCAACTAGATTTAAGCCTATCAAAGAGGGAAAACCTACCTTTTAAAATACATATATGTTATATAGATTTTTTTCATTTGTTTAGCAATTTATAGCACTTAGCGTCTTAAATATTCTTTAAAATCAAAAATTAGTCCAGTTAGGTTTTGTTCCGTGGTCGATAAAACAAGTATTCATAGTTGCAGCCTTCTAGTTTACAGTGGGATTCTGAGTTGTCTAGAAAGGTATTTCGGCCCATCCCATTCATTTTTGCAGCCCTGAGTAGAAAATCGAAAATCTGACTCAGTTGGGTTAGGCACCGTAGACGAAGCTATAAACATGGCAATTATTTTACCTTCTGTGACGCAGTAAAGAGGAAACTTATCAAGCCACTTTAAATATTGATTTCTGCATTGATTACTATTAATAGCGCCCCTTTGAGAATAAAACTTTAAAGTTTATTTATTCTTATTTACTTTGATTGTTTAATAATACCGCTTTAATCATCATAAAAGAATTATGCAAAAGCATACTAAATTTAATTATCTAAACATGGCCGTAAATTCGTACATAGTGGAACTCATTAATTTATGCCCTGTGCCGCAGATAACCTTCCATTTATTTATCTTTAGCTCGAGCTCTTTTGCCTGAGGTCTGACACTCCTCCTTTGCTGTTATTGACAGTCTTCATGACGAAGCCACAAGCATCTTCTCAATTGGTCCACCTTTTTACCCAATGTCGTTACCTCACCTTATTCTGTGAGTCCTTCGAGCCCTCTGTCTTGACGCCCCAAAATTTATGGTTTTAACTGACCTTTGGACCAGAGTGTTGTAAACTTTGACGTCATTGAGACTGAAAGTATTGTCTGGCGTTTCAGACACAATAAATAACGTACATAAAGCTGTCTCACTATAAACTGGTGTAAGATCTATTTCTGGTCTCACACCTTCTATATGTCAATGGAAGGCCATGTCAAAGAAGGGCTTAATGGTTTTTCTAAAAACCCATTTTTTCCATCCCGCGGGTAACATATCGATTATTCGGCTACGTTAGGTTCTATACCGTGTTTGATACTATAAGTGTAGAAATCCCAGACCACACGACCAACCCGAAGGCTTATAGTTGCTGTTTGAGTGGCCGGGGATACTATAAGTGTGTAAAAATTTGGTCTTTTATAAAAATGGGTGCTTCTAAAGGGTATGAAAAGACAAAAACACGTTACACAATTATTATATAGATTAGCACGAATAAATTCAGGACCGGACAGACGCAGTCGCTTGTCCTAGGCACAAATATAATTTATGGACGCCTACACTGTGTGCACAATAACAGATGGATCAGTAGCACTTAAAATTAAATTTAATTCATTAATTTTTTAATATATTTCCAAATTATACAAGCCTAAGTATGTTAAGTTGATCAGTAAACACGTTTTCGAATGTTTATATAGGCAAAGTGTCTTATGGCTTCATCAAAAAAATGCTTTTGTAAATTCTAACTCGATATACAATACTGAAAATTAATTTGAGCGAGTCTTTCGGACTGAGGTACTTTTAAAATGCATTTCGAGTGTCTGTGGAAGACTGCTCATAATCATTTGCCAAAAGTTATTTATAAAATACTATAAAACTGTTTTAGTTGGGGGATTTTTTCATATTTTCGCGTCTACCCTGTTTCTTAAGTCTCAGGTATGTATTTAATTGGCCTAATGATTTAAACGGCCCTACTTGTGTAAGCCAGCATTTAAAAAGCAAACGTCTGAATACAATTATATCTGAACATACAACGAATTCTCAAAAAACCAAATAACATTTTAACGATATTCCCATTTAAAACAAAAATAAACACTCACGTCTAAAGCGTAATACGCCAGGAATACTGCCCAAAAAGCGTTTTTACCCGTAGCCTGGGCGTAATATGCTTTTTGCGAGTGTATGTGCTCTTGAATTTAGCAGAAAATAGTCTATGAAAAATAATTTCTATGTTTGAGACGTTATAAAATACCTCGTTAAGAGCTGTCTTGACTTTGAAATATTTTCGGTTCCTAATAAAATGTTTTCTTTACATTTATTTTCTTGTAAAGAAATCCTCAAATAATCTGCGGTGGCGTCAATCTAATGGAGCTGAAATTGTTTTGCAGGAGTAATGTCTTGGGAAATAAGACTCCAATAAAGTCCAATAAGTTTAATAGTTGTTTTCACTTTAACTTGTCTCGTGTATAACAGAAAATATGCAACTGTAATAACTAGAGTTAGGTACATAATTGAAATAATTTAGTCTTTATAATTTACGAGCAAATATCATGTGTATAACAATTTGGGACGTGCGCAGTAAATTTTGCATATCTTTATTAAATTATAACCAGTAAATTAAAAAAAAAATAGCAACTCTAAATTCAATTAAAAAATTCAATTACACATCCTTGCAGAGCTTTCAAATAATTTCTAATTGCTGTTTATAACGAACGCATTTAGTTTTATAGATACAAGTAATACAAATCCTAAAAATGGAAAATTTTCAATGTGAAAAGATGCTATTTGAAAAATATAAGAGCTTTATTAAAACGTTTTCTAAAATATTTATATTTTTGTAATACTCCGAATTCAACTGGATATCCGGAATGAAGTTGTAATTCACTTCAAGAAAAATTTTTTATACTGTGTAGGAAAATGTGTTTATTAAATTATGTCTAAATCTAGATATGCAATCTAGAGTTTTAAATATTCTGAAATAGAAAAATACGTCCAAGAAGTAATTTATTATTTTATTACATTTTTCTAAAATAAGAAAAGCTTTCTGTGTCCATTTTTCATCTAAAATTAGTTTTCCATCACACGCGTTTCCTCAATCATCACTAGAAGATATATTCTTCCCTTTTTCGTGGTTTTTAGGTCGGAATCATTATTTATAAAAGCCCGGTTCTGGAACTGTAAATGTTTCCGTGATCTGAAAGTCAAGGCTGTCTACAAGTTGCAAATTAAAACGTGTGTTTCCGTGGCAATATATCAAAAAGGACCAACAGAAAAAATAACGACGAAAGGATATTAAACTCATACCGTATGATAAGTACTATGTGTCAGAGATTTATTAGGCTTAACAGAAAATTTAAAATTATACTTTTAGGTATTCTAGAAATGTGCATCTTTTTCTCTTACTATTGCCTTAAATTCAGAGTTAATGTTTCGTGTATAGCCCTCTTTCGTCGATTGCTGTTAATTGTGACATTCTTAGTTCGAGAAATTTTTCTCGTACGATCACACGTGCTATACGGGGCATTGTTTCTACATTTGACTATTAACTAACATCGTGGCCCGAGGGCGTGCAATGAGCCGCAGAAACTCATTATCTTATCTGGTACGCTTTATGTATCTGGCGCTCTTCATTTATCTTGAGTTGTCACTGATTTTCCTCTTTCATCTCTCTTGAATTGTTTGAGATCTCATGGCATGCTTAAGTGGATTGTACTTTGAGTTTTCGTACATTTCTTAACTAGGGAGAACCCACTTCACTAAAAGTAGGTGATCGCCCGGGATATGCAGGACCTCAATAAAAAATGTATACAGTTTTCCAATAAAAATCGTTAATTAATAAAATATTAATGCAATAAATTGAATCTATTGTAGAAATATTCGGCATTTTCAAATTTTGTAGTCACAGCCAGAATGTGCAAATAGATTTAAAACTACAGCAACTTTTGCACCAAAATGCTACAAAGAAAAATACAATGATATACAGAACTAAATATCTAATATAAATACTGACATGCATATTATCTCATTGTTTGCAGGCAAACAATTTCTTTTACAACAGTGGGGCGTTGAGAATGGCACGTTTACATGATCCCCCAAGTCATGAATACCCATTATTTATTTAGAACGAAATAATAAAAAAAAAACCATTCAAATCTTATCTAACAAAGGACAGAATTAAATTCAGTTACATTAATCACTAGGACAGAGTTACTACGAGTTCCAGTAAAACAATTGCCACAGCTGGGAAACAGAGCTCACCCGTCCTCCCTGGTAAAGTGTGCACCCATACTGTCTTTGGCCAATACATCCGTAATGTATGTGTCTGAGGTAACGTTAAGGTCGAAATCAGATGGCAGGAAAGCGTGATTATTTTGATCACAGTGATTTTCCATGTACCTATCATTATCACTCGAGGGAACAATATCGTGTTGTATTGAAAGATATATCTGCACATCTCACACTTGAAATCGCAACACTATGAAAGAAATTGATATATCCTTATGCAATTTAGAGAATACAATTGTAACATGGAGATGTGCAAATGATCAAAATTCATATCTGGGAAATGAAAGCATGGGACATTTTTGACATTAGATCAATATGGAGTAGGTCCACCGCGTGCGGTTATACAGGATTGAATACGATGAGGCAACTGGTCAATGGTGTGCTGAGGGATGACATTGTACCAGCATGCAATTGGGGTTGTAACTGAACATGGTTTTCTAGAATTGAGAGTTCTCTTTATCGGCGACCTATGAAGTCCCAGATATGCTTAATTGGCGACAAATCCGGAGAATATTCTGGCCAAGGCAGGAAATCAAAACCTTGCAGACTATTCATAGTTACTCGTGCAGTATGTGGCTTGGCATCACCCTGCAGAAAAAAGTCCAGGCCTGGTTGACAGATATGGCTGTACCACAGATCTCACAATATCAGAAACGCATCGTTGTGCCGTGCTACTACCAGAAACGTGGACCAAAGGTGTTTGTCCACCAAATGTTATACCACCCCAAACCATGATACCACTTTTAGGGGTTGTGTGGCGACTGATAGAAAAAGCTCCCGGCTGGTGTTGTTGAAAGCACCGCCATAAGCGAGTACGGCCTTCTGGAATGCCAAAACAGAATCGTGATTCATCCGTGAACATAATACTTCGCCATCCTTCAATCAATTGTTTCATTTTACACCACTGGAGACGACGTAACCGGTGAAGACGTTGAAACGGTAGGTGTCGAAAACGTCATCTACCTCGAAGTCCTTCGTCATGCTAACAGTTTCAAATTATTTGCGTTGAAACTACATTACCTGTAATGTGGGACAAATGTAGTTATAACACTGTTGCTGTGATAAACGGCTCTCGTGCAACGCTTCTCAGAAGCATACGATCTTTCCGTGGTGGGGTACACCTAGAAGCTCTACTAACTGATCTTTGTATCATACTGTTGTCTCTACGGAACCGCAGCACACTGTTAAACTGTGCCCACATCACGATCCAATAAATCAGTGATTCTTCAAAGCCTTATTCCACTCTCACGTAAAACAATAATTTGCTGCCGTCTGACAGCCACTCAACGTATGCGGTACATCGATATGCTCTTTGCATACTGTGATGAGTTTTACAATCTGAAATCAATGACGCTACAATATAGCTATGATATAGCTCCTCCTTGACCTGACGCTTTTATGCTGCTCAACAAGGTTTCACGTCAATTTGCGTAACGAAACTGCGATCATTTGCATATCTCGCCTTGTTATTTCCATTACCCGATTTACATAAAGCTACACCTAAAACTTTAAGGTGTTGCGATTTCAGTTGTGAGCAGCGTAGGAAGCTCCATTGGATTAGGACGTGTATTTTTCAAAAATGACTAATTCTTCTTGAATTCATGTTAAACGCGCCATTATTTGTTTTGGTCTAGAGTACAAAAATTCACATCCTGCTTGTATGGATCTAAATTCCAAAGAAAGACTAATTGTGAAAATATTTCTTGGCTCGGTTTATTGTGTTACTTACAAGAAAGCAAATGACTTTTTAAAACTTATATTTTTAAGTAAAAAACCACCAAGAAAGTGTCTTGCAGTGTCTTACATAATAAAGGAAGATGTTTCTGTGTGTGTGGTGGCGGTGAAGAAACGTGAAGGGCATTTGTGGAGCCGTGGCTATCCAAATAACCTAGTACCACGTAACTGTCAGTTTATGCACTAGTCGAACACCCGTTGAAATTCAACTGTCTCACGACAACAGCCCCCCAAATAACGTGAATTTTTGAATAATTCGATTTCTTCAGCGGTCGTTTTCAAACAATTCACTCGTGCACCAAATTTCAAATATCTGTTTCACTTCTAACAGGACATTTTTCATTCATTCATTTAATTACACATTAAAGTGTGTGGCATTCCTAATTTAGCAAATATTAGAAACCTGAATTTATACACTTTATTCCTATCTTGCGATCTGTCTTTACATCAATTTTAAAATCTATATTTTATTGCAATGTCCGGGTTGCTACCATTTCACATTTCGAACATTTTTATATGTAGCACCCAGTAAATGAACATTTTTGAAAAAAAAAATGTTTTTTCTCACGATTTTATCGATTGTCCGCGTATCAAATTTCAAGTTTTTATCTATCAATTCACATTTCAAATCTTTTTGGTGTGGAGCATCCCCTTCTACAGAACACTTTTGATAAACTCTATTTTTGCAAAGCTGGGGTTGCTAAAATTTCACATTTCGAACATTTTGGCGTGCAGCACCCATTAAATGAACATTTTAGAAAAAATACGGTTTTCTCCCGAGATTTTATCGATTGATTGCCCGTGTATCAAATTTCATGTTTTTATCTCCCAATTCACCTTTCAAATGCTTTGGTGTGGAGCATCCCCTTCTACAGAACATGTTTGATAAACATTGTTTTTCCAGAGGGTTTTATTGAACGATTGATTCGTGTACCAAGCTGCAACACTCTATCTCGCATAAAAAGGTGTTCTTCACTTATTAGGCAAATCGAACATTTTATCGTGCAGAAACCATGAATTGCAACATTAGGGGAACTGAAATTATACCTTTTCTTATTTTCCAACTATCTACCAGTATTTCAAATTTAAAGTCTACATCTAATCGCGAAGTGTATTTTTCTATCATATCAGTTGTTGAACGTTTTTGTATAGTGCACCCAACCCTTAAATGAAATTTTTGAGAAAGTCTATTCTTCTAAGCTTTATTATCAAATGACTGACCCATATACCAAATTTCAAGACATTACCACATTTTAAAGGATGTGTTTCTCATTTATTCGGCAAATCGAGCATTTTGGTGTGCGGTACAACTCTGGTGTAGACAATATTGGGAAACTGAAATTGCAACACCTTTCTTTGTTTTCAACTACCTATTGGTACACCAAATTTGAAGTCTTTATCTCATCGCGAAGTATGCTTTTTTATAAGTTTACTTTTCGAACGTTTGTGTGGAGTTCCCACACCCTAAAATAAATATTTTTGTTAAACTATATTTTTAATGGGTTTTTATAAGATGATTGGCTCATATGCCAAATATACTTCTATCACATTTTAAAGGATGCTTTTCTCATTTATTCAGAAAATCGAACATTTTGGTGCATATCACACCTCAAAAGTAGAAAATATTTAAAAACTGAAATTGCACACTTTCTTCCTTTCGAACTATCCACCCTTACATCAAATGTGACATCTCTTTCTCATCCCGAAACATATTTCTTAATCATTTCACCTTTTGAACAGTTTTCTCTGAAGCACCCCTCCATAAACTAACATTTTTTGAAAATTTTGATTCGTAATGGGTGTTTTTATCACATAATCAATTAGCCAATGCACCACATTTTAAGCCTCTGAAATTTTAATGGAGGTGTTTCTCATTTATTCGATAAATCAAACATTTTGATGTGCGCCCCCCCCCCCCCCCCAAAGAAGCAAATATCGAGTATCTGAAATTGCCCACTTCTATCTTTCGAACTATTCACCCATACACCACATTTAAAATCTCTGTCTCACTGTTTGCGTTAATACGACGAAGACCTATCTAGGTCGCCTGGCATGTCCTTATAGTCCCGCCGTGTCTCACTGCAAAGCATGTTTTTCTATCATTTTCTTTTAGAACGTTTTGGTGTGGCGCACTCCCTCTACAGAACATTTTCGGGAAATATGATTTTTCCAGGGAGTTTTATCAAACGTTCGACCCGTGTACCAGATTGCAAGTCTCCATTCATTCGGTAAGTGTCTTAAAAAGCGTGACAGATGGATAGACGAACACTTATCAATTAGGATATATAGATTATTCGATATATTTTAAACATTTACTTAGAAGTGTGGACGATTGCAAAGAAGTTCATTGGTAGCACATAAACACACTTCCCCATATTTCCTTCAAGATTTTCTACTGTGTGAGTGGGTGTATGGATTCTCTGGATCCAAAACTCGAAGCTTCGGTTGGTCGCAAAATTTGATACAAAGGAACTTAATGTGTCTGGACGATACGTTTCGGCGAGATATTATTAAAAATTCGAATGCATGTTTTAGTTTCTGTGTTGAAGCATGATTTTGAACGATTTTCACACAGACTGTTTCTTTGACGATTGAAAATATTGTCACAGATTTTTTAATGTAACATCATCCGAAAGATTGAAACGTGTTCTTTCTCTTCAACAATTTGGAAGAAGTTCATGTTTATTTATTTATTTTTAAGTACGCATAAATGTGAATGTTCTAGGTTATCTGTATCTCATTACGCAGAATCCGAAAATATATGATTAGCCCAATTTTATTATTTGATACAAATATATCTTAGCATTATAATATTTTTAATAAGTCTTACTTCTTTGAATTTCAAAACACAAAGGATTAGAAATTAATATTTGCGATTCCATTGTCGAAGAGTTTTATTCTTTGGTTCGCTAGTTGTTATGCATTAGACGTTGCCAGTGACGTCAAAATATGCCTATTACTTTGAGAAGCAGTCACATTTATAGTAAACGCTTTGCTGGGTTTCGGAACATACCGCGTAGAATATACCGTTAGCATGGCATTGCTGGACACCACTACTTCTTTTTTACTTTCCCTGCAATACATGGTAATGTATAGGGAAAGTATTGGAATCATACCGAAAATCACAACTCGAGTTTTTGTCGGATCTACACGTATCGAGATATCTAGATTACGAAAAAACCATTTTCACGTGACGTGTGTATGTGTGTGTCTGTGCAATGTATGTATCCACTCTAAATAAAAAACTAATGGACCGAATTTCATAAAATTTGGTATGTAAGTCACTTGGGGGAGACCCTGGTGCTGATTAGTTTTTGGTAGGATTTGTAAAAACAGAACCCGCCTTTTCTTGCGAAATGGCCAGCAAAAATTGCCTCTATCCACTCTAGCTGAAAAATTAATGGACTGGATTTCACAAAATTTGGTAGATAAGTCAATTGGGGGTTAGCCTGTTGCTGATTAAATTTTGGTACCATTCGAAAAAAAATAACCTGCCTTTTTTTGCAAAATGGCCCGCAAAAATCGACAAAATCTAAAATAAAAAACTACGTATGCTGAAATGTATCCATTAAATGCTTGTT
The DNA here is from genome assembly GCA_951213105.1 of Amaurobius ferox. Lineage (NCBI taxonomy): Eukaryota > Metazoa > Arthropoda > Arachnida > Araneae > Amaurobiidae > Amaurobius > Amaurobius ferox. Next base: position 19,244,698 of record OX578134.1, read on the forward strand.
TTATATGTAATTTTCAACGAAGAAAAGAATAAGACCAACCCCATTACAGTTGGTCTAGCCGTTCTCGAGATATTTTAGTTTTTTTGTACTTTCTCTACGCCATCTTTGAAAATAAGGCGAGTTACCAAATGAGAACGTAAATTGAATTAAACGTGAATTAAATTTAATTAAAATAAAGAGAACGTCAATGTAAGCCCTCAGGGAAAGTCATGTGCTGCCCACATCAGATTTTTAAAATTCATTGAATGTATTCAAGTAATTCCTTCTTTAAATCCCGGGTAACGAAGGGTACATTTTCTACTGGACAATAATTAAAACAAAAATTCAAACTTCTGGTATGTACAATATGGTACAGATTTACCAGGTTTAAAAACAGCTAGTGTGAAACACAATGTTCTAATCTACACTATAAAGACCTGGCTGCTTTGTAGGAAAGTAACTCTGAATTCCAGGTAGAAATCGACAAGTAATTTTGTTATATAAAGAATGTAAGAAGAAAACATTATCTCGTTAAAACTTACAGTTCTCCGATTTTATTGAAATTAATTATTCTGTTGTTCTTTGTATGTACACCAGGACTCCTTTGATTGGGCTCTAATTTTTGAAGTAGATTTATAATAATTTTGGCCATGTATTCATGTTTTCATCCATGCACAGAATTCAAATCAGGTGCCTGCTCATCTGAAAGCTATAAACTGAACCGTTGGCTACGTTGAGCGTTACAGTTCAAGAAAACTCCCATCTTGGTAGAATATATATGATTGCAACTTCACAAAATATTTTGTTACGGTTATTTTTGTTTTAGTAAGAAGTTTTATGTTTCTTAAAATAAAACTATTGCTTTTTTCTATTTTTTTCTTTATTAGTAAAGATGAAATATTTTACAGTGTGTTTCCTTATCCGATATCATGTCTGTGTTAGTTGTTGAAACCCAGACCGTCCGACCTACCAGAAAGGTGTAAGGTAACTGTTTGGACGGTCGGGAAGTGCCACCCAATTTAGACCGGAACCCAGTGGGGGAGGCATCCACAGGGACCGTACCCTCCTTCCCCTACCACCAACCTCTCGGAAGGACTTTCGGACCCACATGTTTAACGTGATCGTACTCCGCATGAACACGGCGGCAGTTTTGGCAGTGGCTGGAATCGAACCCGGGCCTACCGAGTGCAACTCCAGCGCGCTAACCAATGGGCTACCGCGCCCCATGTCTGTGTTAGTGTCATACTCAGTTTCTACTCTGTAAGCTTCTCAAATACAGGGAAGCTAACATTTAAAAAAATAGGTCACATCTTTAAGCATGCTTTATTTTATTTAAAAATTATAGCATAATTGGCGGCGAAAGTACTGATATATTTCAAAAGTAGAGTTCTTTCCTGTAGTCAATACTATAAGTTTGCAAAATTTTAGCCTGTCGCCTAGACACACTTTGGAGGACTTTAAAAGTCGTTTTGTAAACCCCTTCATATTGTATTTCCTCGACAGAGTAATCGAAAATCCAGTTCCGTTTGGTTCTGCTTTGCGATCGAAACTATAGATATGCAGGGATTTAGGCTTCTAGACAATCCAAAGTATTTCTAGAGGGTATGGAAATAATTTCCAACCCCATCGTACCTTTTCTTTACGCCCTGGTGGGTGTGATTTTAATTCCAGCTCCTTATAGCATCGACAATGAGAAAGATCGTAAAGTATAACACAACTCAGCCTTCTAGGGCATAGGTAGGTTTGAAAGGTAGGTAGCCTAGGTAGCCTTCTAGGACATGGATAGAGTCTGAAACGATTTAACCTTTTGCTTACGTGTGGGTCAGCTTCTATCTCAAACTAAGAACCTCCGGAAAAGACATGTATTTGACATACCCTATCCCAAACCGTTCGATTCCTGTTTGAAGGCATTGGTGTCCAAGGACGACAATGTCTGTAAAGGAGAATCGAACTGTTTGGAATAGGGTATGTCAAATACCTGTCTTTTTCTCTTCATTTTCTCTTCATAGATAATTGCAAATTCGGCTTTCTTGGAGTCTAATTTAAAATCCATTTCAGAAAGACCTACATTTTCCCTGACCTTGAAGGGGATGGATAATTAAGAATCGACTGTTAGGTTCTGTTGTCAATAACGGATTTTGAGAAGGTCTGAAAAGACAAAAATATGTTATAAAACTATTGCGTTGATTGCCATGATTAACTGCATCATATTTTAAAATCGTAGCTCGTGTACATGTCTATCACTATTAAAAACAACCATTTAATGTATCTTCCTTCATTATGCTAAATGATGAACATTAAATAAAGTTTACTAGAAACTCTTATAGCATACGTTAAAATATTCTAAACGTGTACACCAAAACTTGCTTAAAACTTTTCCATTTATTGAAAATATATTTCAGAAATTTTTGAAAACCATTTCTAGTTGTCTTCAACTCATTAAGCTAATTTGAAATCTCTGATCTACGTTTCTACGAGAAGATATCCGAGGAAGGAACACCGTCTCTTCAATACAAAATGTTCTTGGAGTAGAACAAGTTTAAAACAATAACGGATTCTTTTAAAAACTTAAGTGCATTAAAGAACGTGATGTGCGTTTGAAACGAGTTCGCTACAGATTCAAACCTTCGAAGCATAGACTTGATAATCGAAATTCTTCTCATGGATAGATAGCGTGTCTGAATATATCCAAACATTTATGCAAAGTAAAAGGTTTTGTTTAGTTCAGTGTTTACAAAATATAACGGGTTCTAAATGTACTTCGAGTGCAATAATTGCATTTAATTGTATTAGGAGTGCGTATGAAATTCTAAAATATGAGATTATGTATTTTAAGTGCTGTTAATAGTGCACTTCGAATTAGAAAATATATGTAATTTGTAGGTATGAATGATCTTGCTAATGTTTTAGCCGAAAAAATGGGGTACAAATTTTCGAGAACCTGGATTACAGACAGGATCTGTGGACTAATTTCTCACTTACTGATTCGTTTTAACGAAAATTGGATGAAGTGTCTACTCGACATAAAGAATACATTATCTGTAAGGCTTCAATTAATTGTAAGCATTCTTAGGAAGTCCTAAAACACCTCCATAACTTTTAAGGAAAAGTGGGAAAAGTCCACGAATGTACAAGTTTGATCCATATTATCAGGATATCCTCCTGCGGTTCATGATGGCCACTGTTGCCCCATCGTATATATTTAGAGGCCTTGGAATCACGCTTAGAACTTTTAAATGTACAGTCTGACTTACCAAACATGCGAAACCCATGCGTTCGGTTCCCGTTCATAATTATTTCAATAATTTCTAAAATGAAAATACAAACCGAGCTAACGCTAATGAATTATGCTTCTGTCTTCGGAGGGCTTCAACGTGCCTGATGTGTCAGTTCGCATATATAGGAGTCTTATTTTCGTGAGTGAGGTTGACTGTGGAAGAGTCGTTCTTAGCAATAAACCGATACTTCTTTAAATAAAAATTAAAGCTATTACTTTCCTTATATACATATTGTATAAGAAAAGTATTGAGACGGGGTCAAAAATTCGAATCCGAGGTTTCGACGGGAAAGTACGTTTCAAGCATCCCTGATCACGAATCAAATATTTTTGAGGTGGTGTGTGTGTGTCAGTGAGTCTGTGGAGACGATATCTCACGAATGAATGGAGCGATTCGAATGAAATTTGTGCAAAAATCATAATCCGTGAATACTGGAAGCCTATTGTTTTTAAACACAATCGAATGTTCAGAACCCCCCACCCCCCCTAAATTTTCGAATGAAGTTTTGAAAAAATCATCAAAAAATTAAAACCTTTACTAAAGTTACGCAAATAGACATTTCTTATGTAATTTTTCCTTAGACAACTATTGACATAAACTTTAGAATGCTAGCATAAACCGCTCTCGAGATATTGTACAGTTTTCAAATAAATTTATAAAAAAATCCCATAAATTGAAAAAAATATATTAACCGTTCAGAAACTTGTTCACTTTTCATTTGTAATATCGTACGATAAATTTGGTGACATCATTGTCGTGGATCTAAATTGTTCCATTCATGAGAAAATATACTTTGAGTAATACTTTTATATTTGAACGCCAATAGTCATTTATCTGTTATAAGAATAACTTATTTCTCCTTCCATAACGCTTGACGAGAATTTGGATACGAATTTGGCGGAATGTCGCCAACTTGGCTACTTTTTAAAATGTTACAAAATTAACGAAAATCTCACCAAATGGATAAAAATGACGTTAAATCAATAAAAATAACGACTTATTGAGGAAAATTCAGTATCTTGGGAAGTATCTACTAGAAGATAGGCTAATCTTCTTTTAGTGCAAAAGTAGTAAATTAATTGCAGTACATAAGGAAAATCATATGCTGCCCACATCAGATTATCTTTTTAATTAAATTGATAAGATATAACTATAAAATAATGTGTTTCCATTTTGTTATTGTTTAAACTATATTTCGTTGCATTTTTTGGAAACTCTGTGCTATTCAATCGCTTAAAAAAGTAATCACAATTGCAGCAAGAAAATTTTGAATGCACGTCAACAGTTATCTATATATTGCAGACATTTTTTATTTAAAATGAAAACGTTTAGTTTGCAAATCAGTATTGCATTTGCGTTTTAATTAAGTCTGCCATATAAGAAACATGTTTGTACAACTTTGCACAAGAAATAAAGTGCGACATTTTTCACCATTTCAGAAAAACTGTCTCAATATATTTACTTTTCTTCAAACTTTAGAATCTACATAGTTAGTTTCTGTCAAAAAAGTTGCTAAAGAATTAAAACATTTGTCTTCTTGATACATGATGTGCTTTAGAGAACGCAACTAATAACAAACCAACAAACTGATTATTTTAAATTTACTTTACTTAAACGACATGCAGATATTTTAACACTTTTCAGTTTCAAAATGGAAACATAAATTCAGAATCTTTTGACACTGTTAAATACTACCTAATCTCTATAGCATTCAATCTTCCATACGCATTAGGTAACGCGACGATAATTAGTTTTCTAAATTCAGTTTCAAGTAATTGAAGAAATATTCTCTGTTAAACCATGCCTTTGAAATCGAATCGTATTACATATTCTTTTCTTCGCAACCGCAAGAACACATATTTCAATACAATGGATTTTTAGTTTAACACTTCATCGTTTATATGTGCATATACAATTTTAAAGGAAGGGTTTTAGTTATTGCTTCTCGTTTACGAAGACCAAAAATTTAAAATTATGGTTTGGCTATTCAAAGTATTTGGATGAAGTTTGTATGCTATTACATATCTTTTTGATCTTAATAGTCTTTGCTGATTGCTTACTTAAATACAATTTGAACCATTAGTAGGAATTTCTGAAATGTTTAAAACTCCTAAAAATATATTTGTAAAGACTAGGATTATCTATATAATTATTTAACGTAAATTATGTGATTACTTGTTGCTATATATTATGTACTTATTATTAACTAGATTTAAGTCTCTCAAAGAGGGAAAACCAACCTTTTTAAATATATATGTTATATAGATTTTTTATAATTTGTTTAACAATATATAGCACTGAGAGTGAAAAATAGTCTTTAAAATCAAAAATTGTTCCAGTTTGGTATTCATAGTTGCAGCCTTCTAGTTTACCGTTGGATACTGAGTTGTCTAGAAAGGCGTTTCGACCTATCCCATTCATTTTTTCACCCCTGAGTAAGAAATCGAAAATCCAACTCAGTTAGGTTTTTGGTCCGTGGTCGATAAAATAAGTATTCATAGTAGCAGTCTTCTAGTTCACCGTGAAGTTCTGAGTTGTCTAGTAAGACACTTCGGCCCATCCCATCCATTTTTGCACCCCTGAGGAAGAAATCGAAAATCTGATTGAATTCGGTTAGGCACCGTAGACGATGCTATAGACATGCAATTATTTTACCTTCTGTGGCGCAGTAAAGTGGAAACTTATCAAGTCACTATAAATATTAAATACTGCGTTGATTATCATTAATACCGCAACTTTGAGAATAAAATATTGAAGTTTATTTATTCTTAGTTGTGTTAATTTAATAATACCACTTTAACCATCATACAAGAATTATGGAAAACAATACTAAATTGAATTATCTAAACATGGCCGTATGGCCGTAAACTCGTACATAGTCGAACTCATTAATTTATGCGCTGTGCCGCTGATAACCTTCCAATTATTTATCTTTAGCTCGAGCTCTTTTGCCTGAGGTCTGACACTCCTCCTTTGCTGTTATTGACAGTCTTCATGACGAAGCCACAAGCATCTTCTCAATTGGTCCATCTTTTTACACAATGTCGTTACCTCACCCTATCCTTAAGGTCCTTCGACCCCTCTGTCTTGACGCCCCTAAATTTATGGTTTTGGCTGACCTTTGAACCAGCGTATTGTAAATTTTGGCGTCATTGAGACTGAAGGTAATGTCTGACGTTTCTTAAACCATAAATAAGGTACATAAATCTATCTCGCAATAAACAGGTGTGAGATCAATTTCTGGTCTCACACCTTCTATATGTCAATGGAAGGCCATGTCAAAGAAGGGTTTAATGGTTTTTCAAAAAACCCATTTTTCCCATCCCGCGGGTAACATATCGATTATTCGGCTACGTTAGGTTCTATACCGTGTTTGATACCATAAGTGTGTAAAAATATATTCTTTTAGAACACCGAGTGCTTCTAAAGGGTTTGAAAAGACAAAAACACGTTACACAATTATTATATAGATTAGCACGAATAAATCCAGGACCGGACGGATAGAGTCCTTGGTCCTAGGCACAATTATAATTTATGGATGCCTACCCTGTGTGCACAATAACAGATGTATCAGTAGCACTTAAAATTAATTTTAATTCATTAATTTTTTTATTATATTTCCAAATTATACAAGCCTAAGTATGTTAAGTAGTTCAGTATATCCGTTTTTGAATGTTTCTATAGGCAAAGTATCTTATAGCTTCATCAAAAAAACTGCTTTTGTAAATTCTGTCTCGATATACAATACTGAAAATGAATTTGAGTGAGTCTTTCAGACTGAGGTACTTTTAAAATGCATTTCGAGTGCCTGTGGAAGACTGCTCATAATCATTTGCAAGAAGTTATTTATAAAATATTGTAAAGCTGTTTTAGTCGGGGGATTTCTTCATCTTTACGCACCTACCCTATTTTCTAAGTCACAGGTATGTACTTAATTGGCTTATTGATTAAAACGGCCCTACTTGTGTAACCCGGCATTTAAAAAGCAAACGTCTGAATACTATCTGAACATACAATGAATTCTCAAAAATCCAAATAACATTTTAACGATAAAACAAAATAAACATTTACAAACAAAATATACATACAAAATAACATTTAAAACAAAAATAAATACACTCGCGTCTAAAGCGTAATACGCCAGGAATACGTCCTAAAAAGCGTTTTTACCCGTTGCCTGGGCGTAATACTCTTTTTGCGAGTGTAGGTGCTTTTGCAATTAACAGAAAATAGTCTATGAAAAATAATTTCTATGTTTGAGACGTTATAAAATACCTCGTTAAGATTTGTCTTGACTTTGAAATATTTTAGGTTCCTAATAAAATGTTTTCCTTGCATTTATTTCTTGTAAAGAAATCCTCAAATATTCTGCGGTGGCGTCAATCCGATGGAGCCGAAATTGCTTTGCAGGAGTAATGTCTTGGGAAATAAGACTGCAATGAGTTTAATAGTTGTTTTCACTTTAACTTGTCTCGTGTATAACAGAAAATACGGAACTGTAATAACTAGAGCTAGATACATAATTGAAATAATTTAGTCTTTATAAGTTACGAGCGAATACCATGTGTACAACAATTTCGGACGCGCGCAGTAAATTTGCATATCTTTATTAAATTATAACCAGTAAATTAAAAAAAATGGTAACTCTAAATCCAATTAAAAAAGTCAATTGCATGTCCTTGTACAGCTTTCAAATAGCTTCTAAATACTGTTTATAACGAACACATTTAGTTTTATGTATTACAAATCCTAAAAATGGAAAATTTTAATCTTCTTCAATGTGACAAGATGCTATTTGATAAATATAAGAGCTTTATTAAAACGTTTTCAGAAGTGTTTGCATTTTTTGTAATACTCCGAATTTAACTGGATATCAAGAAAAAATGTATACTGTGTAGGAAAATATGTCTTTATTAAATTATATCTGGAAAACAAATCTAGATGTGCAGTTTGGAGTTTTAAATATTCTAAAATAGTAAAATGCATCTAAGAAATCATTTAATATTTTATTACATTTTTCTAAAGTAAGGAAAGCTTTTTGCGTTCATTTTTCATCTAAGATTACTTTTCCATCACACGCGTTTCCTCAATCATCACTCGAAGATATATTCTTCCGTTTTTCGTGGTTTTCGTGTCGGAATCATTATTTATAAAAGTCCGGTTCTGGAACTGTAAATGTTTCCGAGGAAAGAGACATGATCTGAAAGTCAAGGCTGTCTACAAGTTGCAAATTAAAACGTGTTTCCGTGGCAATATATCAAAAAGAACCAACAGAATAGGGAACGATGAAAGGATATTAAATTCGTCTCTTATGATAAGTACTATGTGTCAGGGATTTATTAAGTTTAACAGAATGAGATTTAAACTTTTTAAGGTATTCAAGAAATGTGCATTTTTTCTTTTACTATGTTCTTAAATTTAGAGTTAATTTCTCGTATATAGCCCTCTTATTTGATTGATGTTAATTGTGATATTCTTAGTCATATAAATGTTTCTCGTACGATCAAACGTGCTATGCGGGGCATGGTTTTTACTTTTGACTATTAACTACCATCATGGCCCCAGGGCGTGCAATGAGCCCCAACAACTCAGTATCTAATTTGGTACGTTTTATGTGTCTTGCGCTCTTCATTTATCTTGAGCTGTCTCTTGTTTTCCTATTTCTTCTCTCTTGAATTGTTTGCGATCTCGTGGTATGCTAAAGTGAATTGTACTTGTGTTTTCGTACATTTCTTAACTGGGAAAACGCACTTTACTAAAGTAGGTGATCGCGCGGGATATGCAGGACCCCAATCAAAATTGTGTACAGTTTCCCAATAAAAAGCATTAATTAATAACATATTAATGCAATAAATGGTATCTATTTAGTGTAGAAACATATATAATATCCATATCGATTCGGCGGTTTCAATATTTGTAGTCATAGCGAGAATGTGCCTAAATATTTAAAACTACAGCAACTTTTGCACCAAAATACCACAAAGAAAACTACAATGATATACAGAACTAAATATCTAATGTAAATGCTGAAATGCATATTATCTCATTCTTTGCAAGGAAACACTTTCTTTTACAACAGTGGGGCATTTTCACTCTTGTATGATTCCCCAAGTCATGAAAACCCATTTTTTACGTAGAACGAAGTAATAGAAAATACCATTCATATCTTATCTAACAAAGGACAAAATTAAACTCAGCTGCAGTAATCACTAGGACAGAGTTACTACGAGTTTCAGTAAAACAACGATTGCCTCAACTGGGGAACAGAACCCCACACCCGTCCTCCCAGGTAAAGTGTGCACCCGTACTATCTTTGGTCAGTACATCCGTAATGAATGTGCCTGAGGTAACGTTAAGGCCGAAATCAAATGGCAGGAAAGCGTGATTATTTTGATCACAATGACTTCCCATGTACCTACCATTATCACTCAAGGGAACAATATTGTTTTGCATTGAAAAGCATATCTACACCGGTCACAACTGAAATCGCAACACCAAGAAGAAATTGATATATCCTTATGAAATTTAGAGAATACAATTGTAACATGGAGATGTGCAAATGATCAAAATTCATATCTGGGAAATGAAAGCATGGAACATTTTTGACATTCGATCAATATGGAGTAGGTCCACCGCGTGCGGTTATACAGGATTGAATACGACGAGGCAACTGGTCAATGGTGTGCTGAGGGATGGCATTGTACCAGCATGCAATTGGGGTTGTAATTGAACATGGTTTTCTAAAATTGAGAGTTCTCTTAATCGGCGACCTATGAAGTCCCAGATATGCTCAATTGGCGATAAATCCGGAGAATATTCTGTCCAAGGCAGGAAATCAAAACCTTGCAGACTATTCATAGTTACCCGGGCAATATGTGGCTTGGCATCATCCTGCAGAAAAAAGTCCAGGCCTGGTTGACAGATATGGCTATACCACAGTTCTCGCAATGTCAGAGACGTATCGTTGTGCCGTGATACTGCCAGAAACGTGGACCAAAAGTGTTAGTCACCAAATGTTATACTACCTCAAACCATGGTACCACTCAGGGGGCTGTGTGGCGACTGTTAGAAAAGCTCCCTGCTGGCGTTGTTGAAAGCGCCGCCATACGCGAGTACGACCATCTGACATGCCAAAATAAAATCGTGATTCATCCGTGAATAGAATGTTTCGCAATTCTGTCAACAAATTGTTTAATTTGACACCACTGGAGGCGACGTAACCGGCGAAGATGTTGAAACGGTAGGTGTCGAAAACGTCGTCTACCTCTGAGTCCTTTATCATGCTAACAGTTTCGTATTATTTTCGTTAAAACTACGTTAGCTGTAATGCGGGATAAATGTCTTTGTAAAACGGTTACTGTGATAAACTGCTCCCGTGCAACGTTTCTCAGAAGCATACAATCTTCACGTGGTAAGGTCCAACTGGAAGCTCTACTACCTGATCATTGTCTCGTTTCGTTGTCTCTACTGAACCGTAACACACATCGTTGAACTGTGCTCACATCACGACCTAATAGTTTAGTGATCCTTCGAAGACTCATTCCACCCAAACATAAAACAATGATTTGTTGCCGTTTCGTGGCATACTGTGATGAATTTTCTAACCTAAAATCAATGACGCTACAATTTAGCTGTGATATCGCCCCTCCTTGATGCGATGCTTTTATGCTGCTCGGCAAGGTGTTACGTCACTATGCGTAACGAGACTGTGATCATTTGCATATCTCTCCTTGTTGTTTCCATTGTCTGATTTACATAAATCTACACATAAATCTTTAAGGTGTTGCGATTTTAGATGTGAGCAGTGTAGAAAGCTCCATTGGATTAGGACGTGTATTTTCCAAAAATGACTGTAATTCTTCTTGAATTCATGTTAAACACGCCATTAATTTGTTTTGGTCTGGAGTACAAAAATTCACTTCCTGCTCGCACGGATCTAAATTCCAAAGAAAGGCCACTTGTGAAAAATTTTCTTGGCTCGGAATTTATTATTCTACTTACAAGAAAACAAATGACTTTTCAGAACTTATATTTGTAAGTAAAAACCACCAAGAAAGTGTCTTGCAGTGTCTTGCATAATAAAGGAAGAGGTTTGTGTGTGTATGTATGTGTGTGTGTGGTGGCGAAGCGTGAATGGCATTTGTAGAGTCGGAGTCTACCCAAATAACTTAGTACCACGTAACTCGCAGTTTATACACTGGTCGAATACCCTTTGAAATTAAACTGTTGTGAATTAGCTATTGTGTTGATTGCCATGAGGAACGGCATCGTATTTTAAAATTGCAGCTCGTGTACATGTCTATCACTGTTAAAAACATCCATTTAATGTATCTTCCTTCAGAATGCTAAATGATGAACATTAAATTAAGTTTACTAGAAACTCTTATAGCATACGTTAAAATATTCTAAATGTGTACAAACACCGAAACTTGCTTAAAACTTTCCCATTTATTGAAAATATATTTTAGAAATTGTTAAAAATCATTTCTAGTTGTCTTCAACTCATTAAACTAATTTGAAAACTCTGATCTACGTTTCTACGAGAAGATATCCGAGGAAGGAACACCGTTTCTTCAATACAAAATGTTCTTGGAGTAGAACAAGTTTAAAACAATAACGGATTCTTTTAACAACTTAAGTGCATTAAAGAACGTGATGTGCGCTTGAAACGAGTTCGCTACACATTCAAACCTTCGAAGCATAGACTTGATAATCGAAATTCTTCTCATGGATAGATAGCGTGTCTGAATATATCCAAACATTTATGCAAAGTAAAAGGTTTTGTTTAGTTCCGTGTTTACAAAAATTTAACGCGTCCTAAAAGTACTTTGAAGGTAATAATTGCATTTGATTGTATTAGGAGTGCGTATGAAATTCGAAAATATGGGCTTATGTATTTTAAATGCTGTTATTAGTGCACTTCAATTTAGAAAATATGTAATTCGTAGGTATGAAAGATCTTGCTAATGTTTTAGCCGAAAAATAGGCTACCAGTTATGAATATTGAACAATGTAAGTAAAAACCCTAGTAGAAATATGCTTTCCATGTAACATTTATCATCTGTGTACAGTACTGACTATAAAAATATTAGCCGAAATTTAAGAATATGTGTGGTGGTTGTGGATACTGGATGGACTATGCATTAAATCTGTGGATTTGGAATACAGTCTAACCACATTAACGCAAACTTCTTATAATTCCTCGACAGGCCCCATATATAATTTAATGCTGCTTATATATTTCCTTTTAAAAGGAACCTGTTTAACGCGAAATTACGCTTTACACGAATCTGCAGCATTTTGAAGAATGTTTATTATTTAACGCAGAATAAGAATATATTTCTAGAAACTTGAATTGAGCTACAGACATAACGTCAGGAATGGCATACAACATACCAATTTTCAGCATGTAGCAAAACAAAAACTAATGAGTAAACCATATAATAAAAATTCCTCTTGGTGTGAGAAATGTTTTTATGTACAATCTGTAGAACATGCATTTTCTACTAATAACTAACCATTCGGACGTCTAAAAATAAATAAGCAAATTATAAAGTCTGCATACACTTTAGGAATGAAAAACTAATTAAAGGAAATTTGAAATGAATAAAATTGGGAAAATTGGCATAATATCATTTATTTGAACAACATTTGTATAAACTGAGTTTCACATTAAAATAATTCTCTACATAAACACAATTTTTTCCGGTTATTTATTGTGACTGGCTGGTTGTGCAAAATATGAGATATCCTAAATTTAATGAATGGTTAAAAAATACTTGAGCGATGAATTAAGCTGGAAGGTAATTGGTGCTCTAGGCAAAACAAATTATATCTATCCTTTAACAAATGTTCACAATTGAAAGCAAAGCATTTTGGTCTATATTCTCACACATAACGTCTCAGTTTGCGGGCTCAAATTAAGCAGCAAAAATGATCCAAATGATCACAAATCATATCAGAGCTGCGTGTTTGGAACCCCTTAGACATATTTGAAAATATAGCACCCTTAGACATATTGGAATATATAGAACCTTTAGACGTATTGGAATATATAGCATCCCTTAGACACACTGAATCGTAAAACATAATTGTCTGCGTTTATTCGAAAACCTGCAGAAGTTATACCTTTCAGCAGTTTCATAGGAAATGCTTATATAGATTTCTTTAGCATGGTCAGCCAAACTAAGTTTTTTCAAAAGATACATCGGGAAATTTACTAATTCCAAATCCCTTTTATCATACCTAAACTTCATGAAATCGAAGTTGCCTTAAAGGATTGTTACGAGATGCCCTAGATCCATATCAACTTGAGATAACCGTTAATTCTGCTTCAATGTTGGAGCTATGTAACCTACCCAATACTGTAGCTTGTGTATATGTATGTCTTCTGACCATATTTCCCGATTCATTGTGCAAGCGGCTACATGAAAACCACCTTTATATGTATGAATACCAGTGGTTCCGTCAAAAGTTATTTTGAATTGTAATCTTAGTCATCCATGTTAATGAATCCAGATTCTATACCTCGATAAATCCTAATTTTCTAGTCTAAATTATTCTTTGGTATATTAAAATCTATTTTCAATACTTATTCTGAAGAGTAAGTATCGTCAACAGTTGTTGCTGGATCTAATGACCAAGAAAATAGTATCCATGTTACCCCAAATAATCTCCCTTTTTTACTTTCCTTATATACATAATGTATAAGGAAAGTATTGTGACGGGGTCGAAAATTCGAATTCGAGTTTTCGACGGGAGAGCACGTTTCAAGCATCCCTAATCACGAATCAAACATTTTTGAAGTGATGTCTGTGTGTGTCAGCGAGTCTGTGGAGACAATAACTGACGAACGAATGGACAGATTCGAACGAAATTTGGTACAAAAATCACAATCCGTAAACACTGGAAGCTTATTGTTTTTATGCGCAATCAAATGTTCAGAACCCCCCTAAATTTTCGAGTGAAATTTTGAAAAAATCGTCAAAAAATCAGAACCGCCAATAAAGTTACGCAAATAGACATTTCTTATGTTATTTTTCATTACAAAACGATTGACATTAATTTTAGAACGCCAACATGAACCGTTCTCGAGATATTGCACATTTTTAAAAAAAATTATCAAAAAGTTATATAAAATAAAAAAAAATTCCTCTTCAGAAACATGTTCACTTTTCATATGTAATACCAAGCGATAAATTGTGTGACATCATTCTCGTGGATCTAGATCGTTCCATTCATGAAAAAATATACTTACATAATCTGTCTTTCATGTAGCCGTTGTAGGATGAAATGGGTTTCACATTTTGATTTTTTGAATGCATGGTAAATTAAGAATTTTTGATCTAAAATCTTTGCATTTCAATAGATGTTAAAATCACGTATACGTAAATCGAACTACATATGTAGTTACATATGTAGGTGGTTGACATGATCTCTTAGTTAACATTCTGTATAATGTTAACTGGTGTTGAATTAAAATCCTTTTTTGGTTATCTCCAGCCAAACCATCTGCTACCTGTCCTACATAGTTTATTTCCCAATGTGAGACAATCTCCTTAATATTAAAATATCATTTCATTAACACTTAATTCATTATACTAATTTCTTTCAATTTTCAAAAATGAATAAACGAAATTCTGTGAGTAAATTTATTTAAAAAGTTTGAATATAATTAAACATTTTGTAATTGTCTATTTGTCATATTTTAAAACTCTATTTAAATTTAGAATCAGAATTAAATGCAACTCATTTGAAGACGAAATACATTAATCGAATTTTCACTAATTGAATTCTTAGCATTCTTAGCAGCTAATTAAATTCTTAGTCTGTTGAGTAGTTAATTACCTATTATCCGTCTTTATTCAAGATTTAGAATCTTTCGATAAATAGGATGTTATAAACACTTTTGGGTATGCAAATAGATTAAAAGAAATATTTAATTGATTTAAAGCTGTATATGAATATTTAATACAACATTTATACAATTGATAAGTTAAATGAAATATATAGAATTTTGAAAGTTATGATATATTATTACAGTGTATCCTCGCAAATCGTGAGTGTTGTTGAAACCCAGATCGTCCGACCTATCAGAAAGGTGTAAGGTAATTGTTTGGATGGCAGGGAAGTGCCACCCAATTTAGACCAGATCCCAGTGGGAGGAGGTATCCACTGGGACCGTACCCTCCTTCCTCTACCACCAACCTCTCGTAAGGACTTACGGACTCGCACGTTTAATGTGATCGTACTCTGCGTGAACACTGCGACAGTGGTGGGAATCTAACCCTGCCTACCGAGTGCAATTCCCGCGCGCTAACCACTGGCTATACAAAAATGAGTCAGAATTTCAGGATAACTAACGCTTTTATTTAAAAGCACCAATAAGCGTAAATAAGAACAGTATTCAGGTAATAACACTTTAATCATACAAGTTCATAAAACAATTGTCGGTACAACAAAATAGCAATTAAATCACAAAAAAGCTGAAATTGTTCTAAAAACACTGGCGTACCTCACAATTCAATTGGACTCGTATTGCGCCAACTCTATTCAACTAATGAATGACTTCCTTATATACTCTCCGAAGGAATATTTATAAAGAGGGCGTATCTGCGAAACTATTGGATAAGTTGATAAAATTCACATACCTTTCGAAATTATGTCGCCGAGTTGGTGCTATTTTGACAAATCTAGCGTCAAGGTCAGACAACCTGTTCCTTCACATAATAACAATGATTGCATGCAATTGGGTTTTATCCTGGAAGAAGGCATGCCATGAAGCAATTTACGCATACGTAACAATATTATATAATTCATAAATTACTACACATGCGCTTTGGATCCGACCTCCCAAATTGCTGCTCTATGTTCACGGATGAGCCCGACAGTCTGGGTTTTCGACATGCGCTTTGGATGCAGCCCCATCACAATAAATGAACTTGCTTAACGTGGAATCATCATGTTTTAGGGTCTGTTACGACCATATATGTAGTTCGATTTACGTGAATTTAAGAGCTTAAAAGGTACCCCACTCACAACGTTTAGCCTCCTTCGGAAGAAGGGGCCTACACAGTATCACATTATTTTAGTTCATATCATGACCGCTGCACAGGATTTTCAGATTGCAATGGACAGAGTAGCTCCTGCACCCGCTAAGTGGGTCTTTAATATCAAATGCCATGTAACAGCCAAAATGCCTTAACCCATATTGTACCAAGCATTGAAAAAATTAATATTTCTTTATAAAATCTTAAAGGTGTGTTTCTCTAAGCCTATGTATACACATAAAATCAATAAACTTACCAAACTTTTATTAGTTTGGTCGGTACAGTCTGTCCTAAAAATAGGACAATGGTCCATTCTGTAAATATATATCCCATAGGACAATCCTCTAGCTAATTTTTTGACACGCCTTTTTTACTGGTATAAAAGTATAGAATATTACCTTAATAAGTATATATGCATGTTTTTTCTTGGAGCTCAAAACTTTAAAAAACTTGTGTGTTGCAAATGTAAAAATCTGATGTGGGCAGCACATGACTTTTCCTGCAGATTTATATACACATTCTCTTTATTTTAATTAAATTTAATTCACTTTTCGTTCTCATTTATTAAGTGGACTTATTTTCAAGGTTGCGTAGAGAAAATACTAAAATATCTCGAGAACGGCTAGTCCTACTGTAATGGGGTTGATCTTATTCTTTTCTTCGTTAAAAATTACGTATAAAACAAGCATTTAAAGGATACATTTCAGCATACGTAGTTTTTTATTTTAGATTTTGTCGAATTTTGCGGGCCATTTTGCAAAAAAAGGCGAGTTATTTTTTTTCGAATGGTACCAAAACCTAATCAGCACCAGGGTGTCCCACAAACGACTTATATACCAAATTTTGTGAAATTCGGTCCATTAGATTTTCAGCTAGAGTGGATACTAGCTTTTGCGGGCCATTTCGCAAAAAGAGGCGGGTTCTTTTATCCCGAATCGTACCCAAAACTAATCAGCACCAGATTCGCCCACAAGTGACTTACCTATTAAATTTTATGAAATTCGGTCAATAATTATTTTAGTTACAGTGGATATAAAATCTGCACAGACAGACAGACACACACACACAGACGTCACGCTAAAAATAGTTTTCTCGTATTCTAGAGATCTCGAAATGTGTAGATCCGTCGAAAACTCGAGTTGCGATTTTCGGCATGATTCCAATACTTTCCCTATACATTACAATGTATTGCAGGGAAAGTAAAAAAAAACAATCTGCAAGAATCGTGATTTTGAAAAATTAATAAAAAATATCCAACATTAATTTAAACTTGCCACAAAGGCAAATATATAGTTAATGTTTCTTTAACAATATGTTGTCTTTAAATTAAACTAAAATATGCAAAATAATTTATATAAAGACCACTTATGTGTGCTGTCCTATTTTTAGGACGATGAGGAAACATGGGTTGCACACACAGGGATCGAAAGGCGCTCATTTAGGGTGTATACTGTTACAAAATATCTGTTACAAAATATCCTCTGGAATCATGGGTGTAAGCTCAGGATACAAGAATGAGTCCAAATCTCTATATAACTAACACGTTTATTCACAAGCAAGGCAGAAACAGGAAAAACACACAGTGAAACAGCACTTAATGCACCATTAATATCACAAAATAACCAATAGAATTCTCAAAACATTGACGAGTCGCTTCACAAAACAGCAGCTACTATCCCCAAAACATTGATAAAAGTCACCTTCGATGTAGCTCGTATTTTGTCAATTGCGCTCCAACTGAGCGATAACTCTTTTTATAGACACGCTATAGAAACTTATATCTATAGGTTCCCTCTATAAGTTATTTCGATATGTTTCGCAAAGCTTCGAAAAGTCACCAAATTGGCGATAAATCGCTGAATATGGCGACACTTCGTCGAACTTCGGCATGTGGCAATTCAAGAAGCACTTCATGGGAAATGTCAATACGGGTGTTTTCTCAGTCTATTCTTCGAAAGTCACGAAAATGAGAGGAGGACAAGACACTCCGAAGCGCTTTACAAATTCGCAACAATACATATGTATTTTCATTGTCTTTAAAAATAATTTTCTAAAACTGACGGAGAAAGAAAACTATTTTTGAAAAATTAAATCACATAATCCATCTACTGATACTGGAAAACACCGGGTATATTTATTATTTAAGTTTTAGATGTCACAATATCAGTTGCGGTGTGATATACACATCTTAATATATGTATCTTCCAATTCAAACAGGCTACGACATTTAACGTCGAACATTCGTATTTTATTCGTTGGACATACATACATACATGAGTCTAAGACTTTAATTAGTGTAGATTTCAAGTGAGCCTCCTAAAACATGAGTAATAAAGATATAAACGCAATACATTTAACTAAATTTTCTATCATTTAAAACTTATAACAATGTACATTTTGATTTTTTTAATTATTCCAAATCACAATTATTCATTTTTTTAAATAATATATTCCAAAAATATTTCATTATTAATTTCCTTATTAATTTTCCTTGTGTTCGTTTAAGCAATTCTTGCTTCTTAATGATATTTCTCGATATTTTATAGTATACTATACTAGGAAATGTGCAAAGGATTTAAGATCAAGGTTTTTGGCGTAACCATGTGTGCATCCGCGAACAATATTTTATATGTTTTTGATCTGAGCGAACTTATTGTTAAAATATTCTTTGATGAAAGCTACACCGAAACTCTCGGCGAATTCTGAAAAGCAGAAATTTGCATCTTATTCCCGAACAACGTCGGCACGTTATAAATTAATTGGAGTGTGGTGGTTCAACTTGGATTTCTCATCCACTTCTTAGTAGCTACTTTTGCCTTTCATTTTTTCAAATTTTACAAGAATTTGTTTTTAGAAATCTGTATCATTGGTTCAAATGATTGCAATTATAGCTTGTAACACTTCACCTTAAAGGTCTTGAAATACTCTTGATTGATACTATACTTGACAATGTACCCCAACGGGATGTAATTCCCCTCCCCTCCCCACAAAGGGTGCTAATGACGCCTGGAAAAAAATTGTCTCGCGTATATTTTTCACAACACTGATTAAAACTATAAAGTATGCTGATGATTAAGCCATAGATAATACCTTGTATGCATGATTTTGTCCTATGCCACCGTGTTAAAAAATATATGAAATTTCGCTAGAATTTCAAAAAAAGTCTGCTTAGGTTTAGATTACAACAGAGCTGAATATAAAGTTTTGTGAAAATCCATTACTATTTGTGGCCGTTATCGTGAATACGAGAAATCGACCACAGACATGGAGACGGACATCACTCCAAGAAAAGTCAGAACATGTCCAGGAGGCCTTAAAACATATATTGGCATCAAAGTCTCGAAATCAAAAATATTAGTGAAAGCAATACTTTCTCTTTACAGTATTACATTGTACGAATAAGAAAAGCAGTTGCCAGGGATTTTAGACACTGATGTTTGGTTATAATCACATTACCCACAGTGAATTTTCGAAAACCAGAAAAAAATGTTCTAACAATACACCCGCTTATAACAATAACAATGGCCAGAAAAGTCACTCTTTCGATGGTGTTAAGATGGAAACTCTGCGAGAATATTTACGATCGCCCAAAATCCTGCTGAATCATAAATCCTGCTGAATAAATCCAATAATTCGAATTAAACAGAAAATATACCTGTGATGTACGTTCTTGGATCCTGGAGTACCTATGTACCAAGTTTCGTTGTAAGTTGACGTATATATCGCTTAGACTTTCCGATAACACGACACAGACAATTAGACCAACAGACAGACATCTCAATTGTTATTATAGATTAGATTGTATCTTTTGCAAAAATAGCAGTTATATATCTTGGAATGTTTTTGTGGCAAAAATATTTTGAGAAACTATAATTTTAACTAATTTTGAGACTTTCATCCTGCCACCACAATTTGTGCATTTGTTATATTAATCACAAACAGCTAAGTAGTACCAATAAAGAATATATGAGTATATTTCGGTATATTTGACATAGTATCAATTGCACTATTATTTCGGAAAAAGAAATGACATATATTTGATACATTTTACTCCCGGGCATCAGTATTCAAATCATACAACTCAAATTACTTCAAAATGTTTTTAAAGTATAATTAATTTCAGTGGCTTTTAAAATAGTATCAAAGTCTTAAAAAAAACGTTAATGTCTTTAAAAATAGCTATTTGAGGTTTTGGAAAGTACTTAGCAGATTAATTTTAATCAATGATCAGACTTCCAAATCCTTTAAATGTTATTTTTAAGTGAGTTACAATTTTTATCTATGTGAGCTACAAATTTTATTTGAAACAAGTATTTTTGTTGCCAAATTTGCCATTTAACAGATAAATAAACAAATTTAAACATATACTCCTTCACTATACTCTTTAAAAGTATAGAAAATCAAAGCCTGGTTACTTCAACTCGCACCATAATTCAGTAATTATAAAGTTAATTTAGCTAATGATGGCTGTGTTCTATAGAAAATCACGCCGCAGTTAATGTACTAAACAATGTAGGCGAAAATAAAGTATGACATTAAATAAGTTTTATAACAGGACTTTTATCGAATAGCGAATACTATATTTGATGATATGATTGATGTAAATAAGGTATTTGAAAAAGAAAATCAGTAAATTGATTTATTATACATACATGTATTTATTACACATTTATTTTTTATTTATGTCTGCCTTGAATTTATGTTTTCTGTGTTCGCCTAATAGTATTGCAATCTTCATAGTCATATTTGCTATAGTGCTAAGTTTTAGTCATTGTTATTAAATTCATCCATTTTATATGATAATCTTTATTTGCTAGAAAGTTTCCAATGGATCTATCATTATTATATCTACTATATGTCTTCTTGACTTTATTATTATGGTCATAAATCTCAACGAATATGATTCTAAATAAAATAATTGTTCACTTCGCGGATTGGAGTCCTTGCTCTGAAAATAAAAGAACTCAGTTATTTCTTTGATTGTTGGTTACAAGGATTGTTTGCTATTTATATGTGTACACAACTGGATAGATGTGTGCACCACTGGTTACATATGTACACAAAGGGATAAATATGTACACTACTAGTTGCATAAGTACTGGATAAATGGTTTCGTGATAGGTAGGCCGATAATGTTGGATCTGGTTTCCGTTGTAAAATATTTTCCCATTATATATTTGTTGATTCTGGTTATATCCCTTTTGATGGAGAGACAGAGGGCATTTATGTGGCTTTCAAGAAACATTTAATTTGATCAAAATAAAGTGTAACTTTCACCTTGTTCGACTATAAATATGTATCTGCAGCCGTCTAACAATCGTCACCTTGTCAGTATTCAAATCAAAAGCAATAGATCAGTAATAAATGTATTATCTCATTAGATTGGGAATCTCTCTAGTGAATTTTTGCACACTGTGGTATAGAGAGTAATGATGGAAATATTTCTTCTACAGAAACCACTTAAATAATGCTCTAGTTCTTCCAAAGAAAATTAAAGGATAAATACAAATCTAAAATATCTCAATGTCCTGGAAACAAGAATTGTAGCAGCCTTCTCTGAAAAATAAATTCTGAATTTTCCCAGGAGTGCAACGGTGTCTCATTTTAAATTCTTAACTTGGTACAATAGTCTCCGTGTTCACCTTTTACTTTCTTGAGCTAGAGAAAACTATGATTATAGTGATTGTGAGTTTTACGACTTTCTTCTTATAGGTATGCTTTTAACAGTAGATTAAGTAGCATTTATTCAATTTATATTACGCGCGAAAACAAGGACGAGAAAAACTCCAGAAAAAATAAACTCGAATAAATGTAAGAAGTTTTTATGCATTTTTTTTTTTTGCATATTTCTTTTGTGTTCATTTTCTATGGCTTTACCGTTCTGTTTTTCGCTTCTTTTTTTTGTATATTTTCCCCTCCTCTCACCAGATTGCACCACCGCTGCTTTTTCTGCTCATTTAAGCAGCTTCTTGCATGTGGTCAAATTCATTTGGTGCGGCGTTCTTGATATGTTTGTACTGATGGTGGAAATCCATATTATCGTTTTGAAATTATTATATAGTTAAGGTAATTCATCTGCATTTTACGTTTTCATTTGCTTATTACGCTACCTATACTACAAAGTTTGTCTGAAATTTTATCTATGTAAATAAAATAAGGAATATGTATGTTTCTGTGTGTTTCATCATTATTGGACAATTTCTTTTAAATACCAATACTACACTGAAATAGTTTCTCAAAATTAAATTGTTTTTAACTTTCAAGATTCACGAGTTGTTAAAATACACTCTGTAGCAAATATAAACCGGGTGGCCAGAATTAAAACACCCCTACTGTGAGCTCTCTATACATCGAACTACTCAGTGGAAGGCTCCAAAATTGTTGAACCTACTAGTCAAGACATACGGAAAGGGATTACGCGAAAAAAAGTTCCAGAAACACCGATAGGTGGCGCTGTACAACAGAAAATATGCTTAAGACACAAAATACACATTTGTAACACATTTTATTCGAACGTACCAAACATTCATATCACAAGGACCTTATCGATGCAGGGAATGCTGCTCAATATGGTTCCCTTCTTAAAGATGTAAAATCTGCAGTCTGCGGACAGCTTGTTCAACTGCTGATCGTAATTGGTCGATTGAGATGCTTCTCACATGCAGAATAAGATCTAGAGAACGAGATGGCCAGGTTGTCGGAAACGCACGACTAATTACTCTACCATTAGTAAAATTGCCGAAGAAACTGCTGTACAGAGTCCAATGTGTGGAGGCGGTCCATCTTGCATAAAGGTAATTAAATCAAGGCATTCTTGCAGTTGGGGTACAACACAATTTTCGAGCATGTTTTTGTACCTCCTGGCCGTCACGGTGTATGTCACAGGGCCATTGGGAGTAGCCTCTTCGAAAAAGACAGGTCCAAGAATGAATATGGCTGTGAATCCACACCAGACTGTAACTTTCGGTGAGTGAAGTGGAATCTCTTGGAAGGTACGAGGGTTTTCCGTGTCCCAAATGCGACAGTTATGGGTGTTGACTGTTCCACTTAGATGGAAATGCGCTTCATCGCTCCATAGAATCTGTCATGGCCACGACGCATACACTTCAAATCCAGCCTAAAATGTCAATACAAAGATCAGTCGTTTCTTCCTGTCGATGGTCAGCAAGTGGTGATTGTGACTAATTTTGTACGGGAAAAATGCACTACATATGTTTCTCAGTACGTTCCGCACTGCGCTGTAGGGAACACCCAAGTGTCGTGACACTCCACGTGCACTACTACAGCCTATAACGTTATCCATTGATTGTTCAACAATAGCGGTGGCAACATCGTCAACGACATCTGAATGAGTCGATTTGCGTCCTCGACCCGGCTGAACTCCAAGATGTTCAGTTTTCTCGAATCGAGCAATCATTCTCCTGAGAGCTTGTGGAAGTAATGGTCCTTTGCGCAAATTCTTAAATCGACGAAACTCTCGAAGTGCAGCTGCAGCATGTCCCTTGTTTTCATAAAACAGCTTCACAAGCAAAGCGCGTTCTGGCAATGTGACAGCCATCGCTGATAAGAGTGAAAATTTCCCAGTTTTATCCCCTTTTATGCCCAGAACATAGTAGCTGCAAACCAAGGGTTTGCAAATTTCTGTGCTTACAGTGCGAAATTGCAGTTACAATGACAATTTAAGTTTCTTCACTTTTTTATCTTTTTTTTTCATATCAGCAAAAGAAATTAAAAAGAAAAAATTTCATATCGCATGTGTTTGTTTCTTTGTGATTATTCTGTGTCTTTTTACCATATTTTCTGGAGTACAGCGCCACCTATCTGTGTTTCTGGAACTAATTTTTTTTCGCGTAATCCCTTTCCCCATGTCTTGGAATAGTAGGTTAAATAATTTTGGAGCCTTTACACTGAGTAGTTCGATGTATAGAGAGCTCAGAGTAGGGGTGTTTTAATTCTGACCACCCGGTATATACATCCTTGAGAAATGGAGCTATAGATGCGAAACTAGGACTGTATGTATCGTTTCAGGAAATATGCAGGTGATTAGAAGTTGGGAGCAAAATAAAAAGGTTTTATTAAGAAATGATGGCAACAAGATCACATTTTAGCAAGTGGTAAATCTCCCTCTGGCAGCCATACAAGCAGATAATCGGCGCAGGCAGAGAGTTAATTAAGTCAGTATTCGATACATCAGTCAATTAAGTTATTTATGTCCCTCTGCGTAAGTTTCTGCTACAAATGTTGTAAATGGTCAGCTATTTCAGTGGAGTTCTGAGAAGTCTGCAATTGCCGTCCCAGATTATGCCAGATGTGTTCTATTGGTGATAGATACGGGGTCCTGGATGAGCATGGGAGCGTATTAAATTTTCATAGATATTGTTGAGAAAGTCGTGTAATATGTGCTTTGTCTTTATTGGTCATGGAAGTATGTAATCTCCGAAGAAAACGTTAAGAAAGTCGTGCAGTACGTAGTCGAGTGCAGTCTTGTTGATAAATGGAATTTGAGAGACTTGACAGCATAGTTAGAAAAATCGACTGCAGAGTATCGTCAATGTAAACCAAGCTGCCAAATTGGCATGCAGTACAAATAGAGAAGATCGGCTGATCCACAAAATGACTTCCCAGACTGCCAAGTGTTTCTCAGTGTTTACATTGCCTCAGTGTTTACATTGCCCTCAAGCTATAAAATGCCTGTGACGAAAGAAACGTATTCCAAAGTTAGAGAAATTAATGATTGAACCTCCTTCGATTATAATATTCATCGTGTGACTCAAACAATGAAAAGTAAGCGTATTTCGTAATGTTAAAAAAACTATATTATTCTATCTATATATATAAAATTGAAAATCTGTCTGTCTGTCTGTCTGTTTGTCCCATCATCACGAGAGAACGGCTGAACCGAATTTGATGAAATTTTGTGGGTAGCCTGGAAATATCCCCACTTAAAATTTAGTCTATGTTTGGAGTTTCTACGACCAGTGGTTCTCGAGATATTAGTAAAAAACGAAACTTTCGATTGTCTCATCATCACGCGAGAACGGCTGATCCGAATTGAATGAAATTTTGTGTGTAGCTTTGAAATAGCCCCCCATAAATTTTATCCAAGTTTCGGGTTTCTAAGACCAGGGGTTGTCGAAATATTAATGAAAAACCGAACTTATTCCTGGGAGTTCTACTCTCCAACTCCGTGGTTTATCCAAACGGAAAGGATGAAAATCGTTTGTTTAATACGTCAAAGGGAATTAAAACTTTATTTTTGAGTTTGATGCAGGATTTTTGCATTAAATAGTCACTATCTGAAAGCATGAATTGTTTGAAACATGAATTTAAATGGAAAAATCTACCTCCATGTTTTATATTTCACACGCTTTTATTCAACGATTAAAAGTATAAAGAAATTAAAATGGTTATTTAATTTCGCATTTTATGAGGAAGATTCTATCTTATATCATGTTGCTTGGCAACGGAATGAAATTAAATGTGTTTGTTAATGATTATTATTATTTTTTCGATTGGAATAATAAATTAATGGATATTAAAATATATCTTATAAATGAACGGTTTGAGTTTTCTTTTAATTATATTAATTGCGAACTGCATTCATCACTTTCATTTATTTTAACAAAGAGGTTTCAAGCTTATATATTGTGTTTAGCTAATAAACTCACGTATTCTGTTTACCCAATAAATTAATTTATCCAATTGTTGAAACAGAAAAAGAGTAGAATGGGTATATCTTTTAATAATATTTTAGTGTTTTCATTTAGTATATACAAATTGGATCACTATATTTTTTTCAGATCTGCGAAATTAGGGCTATGAATTTGGCTGGATATCGCTAACTTGGCAAATTTCTTAAAAGTTGCCAAATTGATTGAAATGTCTCCAAATTGATAAAAATGACGTAAACCAATGACATTTATTTTGTATTGTTAGAAGAAAGTACTGAAATGGTGTTTCGTTAGCATTTGTCTGTCAGTCCAACTGTCCTACTTAGTAACACAATTAGCCAATTTTTAAAATGTCACCAAATTGATAAAAATATTTATAAATCCATAAAAATATTTTGAAATTGATAAATTGCCCTAAATATATGAAATTGTGTTTTTTTAGGAGATAATATTTTGATGATGGATCGTCAATTTATCGCAAGTGGGACTGTCAGTTCTATAGTCCCACTTGGCGATAAATTTGGCGACTTTTTAAAATGTCGCCAAACCTTCATTAGAGATAGCGTTATTCAGACGATATTTTGACCTCCAATTTATTTGAAGCAAATCATAACATGTCGCTTAACAACGGATTTAAATTCAATGTGTTTATGAGGAAGAAGATTTTTATTAATTATTTTCCGATTTTAATGATGAAGATATGTATATAAAATAAATTTCATTGCCATCGTATTTTTGACTGGATAATATCAATTACGATTTTCATGTTTAAACATTATTATTATTGATGTTTTCGGGGATTATTGATTCAGAGACTATTAATATTTTCAATTTCTTATGCCATTGTTTTATTGCGGCAAAAATTGTTGAAACTCATATTGTACGTTGTACGAGTAATCTTCTACAAATGCACGAGTCTTCGATATCTTCTAATCTAAGAGAATATATGTAGTGCAGGTATATTGGCATATATTGGAATCAAGCCTTCCGGTATGAGGATTACGAGGATTATTGATATTTTTAATTTATTACGTAATCTGTTATATATTGGCAAAAAATTTTCAGACTAAGTATTATAATACGGGTAATCTTTTACTAACACTAGGACATATCTTCTAATCTATGACATTATTAGTAGTACGGGTTTATCTTCCCAGATAATTTTAGCACTTTCATTTCGGCACATATCGAAATTAATTACTGCCTACTGGTTTAAAGATTACGGAAGTATTGATATTTCCAATTTATATACGTAATCTACTAATACAGGTTATATCTTCTAATATTCGAGTATATAAGTAGTACAGGTCCCATACAATACGCTTTTATTTTGCATATATTGATCCAATTCCATATTTTTTGTAAATTTGCTTACAAAAGAGGCCAGGATATTTTATTCTTCAGATCTACCCATGAAGATAATTTTGAACAACGAGAACAGCCATTCCTTAACTTCTTTTTAGGAGCATTATCTATATAAATAAAATTGAAAATCTGTCTGTCTGTCTGTTTGTCCCATCATCACGGGAGAACGGCTGAACCGAATTTGATGAAATTTTGTGGGTAGCCTAGAAATAGCCCCACTTAAAATTTAGTCCGTGTTTTGAGTTTTTACGACCAGTGGTTCTCGAGATATTAGTAAAAAACGAAATTTTCGTTTGTCTCATCATCACGGGAAAACGGCTGATCCGAATTTAATGAAATTTTGTGGATAGCCTTGAAATAGCACCCCATAAATTTTGTCCAAGTTTCAAGTTTCTAAGACCAGGGGTTGTTGAGATATTAATGAAAAAGGGAACTTTTTTTATAGGAGTTCTACTCTCCAACTCCGTGGTTTATCCAAACGGAAAGGATAAAAATCGTTTGTTTAAAGCGTCAAAGGGAATTAAAACTTTATTTTTGAGTTTGATGCAGGATTTTTGCATTAAATAGTCACTATCTGAAAGCATGAATTGTATGAAACATGAATTTAAATGGAAAAATCTACCTCCATGTTTTATATTTCACAAGCTTTTACTCAACGATTGGAAGTATAAAGAAATTAAAATGGTTATTTAATTTCGCATTTTATGAGGAAGATTCTATCTTATATCATGTTGCTCGACAAAGAATGGAATAAAATGTGTTTGTTAATGATTATTATTATTTTTTCGATTTGAATAATAAATAAATGGATATTAAAATATATCTTATAAATGAACGGTTTGATTTTTTTTTAATTATATTAATTGCGAACTGCATACATCACTTTCATGTATTTTAGCAAAGAGGTTTTAAGCTTATATATTGTGTTTAGCTAATAAACTTATATTTTGTTTACCCAATAAATTCATTTATCCAATTGTTTAAACAGAAAAAGAGTAGAATGGGTATGTCTTCTAATAATATTTTAATGTTTTCATTTAGTATATACAAACTGGATCCCGATGTTTTATTCAGATCTGCGAATTTAGAGCTACGAATTTGGCTGGATATCGCTAACTTGGTAACTTTTCTTAAACTTTACCAAATTAGTGGAAATGTCTCCAAATTGATAAAAGTGACGCAAATCAATGAAATTAAATTTGTTTTATTAAAAGAAAGTACTGAAATGGTGTTTCGTTAGCATTTTTCTGTCAGTCCAACCGCCCTACTTAGTAACCCATTTAGCGAATTTTTAAAATGTCACCAAATTGATAAAAATATTTATAAATCCATAAAAATATTTTGAAATTGATAAATTGCCCTAAATAAACGAAATTTTGTTTTTTTAGGGGATAATATTTTGATGATGGTTCGTCAATTTATCACCAAGTAGGACTGTCAGTTCTACAGTCCCGCTTGGCGATAAATTTGGCGATTTTTTAAAATGTCGCCAAACCTTCATTAGAGATATTCAGATGATATTTTGACCACCAATTTATTTGAAGCAAATCATAACATGTCGCTTAACAACGGATTTAAATTTAACGTGTTTATGAGGAAGAAGATTTTTATTAAATCTTTTCCGATTTTAATGATGAAGATATGTATATAAAATAAATTTCATTGCCATCGTATTTTTGACTGGATAATATCAATTACGATCTTCATGCTTAAACATTATTATTATTGATGTTTTCGGGGATTATTGATTCAGAGATTATTGATTCAGGGATTATTGATACTTTCAAGTTATGCCATTATGGCAAAAATTGTTGAAACTCTTATTTTCAATTTCTTATGGCATTGTTTTATTGCGGCAAAAATTGTTGAAACTCATATATTGTACGTTGTACGAGTAATCTTCTACAAATGCACGGGTATATCTTCTAATGTAAGAGAATATAAGTAGTACATGTATATTGGCATATATTGGAATCAAGCCTTCCGGTATGAAGATCACGGGGATTACTGATATTTTCAATTTATTAAGTAATCTGTTATATATTGGCAAAAATTTTTCAACCTAAATATTATAATACAGGTAATCTGTAACTAACACTAGGACATATCTTCTAATCTATGACATTATAAGTAGTACGGGTTTATCTTTCCATATAATTTTAGCACTTTCATTTGGGTACATATTGGAATTAATTACTGCCTACTGGTTTAAAGATTACGGATTTATTGATATTTTCAATGTATACATGTAATGTCATAATACCGGTTATATCTTCTAATATTCGCGTATATAAGTAGTACGGGTCCCATACAATACGCTATTATTTTGCATATATTGATTCAATTCCATACTTTTTATAAATTTGCTTGCAAAAAAGGCCAGGATATTTTATTCTTCAGATCTACCCGTGAAGATAATTTTGTATAGTGAGAACAGAGATCCTGAGGTTTCTTTTTAGGAGCATTGTATTAAATATTTTAACAGAATATTTTGATTAAGCATGTCATTTAGTATACTATAGGAATTTGCACATGATTGCGAATTTTAAGTTTATTTATATTATATACTCCGTACGAAGAACGGGTATGCTGCTAGTATTTCATAAAATTAAATATTGTTATGAAAGTTGTTAAAATTTTAAGTGTTAAAATGTATAAAAATAAAGAAATGAAAGTGAAATTATAGTTAGGCATTCCGGTATATATTTCATTGCATAACAGATAATATTGCTAGTTAGTGTGGAAACAGTAGGTAGGGAAGTTACTCGACTAGACTTTAAACTTTTTTTAAAATACGCACTCTTCATAATTCCTAAAACTGTATTATATACACACAGAAAAAGAACAAACTATTTATCTTTAATATGACTCTAATTTCTTTTTTAATCATCTGTCTAATAATTCATCCTAACTACCTTCTGTTCAGGCTAGTTTGAATAATTATCTCTCTAAGCATTTTGAAGTGCTCTGCAAACTATGGTTGGAAACACTAAACGGCTATGGATGTCACTGGAAAGAGAAAAATGATATTCAGATTAAACATTATTTATTTATTCTCCTGATTATAAAACTACTAGTAATTAACTACTTCCGTGCGTGTTTTTGAAATCAAATCCATGCAACTTTATTATTGTTCAAAGGATCATTCATTCAAGGCATTTAACATTTTCTGTGTGTCCACCAGAATCTCATCTCATTATATTAGCGATTAGTACAACAAATTTAATTTTTATAAATTGTTAAATTAGTTATACTCTAAGAATTTATGTACAGTTTGTGCCCGAGGATGAGTTAAAATGTTAATTGTGAAATACTTTTGAATTCATGTGCTTTTTGATTAACTACACATAAATATCATTTTACCAACTACATTGCTGTTTAAACTATTATGTATGTATTTAAACTGTTGGTGGCACCGCAAGCAGCACCAATTGTAGTAAGACGAAATGCCACAGATCAGGGCGTCAGTTGTAATGGGATGCGGAAACCACTTATTGCTGCAACGGCGGCTGCGCTCCAAGAGGGTGGTCGTGGGGTGGTGTTGGCGAGGCTAGATCGAGGATTGGAAATTCTAAATATAACACTCATTTGACGCAGACACCAAATTTATTGCCGGGTTCTAACTCTTTAAATTCAAATAGAAATTTAGTGGACCAATTATTTCGTTCCAGACAACCATTCCCATTTAATTAAATTTTGAATTACGGAATCGAATTTGCAGCTTTTAATTATTTTATGTGTATAACAGTTTAATTTATTTAAAATTATTTCAAATCACTGATTTGTAGCAAGAGAAAAGTAAAATAAGTCGATGTCAAATGTTATTTGGGTTCTTGGAAATGGTGAATAGTGCTTAGTGAATCAATTAAAATATAAAACTATTCTGGCATGATTACACAATTACAAATTTTATATAGTTTGAGAGGCTAAATGAGACATTTAAAGTATGTCAGGATGGCAATTACAGTTAAAGATAATATATCATTGTATATTATTAATATACAATTAATATAGAATGAACTAATATGAAATAATATACAGTCAAACTGTTTATTTTTAAATTTGCTTAATGGAATTTGTGAGACCATTTAGGTAATTTAATCTGTGAACAAAGAACGAAGACGAGTGAACGTTTTTCTAGGAGAAAAATTCATAACACCACCAGCTGGAAAAAGTCGAGAAGGCGACACTGGGAGTAACCGATACTTCCGAACAAGATTAACACAAGCTATATAGGACCTAATTAAGATGCATCCCAACATCGTACAAAGACTGGGCCAATTAAATTCGGTAAAAGCATAATACCACTTATTTGTAATAGGTCGAATTTATTTCCTCGCAATGTTACGATCAGAGTCTAGGTCTCACATTTGAACATACTGGAACACTTCAAAAATCATGTTCAAGCTGAATCTCATATTAAAGTTGAAATATTTTTTTTTGTTCACTGTGATTTCAGAAATAAAACATTTTGTTTAATAGCACTTAAGACATCCATACAACTTTGAACGAAATTATGTGTACATTGTGTAATTTATATTTCATTGAATATTTTGTGGCGGAATTTCAACAGCTGTTACGCCCCGTAAAAACCATAATAACATTTTACACGGTTGCTAAGTTAAACCTTGGGCTACTTAAAGTATTGTCACGCACAAAATCCATAAAGCTTCTCCGTACATTAATATAATATTGTGTGCCCCAATTTGACTTCAAAATATTTGATAATGAAATAGAAAATATTTCATGGCATTATACACATAAAAGCACATTTCATACAAATATAGAATAGAATTTAAAAAAATAGGTATTCTTATATGCAGCTGAACTCTCAATAATTTTGAAATCCCCAGAATTTATTCATGTATTCTACTATTAAAGCATGACAGTCTATAAATTTCAATCTCCGGTGAGATGGCGTGTTATACAATAGGCATAATTTGAATAAAGCAAAAGAACGGCGTTTCGCTCTATAAATATATGTCACAAAACTAGTGAGCTCCGCCTCCTGATGTCATCGCTTGCCAATCCAGGCATTTTTAGAATCTAAACGCTAAATTATTATCAAAGTGATAAATGTGGTGAGTAAAATTATTAAGATATAAGCTGGACGCAATAACTCCCAAATTAACATTAGTACGAGCCCACCTACCATATTTGTAAATAAATACGTTGAATAATTCATAAAATAATTCATAAAATACCAATTTTTAACTTAAAAAAAATAACATTCATTTATAACACTGTGTGAGCAGTAATCAACTTGCATAACAGCTTACTAAAATATTTACTTTATAATTACTCAAGGAATGTAGGAAATCGTGTGAGACCGTATTATTGAAATTTATTCAAACAAATCATGTCCTCAACCTGATTTTACATGAACATGGCACATACCTTGGTATTTGCTGGCTCTAACTTGTTTGTCCGCACTTCTGGACTTTATATTGATTGACACTGCACTGCACATTTTTTAACTTAACTCCGAAATTGCACAGATTAATCTGGGAAACTACTCGTACTCCATCTGACTTTTTTTCTTTATCTCCGATTACTGATCACACTTTACTGCCATACTTCTCAAACCGCTCTGCTATTGTAATCTCACTCTCTTGTTGATATTCTCTTGCTAGCAGCAGCATCTTTGGGCCTTGGGTCGAAGCCTTATTTCCATTGGCTTATTCCTAAGAGCCATGTTGCAGTGTCCCTTAATTGGTTGCAGTGGATCTAATGAAAATCGTTGAAGTCCTGGCCGTAAGCGTTGTTTATGCCCCAGTCCCTCTTGTGGTTTTGATGGTATGTATTTATTGGAGTCATAAACTTTCCGGATCAAGATTGTTGAAACTCGCGTCAATTGCCAGCGCCTTTTGTTCGATAGCAAATACCAAATCTGAAAATGGTTCCTACTGGTCTCATAATAAACAATAATTGTTATTTCTGTGAATAAGTAAACTTCACGATTCACATATAACTACTTTATGGTGAAAAATAACGTTATTTCTCAAACTATTATATAGATCAATTATAGTTATTAAAAACCATTTCGAATTCGTGGTTTTGACTAAGTACATTTCAAAATTGATTCCATAGAAATTTCAGCTAATAAATCGATTTATTCAAATTTTAAGTTTTTCAAAAATAAATGTTTCTTTTGAAAAACAAAAATATATCAGAACATTGACAACGTGCATTCACATTCGATAAAGAATATTACACAATAATTATATACAATTTGTCACTGTGCCTCTAGAAACTGGTGAAGTGTGATATATATTTATTGTTTTCATATAAAAGTTTCGTTCGTCCTTGGTAGCGATCCTTGCTAATTAGATCAGTAATTTTTAACCAGGGTTTCAAGAAACCCTAGGGCACCACATGCCAGCACCAAGAATTCCGTGATTGAGTAAAAAAATCATGTAAATAATGTTAATGAGTAAAAATAAATCATGCAAATAATGTAATTGAGTAAAAATATGTGATTAATGTTTTATCACGATCTATTAATGAAATAATGAAGCATTTTGAAAGTTTGACCTGATAAGATATTGATCATTATATTTTAATGAGCGAGAGTTTTAATTGGGAAGAGAAATGTTGTTGAAGCAGTGAATTTTTGTAACGGCAAGGAATTCAGTTAGTACTAGTCGACTACCCGTTGAACATCAACGATCTCACAATAAACAACACCCGAATGACATTAATTTTTTAATAATTCAATTTTTCTTGTTGTACTTTTTAAACTATTCACTCGTGCACCAAATTTCAAATATCTGCCTCACTTCAGACTGAGAATTTCTCATTTATTCAGCTAAGTAAACATTTAAGTGTTGTCATCCATAAATTAGGAAATAATAGAAAGCTGAAATTACACACTTTATGTCTATCTAGCGATCTATTCTTGCACCAATTTTAAAATCTCTATCTCATTACAAAGTATGTTTCACTATCATTTCACATTCCGAAAGTTCTGAGGTGGAGCAATCCCCCCCCCCCCACACACACACACACTGTCCACAGAAATTTTAAAAAAAAAAGATCAATCATGGTTAAAGCATTGATTATGAAACACTTTCCAACTTCAATGCAATTTTATTTAAACAAGTCTAAAATGCAATACATTCCTCGGTAATATTTTGAAACTTATCACAATACTGTATTAATTTATTATATTTGAAAACTTAAACTTTTATCGAAAAAAATGAACTTCATTCAAATGACGGCATTGAAATATAAATTGCCTGGTTTAAACATCTCTAAAATGTTATACATTCATCGGTAATAGTTTTAGAATTATCATAATACTACGATAATTTATTATATTTGAAAACTTCAGCGAAAACAACTGAAATTAATTCAAATGACGTCATAGAAAAAATAACACGCCTGGATCTCTCTATAAAAACAGGATTTCATCCATAACTTTCTCCCATTCATTTCATTCATCACAATACTATAATAATTTATTTTATTTAAACATTTTGTTTAAGACCATGGAGCTACAAAAAATAAAACTCTATGCTTGAAACTTCATCGAAAAAAACCGTCCTTCTCTTTATGAAATCAATTAATATTTCATTCATATCAGCCATGCAGACTCCATGGACTAAATTATTTTGTGTTAAAAAAATACAGGAATTCTAATACAACTCATTCTATATATTTTGCTGTTTATATTTTACATAGGTGACAAATAGGCTTAGTTGTAGAAATAATCAAATTTAGATGAGCATTTAAACTCAAATATATTGTCATTGCGTTGTTTCAGTATGTAGATGCACAGAATTTAAGCAAAAATAAAGTAGTTTTAGGACGGATACAACACTCAATATGAATTAAAAAGAACTTAAAAAAATCACGATTTTTAAACAAGATGGATGCCATATATCATTTTGAAGTGGGTCATGTGATCGTTTCATATCATGGTCACGTGATCGCTTCATGTAAGAGGTGTAATTATTATTTTAATTTTTATTTAAAAAACTACTGAATATATTTCGCTGAATTTTTTTTTATATATTTTATGGAACACTTTGAATATTACCTAAAATTTTCGAAGCAATTTGTGAATTTTAAATCCGCTTAAAAAATGTTTGAAAAATTAGGTCCCATAGGGCTCAATGTATTTCATTTTTTCGACCCGGGTTCAATCCAAAACTAATTGGGTAATATTATTGATTTATATTCCCATAGGTTCTACAGACCGTCAGAACAACATACTAAAATTTCATTTTGATTAAGTCATTTTTACGGCAGTTATCGTGCTAACGGACAGACAGACAGACAGACAGAATGAATGAACAAAGTCATAAACACTTTTCAACTTTGTTGTAAAGTGTTAAAAACGATTTTTCTTTAACCTTACGATTGACCTGAGTATCAAATTTTAACTCTATATATCATTTAAAATAAAGTGTCTCATTGATATGCCACAAATAGAACATTTTGGTGTGCGGCACCCCTAAGAAAGTAAATATTGGAATACTAAAACTGTAGATATTCGTCCCTTCGAACTATCTACCCGCACACACAATTTATAATATCTGATCGTTTGTTTATCTATTATTTCACCTTTAGTCCCTTTTTGGTGTGGATCACTCCCCTTACTAACCATTTTTGAAAAAAATCGATTGTCTCCGTGTATTTTATTGAATATGTTCTGTGTAAAAAAATGAAAGTCTCCATCTCACTTAAAAGAAGGCTTTTATCATTTATTTGGCAAATCGAACAATTTGGTGTCGAAAGCCCAGACCACCCGACTCGTCCATAGACTTAGAGCAGCAAGATGGATGGCCGAAGAATTTGGTGTGGCAAACCCTAAAGTAGCAAATATTGAAAACTAAAATTGCTCAATTTATTTTTTTCGATTTACGTATCCATACATCAAATTTGATGTCTCTCTCTTATCACTAAATTTGCTTTTCTATCGTTTCACCTTACGAACGTTTTGATGTGGAGCACTCCTCTACAGAACATTTTTGGAAAATTCGATTTTCCCAGAGGGTTTCATGGAAGCATTGATCCGTGTAACAAATTGCAAGACTCTATCTCTCTTAAAACATAAATTCTTCATGTATTCTGCAAATCGAACATTTTAACGTGCAGCACCCCTAAAGTACCAATTCATGGATATCTAAAATTGTGCACTTTCGTCTTTTTAAACTATCTACCATTATATGAAATTTAAAGTCTCTAACTCATCGGGAGGTATGTTTTCCTATTATTTTACATTTCGAACGTTTTTGTTTAGAGCACCTACCCCCTTAAATGAATTTTTTGAAAAACTCTATTCTTCTTGATTTTTTGTTATACGATTGGCCCATGTACCAAATTTCCAGCCTTTATCACATTTTAAAGGATGCGTTTCTCATTTATTCAGAAAATCGAACATTTTGTTGCGCGGAACCCCCCTAAAGTTTTCAAATATATTTTTAAAACACACATTTTTGAAAAATTATATTCGTCTTGAGTGTTTTCATCAAATGATTAGCCCATATACAACATTTCAAGCCTCTATAAATTTGAAGTGTTGTTTCTCATTTATTCAGCAAATCGAACATTTTTGTATGCGGCACCCCCTTAAGAAATAATATTGGACATCTGAAATTGCACACTTTCTTCGAATTGGACGTTTTACTCATACACCAAATTTGAAGTCTCTATCTTATTGTAAAGAATGCTTTTCTATCTTTTCAGTTTTCGAACGTTTTGGAGTGGAGCATCCCCTATGGATCATTTTCAAAAAATTCGATTTTTCCCATCGGGTTTTATCGAACTTTCGATCAGTGTACCAAAGTGCAAGTCTCTATCTATTCAGGAAGTGCCTAGAAAAAGTGTGACAGACGGACATTTGGAAATTAATATATAGGGATTATTAAGGATTAATGATTTTCCCGCCAACTACTTACAAGATTGCTAGATAAAATTTTTGAAAAAATCAAACCAAAAAAATCCAATAATAGAAAATGTCAAACCAGTTAAAATGTATATTTTATTAATCGCATCACATAAGCTCCAGATACTTGTTACCAATTTTATCCCTCTGAAATGAGTGGAGCCTATGTCGTAAAATTTATTTGATGTGAAGCATTTTCACGATTTGCATGATTATAAGTAATTGGACAAATATTTTACAGGTTTCAATTTTAGACGCAGCCAGAGTACTATACTAGGATTCATTCATGAGGTTTTGTGATGTTTTATGTGATGTTTTTACATAAACTAGCTCTAAAATTGAAATAAAATGAAAAATATATTAACGTGTACAAAAAAGGAAGGAGGACCAAAATTAAAAATAAAAAAAATCCAAGAGATTTTACGAAATACTAAAAAAGTTTGCGAATCACTGAGTAAGACAAAGTTCTACAAGTTTAGATTGACCTTATCATTTATCTCGTTTTTTGTTAAGTTCGTGATCGTAATTTTTTAAATTCTGAAGTAAGGCCGCTGTAATCCCTTTTATTCGACTTGACAGTGTCACTTCACTATAGATTGTCCTAACATGTCCACTCATATACCTTTCCTTACAAAATTATCAGAGTTCTTAAGGACTTGTATGTCTTGTAAAGAACTTCTCTTACACCTTATTTTCTCATTAAGAACTGAAAAGAATGAATTACAGCAACCAAACTGCTTTCAACAAGTGTGGGAAAACTCTTTTTTAGAAAATACTTTCAAGCTGTTCCACGTTTCACTGACAAGAGAAATAATCACCTAAAACGGTTTTATTTCTTCGCCAACGAAAACTTAGGGAAAGGTTCAGATGACGGATATTGATGTGCTTCAAATATTTCTTTTTAGAAAAAGAACCTCTTAATTATTTTCTGTAGACACTAAAATGTTAATTAAATACT
Source organism: Amaurobius ferox (assembly GCA_951213105.1). Lineage (NCBI taxonomy): Eukaryota > Metazoa > Arthropoda > Arachnida > Araneae > Amaurobiidae > Amaurobius > Amaurobius ferox. The sequence continues at coordinate 19,282,890 of OX578134.1, forward strand.
GAAGTCATTGGTTTTTTCCGTGATCCAATAGTTGGTTGGAAATTGCTTTTGAATCCTTATTCAGTTTCAGACACCACTTTATAAAAATAAGTGGTGATTTTGCATTATCATCTAAGACATCCTCCTGCACTCATTTATATCCAATTAACTAGAGAGGTATTGTCTATATAATGGTCTGTGTTTATAAATGTTTTTTTAATATATGCAATTTTTGTGTTTAAGTTTAAAGGTAGTGTTGGTTTCGAGTAACATCCATTCACATTCATTTAAATTCATTTGAAAATTATATAGAAATAAACATAAGTCAATCAAAATACACCTAAAACTGCTGTTAAAAATGATATAAAAATTTGATGTGGGCACCACATAACTGTCCCTGCGGATTCAAATTCATTTTGTCATATTTTATTCCTTTATGCATTAAATTGAGCTTAATTGTACAAAATAACAAGTATACTTTTCTGGTATTACATCCAATTTGCCTCTTTATTGCATATTCGTTTCATTTGGCAACTTAATTCACTTTAAATTCCTCAGGACCTCAAAATTCAAGAAACCTCAATTATCTCAAAAACTGCTCATCCTACAGTCATCTAGGCAGTCTCATTCTATAGTCTCATTCTGTGTTCGTAGACTGTTATGCATTAATTAAATGCTTATTTTACATGTTTATTTTGACGATGAAAAGAATAAGACCAACTCCATTAGTCTAGGACTAACCGTTCTCGAGATATTTTAGTTTTATCACACTTTTGCAACCCCTCTTTTGAAAATAAGTCCTGTTAACAAATGAAAACAAAAGCTCAATTAAAAGTGTAGATTCAGTGTAATTTTAATTCATTATTCGTGTTATTTAGTGCAATTAAACTCAATTTAATGGATTATTAATGTAATAAAGTTAGTTGTAAACGTCTCGTAATCCTTCATTATCATTTTAGTGAGTTAACTCACCAATCACTTGTCTCTAATTGTTCTGGTATTTGTTCAATTATGGCATTTATTTATTTCCTGCTATTATTTCTTCTGTGATTTTTACCGTTCATTCGTAGAATTCTGCCACTGAGTTTCCTGCCTTCTAAGTTTTACCTCTTTTCATTTCACCTCGCGGCAATGGCAATTCTTCTCTTACTTTCAACCACGTGTTCTATTTGACCGCATATGGCAAACTTGCTTAAATATTTTATTATTTCTTGTGTTGGGGTAGAAGCTGTATTTTGTCATTGGAACTAGTTGGTACCCTGAATGTTTACTGTATGTTGTCATTATACGAAGATTTTCTATATTATGAAACACACATCTTATAAACAACTGATAGCAATATGCCAGATCAAACTAAACGGAACTCGCTCATAGGAATAGAAACCGTTCTCAAATTTAGGATCGTCCTCATATTGCAGACTAGAACGAATTATCAGTTGATGCCCTGGTTCTAAATAAGCGTCCACTATGTATAAGTAATTAGATAAAAATCCGCTGCTTAAATAATATATTTGGATGCAATTTAAATTGGTTTTGATCGGAAATCCACATGCATTATAAATATAAAGCGGCATACGTCTGTAATTCCCGGTTTCGCGACTGAGGCGCTTAACTATGATCTTGCCACCTTGCTTCGAATGAAATTCGAACCACGTTTTTTTACACGCGCTTTAAGGCTTTATTGGTCGCAAAGGAAATTCGAGCCTATAAAATAAATAAAAATTTAAATTCAAAATAAAGAAAAGTAACGTGGAGGTTCACCTATTCGGGTTCCTAAGCATCGTACAACCAAATTTCGTGGTTCTACGAAGCCTAAATTTCTCGCTATAGACTGCCCAAATATACAGACATGCACACCCACATCTTCCTTTAAGTAAGATTATAGAAGTCTTAAAAAACGTGAAACCTATCGGGGTATGATATTAGCTATATTGCAATTGCAATACTAACTTTGGGAATGCTTCCTATAAGTTGGTTCTGTGAGTTATGGATTTTGTGGTTGTAGTTTTGCGTAGTCTAAGCACAATTTTAGCACTGGAATATTAACCTTTTGTGTAAACATGTTCTTACAAACTATACATAAATTTTACGTACATGAAAAATGCATTAGAAAACACTTTTATTTCAGATTTTTTAAACATTTAATTGTTATTAAACAATTTACATTTTCATTAAATATGTACATAATAAAAATCCCAGCAAAATATCGAAGTAAGCAACAGACAAAAAAAATTATATGCAGAGAACTCTTTTGATATATTTAATAAAATGAAGCATTTGAATCCCAAAACAATGCAGAAACTCATTTTTATGAAACACTTAAAATGACCGAATATAAATAAATTTTATATTAATGTACTTATGTATAGCATTTAATATTTTAGACAATTCTACTTTTTCCTTACATATTGGTGGTAGCTGTTTCCATCCATTTGCTCTTGGGATCGCTAACTAGGCTATCTTTCCTATGTTGTCGCATTTCAATAAGTATACACACAGTTAGGCATACACGTTTTTAGTCCATTCCTAACTACACACATAAACTTGTGGGTTTTTTGGTGAATTTATAATGGTACATAAATGAAATGGGCAATGTTTGCCATGAACTGAGGAAAGCAAAATGATGCCGCTACTCTCGATAACCCATCATAACACGTTATTAAATTTTGGATTGGTACCACCAGGGCTTAACTGTATCTTGCGCTCCGTACGAGAGCTCCAGGGACGGGATACAGTTAAGTTTTGGTACTACTTAAATATGTGTGAATAGATTAAACTGGTAACTTACTTTAAGTCACCTTAAACGTCAAAATGAAATACATTAGTATCCTAGTGTGATGGAAAGTTAGATATGTGGTGGGACTGGATTTGTTGGTCCGTATAGATTTTTGCAAAATTATGGAACATTGCAAATTTTCTTGCTGCCATTATAGGTTTGGACTATTTAATGCTGATGAGTGCAAATTAAACACCAAACCGCTCCATGAAGGCTGTTTAGCGTAATAAGATTGAAATTGCTCCTGCGTAAAATTCTTATAAATCTAAACATAATAAAGTCAACATACAAAGTCACCATAGTCGCGAAATCCTACATACGGGTCCCGTTGACGACTATGACTACGCCCGTGCAGATCGTAAATTTGGAGCACAGTTTCTATGATTTTGAAGCTGGCTTTGAAGTATTACCTTCCTCGATCGCGGCAGAATTTTGAAAATCGTGACAAATAGGAAATTATTTCACTACTTGTACAGTTATAGATTATTTTACGCTAATTAAAATTAAAAAACTGGAATCGTTTCCATGGATGCATGTCTTCGCACTAACTGCGCGATATAAAAAATAATTGCAAAATAACTAAAATGTTTTACTAATATAATTGTTTAAGATGGATCATAATATATTTATATTCTTATGAAATATAGCTCCTCTGGCATATTATGCTTGTAATCCTCATAGTTGAAATTTCTGAAATACCAATTCAGTTTCAATATAAATAAGCTATGCATCTAACTTATTTTCAAATGCAAAAACTGATAGAAGTGCTATTATTAAAATTGAAACGAATAAAGTTTTACAAGTGTTATAAAATTAATTATTTTAAAATATTTCTGACCTCTTTTTGAACGCTTCTGACAAGCAGAGGAATAAATACCCAGAAAACAATTTTTAAAAAATAACTCATCGAAAGGTTTGAATGGGAAAAATTGGTGTATATATTTTTTTTAGTTTTTAGAAATATTAGTCTGATTTTTTCATGAAAGAACTACGCTGTTTATTAAAACATAAGATCTTAACTTTCCTTCTTGAAGTAATAGCTATGAAAATTTACAATTGTAGTGTTTATTATCATAAATTTCAACTAAAATATATTGCGTTATTGTGTTGTCAAGTTGAACTATCTTTTCAGACATCCTTTACTGTTCATTGATATCCACTAAAGGTCAGTTTTCCATGCTAAATTTTTGTAGGAACGTCTATTTAAAGTAATATAAAAAGTAGAGGCAAATGGTACCCGGAGGACCTATCAAGAAAAATAATTTTATCTCAAAGACACACAATATTAAAACAAAACAAAACTGCAATACTTTGTAATATTACTATGTAATCATTCATTTTTATAATTTTATTTCTCAGCAGAAGAAATAAACTGTGAAGTGACTTAAATGGCTTTATTTTCTTTATAGGGTGGGTCACACATGACCTATGAATCCTGTTCCTTTCCCTTTTATATATAGTTTCGTTCTATACTTTTCATCTTTCTTAACTTTACGGGGTTAAATGAAGAATATATCAATTATTATGCTCTATTTTTTAGAAACTACAGATTCTGCATTTTTGTTAACTTTTAGATCCAGTCAGTCTAAAATTTCAATGGTAACCACCTGAAATTCATAGTTTTAAATATTTTGCTGAGAATGCTGGAGTTCACATAAATATTTCAAATTAATTTCCACTGCCATATATGCTTTACTTAAAATTTGTCTAGCTCAGATATTATAAAATGACAAATTATTGAAGTATTCTTAATATTATACAATCGTTTTATACATAAAATTAACATAAAATTTAAATTATAAAATTACATAAAATATACATAAAATTTATGTACTTTAAAATGATCTAGGAAACACTGTGAAATATATTTATCCCTGTTATTTGAAATAACAATAAACAAAATTTAGAACATTAAAATATTTGCAATTCTAAAACTTTTACATAATAGTTATTTTAAGAAATTATTCCGAAGTCTAAGAAATAAAATTGAAAGGAATGGAAGTATACCAAAATCATATAACATCAAATCACTTGCAACTAAAACAATGAATTCCTTCAAATGCTCCGAAAAATATAAAAATAATACATTTATTACTAAAATAGAATAAAATAAATAAATCAACCACCTTAGAAACAACGCTTGCCAAAATCAGTTCATTAATTTTTAAAAATATTCCTATATAATATGCACTGCACTGAACTGAGTGAGGGAGTGATGTATCGAAATTATTGAGCTCTTCCACTATATCTTTAATCTTACATTTTATGTCATTCGATCTATCTCAGTTTCGAGATTAAGGGGAAAATATAAATTAAAAAACATTGAACTAGAGGTGACGGTGCAAATGAAATGCATAAATCCTTTTACTTTAATTATCAAGAATTACCACACTAGCTATAATCTTGGTTTGGGTCTCATTCGATATGTCTCAGTTTCCAGGTTAGCGAGAAAATCAAATGTTTTGAAAATTCGAATTATTTGTTGTAAATACCTATTGTCTCTTCATCCTCAATGGATGCCTTTATAGAGTATTTTTACTTAATCTGTCAAAAGTGACTTCATTTAGAGTACTTGATATTTCGACCTTAGAGTCCAAGGGCAATAACACAGGACGGTATTGTTTTAAGTTATACTCAGTTTATATTGGGGACTTCACAGAAATTAAAGAAGCTTGCTATTTAAAGCAACGGACAACATATAAACTAATTGTTATTTCACACGCCCAGAATAAATTACATATATACAAGTTACTACAATGTACTAGGCTGGTCATAATTCTTACATGAATACGCATACACGCTAGTAGTAAGCTTATATGCTTACCGCTGGCATTATGTTATCTCGCCCGGTATTGCGGCCATGCTTCGAATACTAGACTCTTCCTAATCATCATCGTATCGAATAAGGTTTCCTTCCACAGGGCTGCCGACCAGCTTCTAAACTCATCCAACTCTACCATCGTGCATTCCAGCTTACTCCCATCCACACTCTTGCTAGAATCATTCCTCCTACTACTCAAAAAGCCACTGAAACTCTCACGATTCGAAACTTATTCTGCCTTAGGAACGCAGAAAATGCTGATTAGCTCGGTGTGCTTGGTCTATCAAACCGAACCTGTTAGAATGGTTAGTTTAAGTAAACATAAATTATAATACAAACTGGGGGAATTAATTGAAAGGCTATTCAGACCTCAAAGTGTAACAATATGAAGAAATAACTAAAAAAAAAAGCCCCAAAACCACTTATAAAAGAATCTTGCTTGGATCGACACCAATCCCGATTAATCTGAGTGCAGGTTCGCAATATTTTTAGACTGTTAAAAAGAATAATTTACCTAGATTAACACTAAACTAATCTACAAATGAATATTCCACATGTCCAGCATTACAGTTACTAAAAAGTCAGACAATGGATATTTATTTCACTTTAGAATATTCATTAACACTGCTTGATTAAATGGGACTGATGTTCGGCAAATCTTACTTTAAATCAAAACTTCGGTTTTTGCCTTTTCATCGAGATACTAACATGTTAATTAAAACGGACACCCATTGATTTCCCCTCTTCTTCATTTAGTCGCTAGAAGGAAATTGCTTTTGAAGTTCTTGCTTCCAAAATGCTGTATCTTCCTCAATTAAATAGTTTGTGTGCGTTAAGCGTTGGAAAGAGTTGAATTATTTCCTAGAATGTCATTCTGTCTTCATTTATATCCAATTAACATGGGATGTCTCCCGGGGATATTAATAGAAACGGACTTGGAATGTAATAATTAGATTAAAAATAACTTAGA